>WBMV01004156.1:486866-892499 GCA_013396655.1 Campylorhamphus procurvoides | reverse complement strand
CCCCAAAAGTAGACTTCTAACTTAATTGTAGATGGCAGTCTGTGCTAAACATGAGTCAGATACAACACTCTTTCTCAAACCTAAGTTAATATTTTTTTTTTATACTGAAATACTCATAACCCTCTGACAGCAGAAGGTAGTTTACATTAAATAATCTTACCCTGGACTGCTGATAAATAGACTGAGTTCTTGGTGGATTTTTTTTCTTGCTTGATGGTGTTTTGTTTCAGTGAGCAAAAATGCATTTTTCAGTCTGCTCTCAGTGAATCATAGAGAAGTCTATACACTTTAAGGATGGAAAATGACCAACACATAAGCAGTCTTTTATGACTTCCAGTAGAACCTTTTGTTTTGATAGCTTATTCTAATGAATTTTTCCACTTGGGAGCTGATTGATTGACTTGTGCAAGGAGCAATACTTTCCACCTATTCCCTATAGCCTCACAGGAAAATAGCATTCCCGGACAAAAGTTGAGTCAGGAGACAGAAATGACTCATTCTTCATACTGGTCCCCTCTGACATTATTTCATGAACAATCAAGAGGTTTAGCCTGAAGTATTACTGTTGTATAAGAAGGCAGAAAGTTTACATTAACTCTGAGGGAGAATGGAACAAGAATTTGGAAGACAATTCCACTGAGGGTTGATAATTGGACAAACTGCATCAAGCCGAGGAAATCCCCTAAGCTGAAAACAATTGAAGACTGGGAGAAGTATGCAGGAGAGGTACAAGCCTGTCCTGTTGTTGATCTCCCTTTGGATTTTGACTGTGGTCACTCCTGGAGCCAAAGTACTGAGTTAAATGAACTCTTTGTTGGAGGGGTGGGGGAGCCTGAAAACCAGAACTTTGGGATTCAAAATCCGGAAGGAGTCCAAGACTTTGCTCTATGGTTTTGTGGCCAACTTTCTGCTGGCCACAGAGAGGAAGGAATGAAAAGGGAACAATGTACTTTGAATACATGTCTTTAAAGGTCAGTAGTCTTTGACCTTTCATAGGGCCAGAGAATGGTCTGCATTGGAAGAGACCTTAAAGATCATCCAGTTCCAACCCCCCTGCCATGGACAGGGACACCTCCCACTAGACCAGGTTGCTCAGAGCCTTATTCAACCTGGCCTTTTAGTGAATTTGGTTTAACAGAACGTAATTGTAAGTGAAGCTGAAGATTTGTGGCTTGTTACTGTAATTAAATCTGAGGAAAGAGGAAGGTTCAAGGTTGTCAGCTGAGACACTCGTCCTGAGACAGTAATGTAGGAGCTGCCAAACTCAGATAGACATCTGAAAATGCACTTTTATCTCAAATTGCCAATTTTGTTGTTAATAATGTTTGGCTTCATACATACTGTGGACTTAGATCTGAATTAATTTGGGAAATGAAATCTAAATGTGACTGACAAAACTGTTCATGGGGAATTTTTTACTTTTGCATCTCTTCACATGGGAGAATTCTTCCCAAGAACATCACTTTAATTCCCTCTTACTGGTTTCTTAAGTAGGCTGATCATCAAAGGCTTGTAAACCAAACCCACCAGTGAGTCCTGCCATGTGATAATGCTGTTCATATGTTTATTAACTTGGCATTGCTCACAGCAAAACTGAATTCTGTGCTTTCCTGAATCTTTCAGGATGCTGTCATGCATTGTCCAAAGTACTGAAGGCAAAAGTGGTCTTCTTTTAAATAAATAAGTATTTGTTTTGGGGAGTTTAGTGATTGTGAAAGAGTATTCAGCAAAAATTCTTCATCTCAGGATGGTACAAAGACTAAGAAGAGAGGTATTAAGGGGAAGGGAGGCAGATAATTTCACGGTGTTGGTTTGTTCATTTGTGATATATCCCTCTATTCAAATCATGTGTTTTTAAATCTACTTTTGTTCTCACACTGCAGTTAAGCAAGAGAAATTGGAAATTTGTGAAGTGACACTACAAATCCTGCATTAGATTCTTGGCAGTGTAGGGTCCTGAAGAAGCTGACAATTCAGCATCAGGCTTGTGACACTTTTTGTCATGCTCATGGTGTCCTTCAGTAGCTTCATTTCAAGGAGCTTTCAGGGGAGAGTCACACACAAGGACTATGAAGGAGGTGGCAGGACCCAAGACATTTCAGCCTCTCTCCAAGGAAAACAGACCTAGCAGCATGGTCTAGATACTGTCCCTATTTTCATAATTCCCTAGCCAGTTTGAGTCCAGATATAAGTGTCCTAGATATCTGAAAAAATGGATCTCTCTGAGGCCTCAGAAACCTTGCTGGAACAGAATCCTCTTAGTCTTTCCAATAAAGTTCCTGAGCACGGAACTTTCTTAGAAGACAGCTCCCAGGAACAGGCTGTGCTTACTCCTCACTCACAGGATCAACAAGTGCCAGCCCTAATCACATAGGGCTATTCTAACCCTAATTTAACAAGGTATCTGCTCCCCTTTTAGCCTTTTCACTTTCTATGTATAGGAAGCACAGCAGTGGTTTGATGTTTTTCCAAGGTGGCTTAGCCAGTTTACCAGCTGTGGAGGGATCATAAGGGAATGTGAGAACTTTGAGGTGACTGCATTCACTCTGTGTGTCAGTAATGAAAGGGAATTTCTCTGGGCTCAGGATGAGCCTGGGATGAGCTCTGTGGCATCTAGGTCAGCCTCTAGAGTTGTCTGAATTGAAGGTCTGGATGCCGACTCTTTGTTTTGGAAAATATCCTGCTGGTTTTGCATTTGGTTTTGGCATTTCTCAGATTCTCTAGGAAGACAATTCAGCAAAATTATTCTGAAAGGCAATAAAAATAAGCTGAGAAAGTTGTGGGGTTTTTGTTGGTTGTTTTTTTCCTTAAAATTTTTAAATTATTTTTTTAGAACACTATTATATGACAAGGATGCCATTAGAATCCAAACACTGATGCATTTGCAAATCAGGATACACAAGCTTCTGAAAATTTTGCTGTTAAATTTATCTTTTGTTGATAAGGTTTCTTTTATGGATTGCTAGTGGTTGCTACTGATTTCTTGAGGATGTTAAAATAATCTAGTGCAACTTGGAATTGCAGTTCTGAATTTCTGAAGACAGGCAAGCAAAACTGCTGTGTTACGTAATCTGTGGTTGGATCTACTTGGCTTCTCGTTGGCCACTGTGCTCTCTGGATCAGCACAGGCCACTTTCTGGATGAGTGAACCTTTCGGAATCTCAGGGGTTTTTTTCTTTCTTTTCATGGCCTAGAAGTCTGACCAGCACCTTTCTTGTTATGTCATTCCCCTTTTCACAACTTTCCTAAGAATAGAACTGTTATGAAAAAATAATCACCCAGTCATAACTAATAAGGAAATGAGTGATATGATAGTTGCTCTACTGCATTTGCTGTCACTTCCCGCATTTGAGTTAGGTGCCTGGATTTGGGACAGGCATCAGCTCCTGTTTGACACTTCTATAGGAGGACTATTTTAACAATGTCATGAGAAGGTCACAGTGCACACAGAAGTATCATCTGTGAGGGATTATAGTATTTTGCAGTTGTAAATTATTAGTGCATGTATCGTGACAATGGCTTTGTCATTTTAGTAATAGTTAATATAGTGGTTCTATGAAAAGCAGTTCAGTTCTATTAGGAACACTAATTATACACTTTTGAAAAGACTCCGATGGTACACAGGACAAAGGAGTTATCAAATGGTTATAAAAATCCTTGAGCTGAAACTTTCCAGTAAGTGACTCAAGCTTATAGTCCTAATTCAACCAGCACAAATAAATCCAGTAAAAATATATATGACCTAAATTATGTGAATAACACTATAGGCTCTGAGAAGGCTCTGTGTATTGTCACTGATAGCTGCCTTTTAAAAGATCATTTTAAACCTGGAAAAGAAAATATTTTTGTTTCTCTCCTAATTAAGTTGTCTTTAGCAGAAAAACAGTTGTCAGCAATAAAATTATGTGCTTGTTTCTTGAAATAACTTTATTGGGAAAAAAAAGGAAGCTGAATTTTTTTAAGCATCTTTGAACTATATCAAGTAACGTGATCTAGAGAAAGTGTAAATATGGATTTTTGAATGCCTAACAACTGTGAGTTGGTTTATTTATTTTTTTTATACTATGTTGATGCTCTCAGGGATGCCATATTCTTTTGCTACCAACACAAAGATTTGTGGTGAAGTTGGCGAATATTGGTTCTGAGCATAGACCAGTGTTTAGGACAGCGTGTGTGTGGTGTGCTTGGGAGGGTGGGGAGGAGCCTGTGGCCATCAGTGTGCAGGTGGGAGCAGTGCAGCAGCAATCTGCTGCTGCCAGCACTGTCAGGATTGAAGGAGGAGGTTGAATTTCAATAGGCTGGAGCTGATTCTGGAAGCATCTTGTGTATCCCCATGAAAGTAGCTTCCATACAGATTTAGGTGAAGCTTGTTGTCTCGGGTTTGCTGTCTTGAGCGAGTGCAGCCACACAGCAAAGTAACACTTGAGCAGCGCAGAACATTTGCATTTAGCAGCGTGGAGTAGTGCATAGATTGATCTGTGCCATCTATGCCGTTAGACTGCAGTAAAATTATTTAAGGAATCAAGGCTGCCAGGAGCCTTCGAGGTAGGCCAGACCCCATTGTGCTAAGCATTACAGAGAATAAAAGATGATTCCTGCCCCAAATCTTTCAGCATAGTGCTTGGAAGAAGCGATCCTGTGGAACTCAAAGAGTTTTCTCCAGGTGCTTGGTTATTTTTCACAAATGTGAATAGAGGATATATCTATCAATACAGGCTGTTATCTGAGTGAGTTTATCTGAACATCAAGAACTGTCTTGAAGCCAGAGACGTGTATAATAGCAAGTGACACATATCACAGCGAATTACTGCTCTATGTGCCTACTTTTGAGAATGCGGGAAGTTTACAGAGCATTTTCAATTTCTTAAGCTGTACAAATGTACCAAAACAGAAGAAGGGGGTTTAGGATTACTCTGTCATAGCACTGTATTTGGCAGTGTAAAACTGAATTTTTTTTTTTAAGGTATGTTTTCTGACATGGTACAATTGGAAGAAAAGGTATCACAAAGTACCAGTGCCTCAAAACAAATTGTATGAGAATATAAGGGTGTCACTGGAATGGTTTTTTGCCTTATAAAATTAGCTCTGAATTATGATAGCTGTTTTCCCCTGTATCTAAGGAATTTAAGACAGAAAAATAAGTCAGAGGAGGATGAAATAAATTTAAAACAAACTAAACCAAACAAAAATAAAAATCCCACAAGATGAGATTTTGCCCTGGCTTTATGGACTCTTTCCCTGGAATAAATGTCATGGCTCTACTATCTTACATTGTATTCACAGCCTGTATATCCAGCTCCCACACTGGCTCACTCAGGATTAGAAGGGAAGAACATTGACACTGTAATTGCGCAGTCCTCCTTCTATACAATTTTGGCTTAAATTTTTTATTCAGGTTCTCCTTGTACCCAAACCTCCTTAGTTTTTGTGACTTAATGTTTGATAATTGTCACAACTTAAACTGATCATGCACCAAGAATCATGGATATCGCCACAGTACTTTGAAATTAATTTTTGGGTGGTTGATTTGAGACTGTGGCCAAAGGGTTATGTTTTTCAATTTGCCAAAAGTTTCCAATCTGGTGATGTGGGAATTAAAAGTAAATCAGGGAAGTGGATTAGGTTGAGAGAAGGAACAATAGGCATAAGGACTCTGTTCTGTCTTTACCTTCAGATTGAATTTGCCTTCAGATTCCAGATTGAATGAAGCAATTTGGAATAGAATCATCAGGTTAAGCTGCATCCGTATTTTGTGGCCCCTACAGTTCTGCTTTTTCCTCCTCCCTTCCTCACACTATTACAGCAAATGGGATAGGCTTTAAATTAACGCTTTAAATTTTGCATCCCATTCCTTAAATCTAAAATTTAGAGGGAGATTTTTGTTATGGGTTTACGTGATAGGAGATGTTGATGTGGGACCAGGATGGAGAATGAACGTTTTCTTTTAGATACAAAGAGATTCAAATCAAATCAAATAATGTAATAATTCAACTTCAGTCATTGTAGTGAGTCACTGTCCCAAAGACTTTTTGTTCTGACACAGCAGTGGATCAAGACAGACTCTTCCATCTTTTCTTCATGCCCGACAAGTCATTTGGAAGAGCTGTGCAGCTGGCAGGGAAGAGGTGTGAGCATGTCTATCTCCTTGACAGGCCTGACACTCTTCCAGCTACATTAGGTAAAATTAACTGATTGACTTGGGGCAGCTTCTAGTTTGTGCCAGCCTAAGGGAGAAGACCTTGAACATCATTTACCTTCATTTTGTTCTTCATAAACTTTGTAGGATGTAATTGTATTAAGGGCAAACATCCTTGCTAGCAACACAAGTGTTTTGGTTTTCTTCACGTCTAACCGCGTGCAGAAATTTGTGAAATACTTATAAAGATGTTAAACTGTAGAACTTCTGATCAAACAATGTAGTAGCTGGACTTCAATGCAAGGAAGTAATGATGATTGTANGTAGAACTTCTGATCAAACAATGTGGTAGCTGGAAGGAAGTAATGATGATCGTGGTTTAATTACGTGACATACTTTGATGTAAGAGGTTTGCCTGTGGCAATCAGTGAAGTTCCTTGCATCTCTAAACTTTCCACATGTTCACAAATTTCTAATCTCATCCAAGGGTATGATGTAGATTTTGTGCTTTCCTATGAAATTTGAGAAACTGGCCACTACCCAAAGTAGGTTATCACACTAGATCAATTAATTGACTGTACTGGATATTAAATGATATTAGGATGGGTTCATTATTCTCCTCTCTGATTTCCTATGTACTGGGGTGGCAAAACTTCCATCCTGTGGTTGTGCTTGAAGGTCAGTAGGCTGAATTTTGTTGCCTCTGATCTGGAATGTCAAAATTTGTATTCTTGATAAACTCTTGGCTGTACATTGGTATTAGGAAGGAAGAATATAGCTTATCTATTAATCTAGTAGGTATAGAATGGAATTCTCTAATAGCTCTAAAATATAAGAAGAATATAGCTAGTTTTGCACCATATATGGTGCAGCCTATGAGGGATTTTGAACTTCAGGGTGGCAACATGGGATCTTAAAAACGAGCATGCTGTAGTGAGATTTAGGGCCTTCAGGAGTACGTTGCCATTGCCATGCTACAAAAGAGAGTGGCTTCCTTGTGCACTGTCCTTCCTCAGGTCAAGGACTGGAGTGGTGTCTGAACACGTGAGTGGAAGGGGAAAAGTCATCATAATGCACAGCCTCATCTGAGAAGGAGAAAAATTTTTCCTCATACTAGGTTCTAAAAGACTTTTTATTAATTTCTGTTTCTTTTTAAGTCATACTGGTATTCTGAGCTACCTCGTTTCCTGTGGCAATGAATCGCAGTACTAATATAAAACCTTTTATTTATTTAGGCTTTTCTGCTTCACCTATCAAATTTTCTAGCTGTATCATGAAAAAGAATAGAAAATGTGTCAAATAAACTTTGACAAACACACTTTCTTAAAAATGCCCCAGTGAAATTCAGTAGCTTTTATTCTTCACTCTGAGAATTAAGGTAGCAGCAGCGTGCTCAGCACTTCTGGAAATTAAATCACTGCTTTAGAAGTATAGACATAGAAGCAGTTGCTTTACAGACTCTTGCCTTTGGTTACAAATATACGAATGCAAGTAATAATAGCAGATGTATCATTCCAGACTCTAAATAATGAAGTCCTGTATGATAATGGGGTGAAATCTATTTAAATATGTAATTTTGGAGCACATAAAGGAAGAGGGAGAACATAGGACTTTGTTATTGGGACCAATGGAGGTGAATAGGCACAAGTTAGGAATAGGGAATCCAAGTTATTGCCATATTGAACTGTTTCCATGGTTGGTTGTGAAATCAAACTCTGCTTCCTCCCCACCTGTGGCAGGAGTGCTTCTGTCCTCTGGTTGCTGCAGTCAACGCAGATCCCAGGGTGATAACTATTTCTGATTTTAGGATAGTATTTTTTACCAGTTTATAATGGCAGAAATTCATAGACCAGCCCTCTGTGCAGAGGGTTAGGAGTAATTCATCTATTAAACATGGGAATTCTAATTTATTAGCAGAGGTGTTGAAAATTAGATGGAAAAACAAGAGAAAATTAAACTACAAAATTGTCCCAGAGAATGCTGTTTTCATGCATTTTGCTAGAAGAGTAAATTGAATAACAAAATAAAGGTACTAAGTTTCACACAATAAATCATAGAAGAGAACTAATTCATTAGAGCCAAAAAACTTTTAAAAAATGGAAATTCTATCCAAACACCATTAGTAGATTGGAGCCCACGTTATGAGACAACCTCAAAATAATATTTATTAAGAGATAGTAAGATAAATATAAACAGTAAAATGCTCTGAATTATGTGATGTAAGATAACTGAACATTTAAACAGAGACTTCTTCTAGTAGCAGATGACCTAGAGCATTTTTTATTGGAGAAAATATTTTGGAAATCGCTCATTAAAACATCTTTTAATAGAGAAATTTAGTGTTGCCTCAAATGAAGATAAAACTCGTGGAATAGTTATGTCTCCATGTATTTATAGTTTGATCTGCTCCTTGACTGGCTCAGGATTGTTTGGACTGTTTTTGCATTGGAGTGATGGCAGTTTGCTGGTTTTTTAAATGCTTTTCTATAAGTGCGTTAAGTAATAATCAGAATATAAGGGGACAGCGAAAGCACCAGAATCAAACTATTCTCATAGAAGCATTTTGAACATATGAACAAAAACTGAGTGGTTTGTATCTGTGTTTCAAAATCTGGGATGCTTTAGGATATTATTTAATTTCCACTCTCTAGATCTAAAGCATGAAGAGAAACGGCAGATAAGGATGAGGAAACATGACACATGCCCAAAAATAACTGTGATCAAAGACCGGAATTTGCAAAAAAATAAAAAAAAAGTAATCCCCAAACTGGCAGTCTCTGAAATTGAATCTCTTTAATGACAGAATTGTTTGAAGACCTGAAGTCTGTTTTGAGCCCAGAGCCTGTCTTTGAGTGGGAGGTTGGATCGGATTATCTCCTAGATTATTCCAACCTAGATTATTTTACAATTCCTTGACTCTCTCTGCCCTATTTTACAGTAGGCACAGAGAGGTACATTTTACCCTGGACTTGTGCCAGGTGTACTCAAAAGGATTGCAGCTCCCCTGGAAATGCCTCTTGCCATCCAGAAGTGTCCCTTTTGGGGACTGGCAGGTGTGACTGGCAAGGATGAGGTCAGGATTTGGATTCTCATCCTGCTGCAGGGGCTTTGCAAGTGAACCACTGAACTCGTGCTCAGGAGGAGTCTTGAATGCTATTTAATCTTCCTTTATTTGGAAATTGAGTATGATGAGTTGTGTTTGTAACTATCATTGTGTTCACCTACCTGGGTGTTGTATCTGATTTTGAAGAGGTAGCCAAGATGAAATTATTTTCCTTTTTCAGTCATCTGGGTAAAATTATTTAAACCAGGCCTTGGTTTATAATGACACTCTATGTTCATTAGGACAAAATCTAAATCTGCTTGAAACTTGGCCAGTATTAGTCCTCTCTGCATTGCTTGGTGCCTAGCAACCATCATCAGGGCCAGTATTTTCATCCACTTTCCCTTTGAAGTGTTTTCCAGTTTCTTCTAGCTAGGGTATGAAATAAAAACAGCCTGAGAGACACTTACCTCTGCATGTAGTGGCAATAGCTGATTTTATGTACTTCAGGGCAAGCTTCCCCTGGTAGGAAGCCCTCCAAATCATTCTTTTTTATTCTAATGTTATGATTTGGAATCCTTGAATTTAATCTCTTGGAAACCTTTCCCATGCATGTGGTGGGAAGATGCAAGAATTTGTGTGCTCTATGTCACTTAGGAAAAAAATCACAGGTCGTCTGCAGGATGGAAAAGAAATTACAAAAAAATAATGCAAAAGGATCATTTCCCCAAAGTTGTTGTTCACGTGTATTAACAAGAAGAAAATATCTTGAATGCTTTCTAAATAAGCAGCCAGCTTGCAGATGCAAACAGTTTTTCATCTCTGTGCTGCTCAGACAATAATCCTATTTTCTCAATATTAATAACTGCAGCGGCTTTAGGGGGAAATCTACTCTTGCAGCAGATGTTAAACCAGAACTGCAAAGCCTAGACCTTATGTGCAAACTACTTGCTTTCTCTGCCAGGTTTCAATTGGAAGGTGTGTTGTTCTGGTATTGCCCTTGTTTTCCTTTATAAGGAAGGATATTGTTCCTGCATTACTCGAAGGGTACCAGGAGACCCGTAAATGTATTTGCAAGTGCCATTTGTCTGTTGCATAAGGCTGCTTTCCCCCATCCTGCCTTAGCATGATTATTTCTCTTGGCAGTAAAGTAAAAGAAGGAAGTAACTATGCTGCTTTCTTTTAAATCAAAAGCTTTAAAATGGACTGTCTACATTGTGAGCTGTAGCATTTGGTTTCTTCATGTGTAGTAGCCCAGCTAGAGCTCGTAATTCACGTGGGTTCTGCAGAGGCAGTTCAGGCCACGCCGCAGAACTCACAGTTGACTTGGACAACAGCAGTGCTTGCTTTAATGAAAACACAATTAAAACCAGGCAGGGGCCTCAGGACTCCTACTATAAGTTATTTAATTACAGTTCGTGGATGGCCAGTGAGATGAGATCATTTCTGCCCATATGAGACTCTTATGGTGATGAGTTATTTTGTGAAGATGAAATGGTTTACAATAAAAAATCCCAAACAAATGCCAGTCGTGGAGCTAGATCCTCGGGCTGTGTAAACTGGTGTAACCACACAGATTTCAATGAGACTAGGTTATAGCTGCTTGAAAGAAAGACTTTCATATTAAAAAACAACTTAACTGTGGTAAGGATGGGGAACAACCAACAACTATAAGCTGCACTTCCCTGGAATTTCCTTATTTTACCGCTTTCCTGAAGTGTTTCTGCCTACATAATCTTCTTTTTTCTTTAACAGTCATACCAGGAGTCAAACCTATTTTTGCAGTTACAGTGTTTTGGGAGACTCAGGCACTGGTTGATGTAGATATGAACTCAGGGTGTATTACTTGAGTCCCATGAAGTATTCTGTTTGAGTGAGAAAAGATCTTCTGCAAGTATTCTTGCAGATGGTGTCTGAACTTTGCCTAGTGGAGGCTTGGGATTTCTTATTTGGTTACCTCACTTTGCTGAAACATTGTTCTCCAAACTGGGATTCAGGATTTATTTTAAGCAAAATTAATGCTTACAGCTGTGAAATTAAATGTTATGGGTTTAAGTCTGGCTGTCAAATCCAATGAGAAATACATATATATGTTATCTCCTATGGAGCCAATGGTTGTTCTGTCTCAAAGCACAGATGCTGCAATGCCAGTATGTATGTGTAATTCATTTGGGACTTACCTGGAATGTGTCTGAGCTGAGCAGCAGTAAAAATTTACGTTGTTAAGCTTATGCATATGGCAGTGACGGGTCATCTGGGACATTTGTTTGGTTTGTTTGCTTCCTTCGGAGTAGAGTTCTATTTCAGAAGCACCTACATATATTAAAAATATGTTGCTATGTATTGCTAGTTATATAACATAGGTAGTGATGTTCCTTAATTTGCTTGCAAACTTTAGTTTTTGGAATGGCCTACTGTCCTGGATTTGGCTGTAGGAGAGAAAATTTAATAAGAGAGGGATTGATTATTCCTTTTTTCTAGTTCCACAGTGTGTGGGCTCCTCAGTACAGGAGGAGAAAGGAGATCAGGAACATGATCATGAGAGTGTGCTGGTTAAAATGTATGGAAGGAAGGTGGTTAAATCTGCCCAAGAGGCATCCTCATGTTTACCATCACACTGCTCAGATGTGAATGAGGAGATTTTCACTTGAGTCATCTAAACCCAATAAAATGCTGTAACCAGCTGCAGAGCTGCTCGTTATATAGTGGGTAAGGGCTCTGGTTTTGCCTCTAGATTCCAGAATACCCTTATCTATAGGAAAAGTTAGTTTCCAAGTCTTGCATTAGGAAACTAGGGACTTGTTTTATGCTTAAATTTCGTTGTTTGGGTCTAGATTGAGCCTTGTATGGTGCCTCAGGGTTAATAGGTGGCTCCAGTCCATTTTATATGTGTATTCTTTTGGTGCTATTTCATTCTGACCCTCTGTGGATAAAGGATGTCCACCTATGTACTAAACTGCTTGTAGATGACTTCTCTTTGCAGTTCCCCATATAAATGGTTAGAAAGAATGATGAAAGCCAGTAATAAAACAATACCATTTGCATTATTAAACTGCCTTTGTTGTTTCGCAATGCCTGAAGTGCAACAGGAAAAAATTTGGAAAAAGGCCTGTGTATGTTTCAGTGGGATATTTCAATTACTTTAACCCTTATTCAATGAACTATACTGAACTAAGTGCTTAAAAGCCTTATAAATTGTCACAAGAATTGTAAGCAGCCTTTTTGAACCCAGAGCAGGCTAATGAGAAACACTGATTTAAAGGAACTAAATAACTTTGTCTCAATTTAGTAATGAGACAAGAGAACATTTTATTTGCTTCAATAGCTTGTGTGAAATGAATTGGTGGCCCCAGTCCAGTTTCTAGTAAATGTTTCTCTGCTACAGTAATAGTCTCCCTATAAATCATCAGTAGTGCCCACATCAGAAAAGTCACCACTAGTATTTGACCGTAATTGGCTGAGTGAACATGTTCATGCAGGATCGTCCTCAATGCCTTTCAAAGGAGTTTTGCTTTGCTAATGTTGAAAAGCTTTGGCAAGGAATATGGAGGGGGGAGAGAGTGTTTGTTGATGTTGCTGCACGTGTTCTTTGGGTAAAACCCCTTCATTTCTAATGCTGTAAAAGTTTCCTTTTTGTCCCACCTAAAATTCAATGAAAATGAAGTGGAGGAATGTAAAGGAAGGTATTGAACTATACAGTCCTGACTTTCTTCTGCTCTAATGACTGATGTTTCAATTATTGTTGTGCTGCTGCTCTTGCAGTGGCATGGACAATAGTGGCAGTAGTAGTTCTATTTTTAGGTGCTCACAGAAAACGTGGTCTGCAATTCTTTACTTAGTTCTAACGCTCACTGGTGTTTTCTTTACCTTTGATACAGTAAACCTGTTGTATGCTCTAAGATTTGTTCTGAGTTTGCTGCTATTTTAAGTTTCCCTTATGAGACACACTGTCTTGCCTGCTGTCCCGTTGTTTGCCCTAGGGAATCTCCACAGTATGTGTCCCTTAATGTGTGCTACTAAGATATGCCTGGTCAAGCTGCCAGTTTGTCAGCCAAAAAACCCTCTCCAGGGTCTTAAAAATCTGAAACCTGTGTAACAGCATGGGTATAAGACCCACAGGACTGTGTTATTAGAGCACACAGGACAGCCATTACAAAGAGGTGAATCAGTTCAGATAAAATTAGAACTGACTCTGTTCTTTTCCAAGCCCTTGAACTAAACCTAGATCAGATTGCTTTTGAAGTAACTGTCAGGTCTCTCACATATTTTTAATTGGAATCACTCATTCAGGACTCTTGATTATTTCCATTTTGTTAAAGCTAATCTACTTTTGCTCACTTTCATGAACTCTGCACTTCCTTGTTTTAGTGAAGGCCCTTTGTGCAAGATTGACATGCCGGAAGGGTACCTATTCCAGCCAGACCAGACTTGGGAGGGACCAGAAACTTCCCCATGGAAAAGTAATACTGAACCAACCAAATGCAACAAAGCAAAAAACATAAATTCCCATGTCTGCTCTTGCCAGATTTCCTTCTATTTTAGAAGACCAAAGAGGGTTGGGAAAGGTTTGGGAAATTAGCTGTTTGGTGTGCTTAATAGAACCTCAGGTCTCCAATGGTTTGACTGTCACTGTTCAGAGTTAAAAAGGTTTTCCTTGATGGAGAGTACGATACATATCTAGCAGCCAGTCACTTTTAGAGTGTGCTTCAGACACAGTAGTATTCTATTAGCATTAGCAGACTCTTCTCTTAAAGGTCAGATGAAGTCAGAGAGGCATATTCCTCAGGGATAATAAAATAAAGCCAGAGCTGACACTTCAGTAGTGCCAAGGAAAATGCAGTCTCCTTGTGTGGGCATGCATGCACCTGAATCAGAAAGCCAGTCTCTGCATTCTTTTGCAACACCACAATAATTTTGTAAAGTTTAGATTCCAGAGAAAAACATAATATTGGCTCTCGAAATGAGAATTTTGTTTGGTTTTCTTGAAACACTAATTAATAAGCTTCAGTGAATCACGCGTGGTTAGGAAACTGTGGCCCATGCTGGTTACATTTGTATGATCTTTTTTGCTTATGGCAAATTAAAGTAAAATAAAAATCATTGAAGATATCTGAAGACTAATTCATTAGGAAGGATAAAATCATGGTACTTTCTGTTTGGCCTCATGCTACTTTATTTCCATGTGCTGTCCAAGATAATTAGCAAAACTTTGGAGTGGCATGACAGACGATGCTGAGAACATTACTTTGATTAGGTTATTTCAGTATTTACTCTGCAAACATATTTAATTTAATTGGGGCAGTCAGGTAAAAATCAGAACAAGCAGAAATAAAAGAATGGCCCAGTGGCACTGCCTCCACAGCAAATAGTTGGATTTTGGAAGGCTTTTCTACTCCTGGGTTATACTACCCAGCACAGAGACCCACAGCCTGGTTATGAGTTAAAAACCATGGGAGCCTCCTGCAATGTAGACAAATGAAGCCTAGGAGGTGCACAGAACTGGACATGGATTGCACACCAGCTCTTCAGAAGCGTCAGTGGAGCAGATGTCATCGCATGGTGCTTCTCACGCTGGAGGTAGCTCAGCAGTTGTGTGCCCATTGACGAAACCAAGGAAAAGAGAAAAGCAATCAACTTCAGAATAAAGTTAATAGTTAATATTACCTGCATTATTACAGTCAGAGAAGCATAGAACTGTTTAGACTGGAAAAGACCTTGAAGATCATAGAGTCCAACTGGGAAATTTTTCCTAATATCCAGTCTGAACCTCTGCTGGTGCAACTTGAGGCCGTTTCCTCTTGTCCCATCACTTGTTACTTGGGAGAAGAGGCCAAACCCCTACCTTGCTTTAACCTCCATTCAGGGAGTTGTAGAGAGGTCCCCCTGAGCCTCCTTTTCTCTAGGCTGAACAACTCCAGCTCCCAAAGCTGCTCCTCAAAGGACTTGTGCTCCAGACCCTTCCCCAGCTCTGCTGCCCTTCTCTGGACCTGCTCCATCACCTCAATGTCTTTCTTGTTGTGAGGGGCCCAAAACTGAACACAGGATTCAGGGTGTGACCTCATCAGTGCCGAGTACAGGGGGACCATCACTCCCCTGGTCCTGGAGGCCACCCTGTTCCTGACACAGGCCAGGATGCCATTGGCCTTCTTGGCCAGCGGGACACACCCTGGCTCATGTTCAGCCACTGTTGATCGGCACTCCCAGATCCTTTTCTGCTGGGCAGCTTCCCAGCCACTCTGCCCCAAATCTGTAGCTCTGCATGGGGTTGTTGTGACTAACGTGCAGGATCCAAAATTTGGCCTTGGTGGAGAGCTGTTGTTCCTCCCCATGCCCATCCAACATATTGGCAGATAGTTCTCTTCAGAAATTAAAACTGCTTCCTAATGAGGCTAATCTTGGGAAACTTAATGGGGTTTCTAGACCATCGATGATAAAATATATTATCTGTAGGAAAAAAATGGTCACATCACGTTCATTGGTCATTTTCAAAACAAAAAACTAAAATGTCGTATTACATATAACAAGACCTTCCACACTCAAAAGAAAATAAAAATTCTAGCAGAGCTGAAGAGAGCCTAGGTCCTATGAATATGTATCACTCCTACCTCTTGTTGCAGGTGTCTCATCTCACATACTTGCTTATGAATTTCTCAGCCAGTTTCACACTCGTGATCTTCTGACTTCTGCACCTTCCTATCACCCATTTGAACCACAATGTGGAGATGACTGTTCTGCTCCCAGTTTGGTACAGATGCTACTGGCTGAATGAGATAGAAGCTCCTCTTTGGGCAAAATTCCATCAGGGATGTTCCCCCTTCAGTATTCTAAGGTGTGAGGGGATGGATGCTCACAGAAGACTTTAGAGAGACTGGAAAGATGTGCAAGCCTGGATATGACCAGTCAGAGGGAGGTGGTCATGCAGTGTAAGCTGTGCTTTGAAAACCAACCTGGCAAAAGAACAGCAGGTGGAACTCCATGGAAAATCATCACAGTAGAATGATGACTTCAGCCTGTACTCCTGAGAGTTGTAAGATGTCTTTGTCCTTAATGTGACTTTAAAGATAGAGTCACAAAATAAATTAGGTTACTGGGGACTTCTCAGGGTCGTATGGTCTAAGCCACCACTCAAAGCAGAGCTAGCTTTGAGGTTAGAGTGAAGTTATTGCTCAGTGCCACGTCAAGGGGAGTTTTGATCATCTTTAAGGATGGAGGTTCCACAGCCTGTCAGTTTGACCACATTTGTGAAGAAGTGTTTTTATTAATATCCTTTGGGAAATGCTGTGGTAAAGTTTTCTATAGATGTATAAAGTCTGGTTTGAGTTACATCCTGCGCTCACTACATGTGTAGTTGGAAACTGCAATTTACTTTAATAATTCAGAATTTCTCTTCATTCCATTCTAATTTTTTTGTGGCAAACTGTATTTACAAGAGAAGAGGAAATACTTCCATTCTAAGTAATTTTGAGGCATATAACATCGGGAGAGAACAACAAATGAGGTGTCTGAACACTTAGGAACTAGGTAGCTTTTTCTTTCATATTTAGTCTTCAACATTTGTGTGTTTCTTTGGGGTACTAAAATGGAAGGTATTATTTCCTACAGAAAAGTTTGATTCTTTTTCATTAGCATGAGTTTTTTATGTACATGTAAGGTCACGTGATACTGAAATTGCACTAAAAATATGAACAAAATCCAAATCAGATATAATATTTCTATGCTATACATACCTGTGAAAATCATACTGTTCTCTGTCGGGGCAAAGCCTATATAGAGAGGAACTTTTTATCTAAATATCTTTTCAATGCACCAGGAATTAAATGTCTGTATGTTTAACTCTGTTATGTAGGCAGTGAAGGACTAGGAATGAAATTTCAAGTTTTATTTTAGATTATACCTGTTTAAAAGGTTTTATAGCAAATGTTTTAGAGGAATGTGTCATTTTTCAGTTATCACATACAAATGAGAAAATGCTGGAAATATTTCTCTTTTTTTGTGTTTTGGGTGTCCAGTGTTTCATGGTGTCTGCCATTTCCTCTGGTGTAAATGCCTTTACATATATATAGATATTTCTTCTGTGGTTTTGCTTTCTTCAGTGAAGCTGTTCTAGCCAAACAGCTTTAGGAATGAAGATGGAACAAATAGAGTGTAATAGAACATCAGAGATGATGGCTTTTTAGTCATGTGAGGAAATCTATTTCTTAGTTAGGAGCTGGCTGGTAATCTTCAGCATAAATACATTCACAGCTTGAGTATTCCTAGATCTTCCATCATTTCTGTCAACTTCTTAAATCTCATTAGAGGCTGCTATAGATGTGTCCTGGAAATGCACGGAGCATGTATGTCTCATCTAGATCTGATGAAATAGCAAGCATAATTAGAATGTTTTAGCATGTTTGTAGTTGCCAGTACATCATTAATCAAAGATTTGGCAGGAGTCTGTGGCCAGTAGATTTTGATGTGTGAAAGAGACCCAACAAAGTAATTTTTAGTGGTTTTGTCTTTTGTGAATTCTTTTTTGGAATAGGCAATGAAAAAAATGTGCAGAGATCTCAAAAGTCTGATTTGGAAGGGTAAATTTTATCTTTCTTCGGGGCCAGACATTTAGTTAGGGAGCAGTCCTATTTCCATGTAAAACACCCACAAAACAGGAAAGATGGATGTGTCAGTTAATCCTTTCTTCCTGTCAGATTTGAATATAGTTGATTGGTGAGAGCTCTACAGGCCTTAGAGATCTGTTTCACCTGCAAATTGCTCGTTATATACAGAACTCTTTTTATGTAATATGTTTTTTCAAATCCAGTGGGGTTTTTCAGGAAATACCTCTTTATGTGGAATTTGTAGGTCTGTTACGAGTTTAGACTTAGGCATACTTTTGTAGCAGGAATACTGTTGCTTTTGCACTTGATAGTACACAACACAGTATTTTGTGTTATTATTTTATTGGAAAAAAAATTAATAATGTGCTCATGAAAGTTGATGGTCACTAAAGTTACGTGGTATTATTGCTACCAAAGATGATCTAATATATAAGAGGATCTAATATATGAGAACAACTTGATGGTTAGACTAAAGAAATAAAAAAATCAGATAAAAGTGGTAAAAATCAACCTCTTGAAGAGGAGGTACAGTTACTGCCTGCAAGTTCTCAGGAAATAAGTATTATGGAGAAAAACACTGTGTTTAAAGGATAATTTAGTAATTTTTAACATTGCTGGGGAAATAGTTTATCATACTGCTAAACCTCATTTTAAATTTATACTTGATTTTATATAGCGGAAAATAGACTTTCATTTTTCATTCCTTACTCCAACCCCAAGCAATCACTGCATATTTTGAAGGAGAGAAGGTAATAACTCACAGGCATGAATAGCAATGTTTGCTCCATAGAACTGTGGGATTTGTAGTGACTGTAAATACTAGAGAGTTTTGGGTTTATCACCTAATAGAGTCCAAAATCCTTTGCATCTGTGACTTGAACTAGGGTTTGCAGGTGTCCCAGGGGTTGGAACAAACTGAATGTTGGTCACAACTGAAGTAAGCTGATCACCTAATAGATGCTTAGATTTATACCTTCCCACAAAAGCAGCTTGCATATGTTCTCCTGTATCTCCTTCCTTGCGAGCAGTGAAAGCATCCCTAAGGTCCCAATATCTCAAGGTCACTTTGAAATGTTATTAGGTTTTCCTGGTCCTCTTATTTGGTGAACAAACATGGCCAGTGTTAAAGGAGCACCAAAGGAAATCTGAATTTAACAAAGTGCTGATAAATGCTTGCTTTTTGGAGTCTGTTTTTTTCACAAGGGTCTGCAAATCCCTTAAAAGTGATTGCATAACGACTGTAAATAGGGCTTCTTTTTCATCTGAATGTTTCCATCTGAAAATGAGTTCACTGAAAAGAAAGCTTTGGTAGGAATCTAGTGCTTTTGATGAAACTTAAATCAGACGCAGTTCTGAAATCCTGGATGGGATTCCTGGCTAAAAGCACTCGTAGCATGGCCAGTGTTCTGGATGAACCACTGGTTTGGGACAGAGGAAACAGGGGCTTGAGTTCTCTTGTGTTTTCTACTGGGAATCTGGGACTGGACTTCAGCTGGAATGGTTCAAATGCTGGAAAAGTTGGGCTTTGTTCATTGCAATGAGCAGGTGAAATTTGGTTATCCTCATCCCCCGAGAGACTCTTAAACACTGAGGACTACATTTTTTTGTTCCAGTTATTACATATTTATGAAAAATAGGATTACTACATCAGGAGGCAATGGAAAGGAACAGCTGTGGCTAAGTCTTCAGCTGAGTTTAGACTATCTAGGATTAAAAGCTTTGTTGTCCTGGGTAAGGATTTTAAGATTGGCCATTCTACATGGTCATTGTAGACCTCATATTGGTGCTACAGCTGGAGAATGAGATGAGGATGGAGAGCAGAACTAGCCAGAAAACAGTTATGGACCTGAAATAAGAGAAATTAAAGCATGTAATACTGGGACAAGTGCTGTTAAAATAACACCTTTTTTAAGGAACCACATACCTATTTAAAATCAGGTATTTACCACAAAAAAAGTAAATGTTCTTTATTAGGTTTGTTCTGTAGAGAAGGTAAAATTCATGTCCTATTATGAAGGACCAATGAAGGGCCACACTTTGTGTTTTCCAGTGTTGAAAAAAGGCAAATAGAAGATTTTGAGTATAGAAGGAAAGGAGGAGAAAAGAGAGGAGAGAGACTAAATAGGGACATAGAAACCAGTCATAGAATCATCAAATAGTTCAGGTTGGAAAAGAGCTTTAAGATAAATGAGTCCAACCATTAACGCAACACTGACAAGCCCAACACTAGACCATGTCCCCAAGTGAAACATCTTCAGGCCTTTCAAATATCTCCAGGGCTGGTGACTCAAACACTGTCCTGGACACCCTGTTCCAGTGCTTGACAACCCTTTTGGGGAAGAAATCTTTCGTAATATCCAATCTAAACCTCTTGTGGCACAACTTGAGGCCATTTTCTCTCATCCTGTCATTTGTTACTTGGGAGAAGAGACTGAACCTGCACCTCACTACAGCCTATTTTCAGCTCATTCTGGAGGGCAACAAGGTCTCCCCTCAGCCTCCTTTTCTCCAGGCTGAACAACCTGAAGTGTGAGTGACAACACTCATTATTGTGAGCGACATATTGTATGACCTTGTGCTAAAGGACTTTCAATTTCTCCCAACTCTGTATGAAGCCCTAGCTGATTTGGTCAAGCAAAAAGGTGTAATACAACAAGAAAAGTTCTACTGAGATTGTATTAGTTATACTAATCTGAGACGAGTTTTGTGATGAAAGAAAGAATAACACCATGAATGACACCTCTTTGAACTGTATTTTTTGCATGGGTTCTTCAAGGAAAAAGTGTAAATAATAGCACTCCTGTCAGTCTTCACTAATAAGTTATGAGTTTGTTGGCAAATTTTAATCAAAATTAACATGTAGACAGATATCTCAGAGGTGTTGAGTTCCTAAAACGATCGTTAAAAAGCATGGCTAATCAAAGGAGAGAAACCCTGTTAATGGCCCCACTGAGAGGATGGCGGAGAAAACTCAGCCATTATCCATGGATTGGCAAGAGCCTGTCTGGCAACCAGCACAGGAGTAGACACATCCCACCAGTGACTTTGGACAAAGTCATGCTTGGCCTTCCCCGGACAAGAGAGGTCAATGAGGTTCGGAGCGAATGCGGAATTTTGCTGCCAGGTGATGGGATAAAAGAACACTGAGGAAAATATGGAGTGATGATGGAAATAGGGGGAGGAACAGAAGGTCTTTTGAGGTGGCTGTTACTGCAGGTATCTGGGGAAACCTGGAAGATCTAATGGAAGTCCAACAGGAAACACTGGGTGAGTTGAACTTCTTGTCATGGAAGCAGAGGAGGCAGAAGGCCTCTGGTGTAAATCTGTTGGAACCCTGATTTTGTTAGCTCTGCAGCCTAAGGAGCCGTTTGTTCCCTTTCTTTTGGGGGGTGTGTGTCTGTGCACTGTTTTTCCTTTAGGCAGAGTTGAGTCTGGTAGTTCTCTGCATAAGGGTTCTCGCCCCAAAGATAGATTTGGATTGTAAAAGTTTAATTTTAAATGCTGTGCATATTTGAAGACTCCATTATTGAGAAAGAAGATAATTGTTAGGTTTAATTTGACTCTGCCTTGCTTGTCACATTCAAATTTTCTTTGAAAATTGTAAATTAAGAGATTTGTGCTATGTCAGAGACCTTTCAAAAGAATCAGAAATATGCATATTCAAGAACCTTATGTTCTTTGGATGCTGATCAACATCTCTGTTTCTCCTTTGTGTCTCTTTTTAGTTGAAGTAAAAGGATGTGTCATGCTACCTTTCTTTTAATTTATTTTTTTTTCAAGTCATTGGGGCTGTGTTTGGTAGTCAGTGTTTAATTTATCATTTCATGTTGGTTTATTCCTCACTTAAAGTCATAACTAAAGCTGATTAAATCTTTCCCTTTCTACCCAAGAAGTAAGATGTTTCAGTTTTGATGACGATTACGTAAAATCTCAGAATTTCCGCAAAACAGATATGAATTAGCGCATACACAAGGCATGGGATGTAAGTGATCAAGCCCTTCACCTCATCAAAAAGCAAAAGACATCAAAACTTCAAATGCTTTCAATATATAAATTTGTTGTTTTCCTGCCAGCCCTCCCCATATTCCATATGCATAAGTTTGTTGTTTGAAGATGATGAGTTGGTTTCCATGAGGTGGTCTAGAACAATTGAAAAAATAATGAACTGGAGAAAATATAGATCACTTTGTGATCTTAGCCTTTCAAAATTGCTTTCAAAATGCCTTCATTCCTACCTGAATTGTTTTGAGGGGAAAATAGAAAACCAAACCAGCAATGGTTGACTACTGTGGGTGTTGAGAAGAAATCAGGCTGATGCCGTAGGGTGGAGAAACAGGAATGAGGATGGCCGGAGGTTGGTGCATCTCCTGGCCACTCTTACAAAGTAATTCTCTCAGGAGAATGATGCAAAACTACTGCAATGGATCACAGGATGATTTCTAGGTCTTTCTAGATCTGCTTTTGGGAGCTTCCTGGGACATGGGAGGTGGTGATGGCTCCTGAAGGACGAAGTTCTGCTCGGTTCTCCTGAGTACCTCGGGGGGGAAAGCCACCCTTCCAGGTGGCATGTGAAATGATTGACATGAATCTAGAGGTACCTGCTGGAGCTTTGCATGTTCATTATGCCCACTTTCTGCTTTCATAACTGACTCAGACCTCAAAACTTGAAAGACTCCTGAAATTGCAGTTCTTCTCAAAATGTGACTTTGTTTAAAAAGAAAAAAGGTGTGATAGGTTGTCATGTTTCTTTCTATCTAACTTCAGATCAAATATATTTAGATTAACAGATATTTTTGCTGTCAGCCTTGTAGACTTAGCAAAGAAAGACAAGCCTGATTCTTTCCCCCTTTGTGCATCATCACCAATAATGTTCTGCAGCATAGATTTGACTCTCAATGAAACTTATACCAGCCCATGGTTTTATAGGTGCCATAAACTTCCAGATCTTGTTCCTCAATGGAAACTTATAAATTGATATATACGTCAAAAATGAAACTGGCTGACTTTGATCAACACATTTCTTTGTCATTGGATAGAAAGAAGAAATTTAAAGAAGCACTTAAAATAATTAGTTATAAAGAAGTTGTGTGGTTGGTGTTCTTGTTGATAGAAGTACGAGGCTTGTGAATCATTCAAGTGTATTTGAGTCAATTACAAGTTTTTAGGGGAAATAGGCTGCAGTTCAATGACTTCAGGGAGAATTTACCTTGAAGTTTTAGGTTTAGTTAAACTGGCAAAAAGCCCCCAAACTTCACACTAAAATGTATATGTATTCATTTTAAATGTGTACTTTTGGGTCAGAATTTCTGCAGTTCTTACTCTACTCTTGTCCTCTGACTGAATATCCCGTAACTTCACTCAATTAGCTACAGCAGAGCAAAACCACAGATGAGTCTAGGAAGGAAAAGGATGAATATGTCCTCATGCAAAGGTATTCCAGAATACCTTTTTTTCCCCTGCTGTATTCTATATAATTTTTTACATAGATAAATGGCAACATTTTACAGAGATCTGGCCTTTTAGTGACTAAGTGCTCCTTCCCCCCTAAATCAGGGTGTAAGAGGTGGTCATGTTAATTATTCAAAACAGAGGAGGAAATGCAGAAGGCAATTCCAACACATTTAGAAGAAAAAATACTTCCCTAGACAGATGATACACCACTTTTACTTGACTTTATAACACACTTTTACAGTGGTATGTGTGCTTTTACCTATGCAGTATTTCCTCCAGTGGGCAATCTCTAAAGTCTGGATTAATGGAGAGGTTTGTTTTGTCTTGCGTGCTTCCTGGGGTGGGAATTTCCCCACTTCTCTTATGTGCTATCAGAACACAAAGCTTTTATTTCTGTGTTGCAGGGAAATGGGTTAATGTTATGGGAGCTTTTTCATTGTATTTTGTGAGGTAGCTGTTTTGGTAACTATAAAACATAATGTAGATATGAAAAAAAAGTAAAAACAGAATAACATGCTTCTGGAGGCTATAAGAAAATATACAGAATTGTTTGAATTTAAATTGCATGTTAATGGCAATATTCTGGAGGTAAATTAATAATCACTTTTTCTTGAGTGTATTCAATTTAGCTGATGCCCCTGGGCTGCAGCTCTATTTCCCTGAAGATTCATATGAATGTGTGACAATTACTTGTGGATAAAATACCAGATTTTCTCTTTCATGGGAAATTTCAAAATTCAAGTAGAGAATAATTTCAAGCTGGAATGTACATTCAACATTTTTGGAATTAAAATTCAAAATATGGCAATCACCTTAATGGTATTGAAGCATTTTGATTAATTTCGCTTCCACTTTTATATTGTACTGTCTCATGAAGTACAATATATATAATATATTACATATACAATTACAATTAATAGTTTAGTATGAGAAAGAGTACAATAATGTATGCTATGTTCAACATCTGAAGTAGAAAGCTTTGACAATGTTCTGTCAAAAACTTAGTTGATACCAACATGCTGCAAAAAACTGCAGTTTTGTTAGTTATTTTTACACAAGGGAGAACTCTGCCATTGTAAGGTTTTTACTGACTGGGGTTTTTGTTTTTATTTATTTTTTTTTAAGCTTTAAAAGGCCCCCATTTGGGTGCTGCTGTGGGGTTTGCCATGGGGAAACACTTCTCCCTAAATAGTTAAACTCTCTGGAGACAAAGGGAGAACGTAATGTCTTTATAAAGTCAGGCCACTTGGTGCTCTTCTTCAGGGGAGCTGCTAACAAGGCACCTCCATATATGCAAGAACTTGGCTTAGGCTAAGGAGTCTCTAATTATACCTTAGAAACAAAGCTAAGAAACTCAGAGAGCTCAGAATACCTCGTTTGGCCTTCAGAAAACACGGAGTCTCTGGAAACCATCCCTGTGGTGACTATTTGTGTTTCCCAAGGGGTTGGAACAAGAGAGAAAAATCAAGTCCGGTTTTTTCAGTACTCGAGTTTGTGGCTTCCTTAGATGTTATCACCATATTTGCAATTGCTTTGTGTTTTTATGGGAGCTAAGCCCATCCGGACAAAAATCCAATTCTAGACTGAAATCAGGAGAGTTAAGACACAGTTACATGAAGTGTGTATGGCTGTGTTTGTATAAATTGATCTTATCTGATACTCAGCAAGTCAAAATGTATAAAATTCAGTGATGGATGCCAGAACAAAGGGAAGAGGGTAAGAATGGTTCTTCTAACTTGAAGAGGCATTTTAATTTAAAGTCCCTTCTTAAAACAAACAGTCACTAGTTAAGAAATCCAGCTCCCATTGTTTTAGCTTCCTTTCTATTGTTCTTGTTCATCTTTGGAAGTAATTTTCCACTCAAATGTGGCCTTTTATTTGGTGCTGCTGTGGGGTGTCTAAAAATATATTTTTAGAATATTCTCAGTAAATCCACTGCTTCTTTATGTCACTGTTTCAAAGGTCCTTGTGCACGGGGATGTTATGCCTGTTTCTCAAATCCACCATGCTGCTATTAAGTGTTTTTTTATTTTGACATTTTTCACTTCCCATTAATTCCTCATATACATTGAAGAATATATAATATTTATTGAAACATGGAGGGGGAAAAAGGAAAAAGGAGATGATCATGATGCTCATAGTGCAGTTGAGTGCTGAGTCTTTCTAAACACAGGGTCACATAAAGCACGGAATTTAGGGGGGAAGGATTGTCTGGGCTGGCTGCTTGAGATAGGACTGAATATTTTGATGAG
This sequence comes from Campylorhamphus procurvoides, assembly GCA_013396655.1. NCBI lineage: Eukaryota > Metazoa > Chordata > Aves > Passeriformes > Dendrocolaptidae > Campylorhamphus > Campylorhamphus procurvoides. The sequence goes on along the minus strand of WBMV01004156.1, from coordinate 867,020 downwards.
CTTTTACTGCTACTGAAACATACAGATTTTGCAACATCCAAGATGTTTTAGAAATTGCTTTTTTGTTGCCAAGTTACTCATTTGAAACAACAATGTCCAAAAACTACCAAATGTTTCGTTTTAACATCTTCAGCATTGAAAGTTTATACTATTTTAATCTGACGTTACTTCTCATTTCATAATTCCTTTTTGGTTTATGTTCTTACAGGTTTTTTTCAGTTTACAAAAAGAGAAGAAGAAGAAGAGAAAAATGTTTCCTAATAGAAAGGATTAATGGGCTTTTGTTTATTTGTTTGGTTTTGGTTTTTGTGGTGGTGTTGGTTTTTTTTCAGATTTTCCTTACTTGACATGAAGAAAAAACGAAGTAAAATTCCTTTTTTAGTTAACCCAAAGAAATTGTTTATTTTGTACATTGAAATGGATTCAGCCTCGCTATTTTATTCATTGTCTAAATTTTCCTGTGAAAAGAGTCAGCTGGACAAGCAATTTGGCCCATCCCTCCTGTATTTCTGTCATGTGCTTATCCCTTGAAAGCTCCAAGGGATGGTTCTGGGGAATCCAGTAGCACAATCCCATGCAGATCTTGGAGTCAATAACTGTAAAACACAACTGGTTACAATCAGACTTGATTTTTGGTATTTTAGTTTGCAGGGACTCTTACAGCCTTCTCTCCTCTGAAGTACTTGCTCCTGGGAAGAAAGGTATTGCAATCTATCTATCGACTTGGCCTGGGGTGACCTGTGGTTAGATTTGAGGGTTTTTTTGGCCATGTATCCATCTAGTGACAGGAAAGAAACAGGGAAGGCCACCATTTGTCTTCTTAGTAACTTCTGTTGAAACATTTTTCACTGCAACAGCCTTTGCTTGCTTGGTGATGAGCCTTTGCAACATTTGCTTTCACAAACCCTGTTGCAGTGAGATGTGGCATGTCTTGTATTCCCATCATGTCTTCAGCCTGAGAATGCCAAAGCCCTTGATGTTGCATAACAGTCTAAGTTGCATTTTCTCTCACTTTATAGAGTCCATATGCAAACAGAAGGTTTAGGGATGGAAATGAAATCCATTTTTTCCCCATCCTTTCACTACAGGACAGTTCCTACATGAATGATGTAAAGCAGCAGAGCTGCCGTGCTTTCTGAGTCTGCTGATGCAGAGATTTAGAAAGGATTTAGTCTTTTATCTGTCAGTTTCCTTGAATATTCGGCACAGTTTATCTCCTTTCTCGCTTTTTAGTCTCATGTTTTCATTGATTTGGAATATCTTCCCACTGTCATGTTTCGGTTGTTTGTGTTGCTTAGAAAAATGTGCTAATTTTAAAAGGTGATCAAAGCCTGCGGAATAGAAACACCCCGTAACTGCTGAGATTTTGAGGGAGTTTTATTTATTTATTATTTTGCCTGTTACATATGAACATCTAGGAAAGAAAAAAAAAAAAGAACCCGACACCCTTATTTTTAGCCCTTGTTAATTCTCAGCCTTCTCTTAGTTGCGGGCTACCTGGCAACAGCCGATTGCCATGGCAACGGGGCTGCTGAGCCGGGCTCTGCTCCCCGGGTCCCTCCGGGAGATGCAGACCTGGCAGGGCCCCTCAAGGGCACAGACCCACGGGCTGCCACTCACCTGAGACACTGCCCTGCTGCCAGCGCACTCCTCTGTGCTCCAGAGGGGGAAGAAGGGACCTGTTGCCTGGGATTCAGGTTATTGGTGGGAAATAGAGAGCCGGTCGTGTCAAATTCATCTCTTTTGAGTCATTATCCAGACTCTCGATGCGCTCATCGTCTTCGTTCAGTTCACAACCGCAGTTGCATTGATACCTGTTTGTGTTCCTTACCCTTCTCACTGATAAAGCTCTTCCTTTAACTCTTGATGAGTTTTTCTCTCAGCCAGAGGCACCCAGCCCACGATGCTAGAACATCTCCAGATGGTTCATGCCTGGCATTGCACGTTCTGCAAGACACACAGGTGGTAGTTTTGTCACTGATGCTGCAGTTTTACCTGAGACTTCAGTGCTGAGGTTGTAAGTCAGAGCAGAATTGTGACCATTTCCTGTGGTGAGGTGAAATTAGTGCAACAGGAGAAAGCTACTTGTTCTTTTGTAAATTAATGCAATATGTAAAGCTAATTCAGATGCTAACTTTTTTTAAATTATTGCTTGTGTTTATTCCACTGATCACTCAAAAGGTGAAGTTTAGCATTTTCTGGTTTCTGGGACCTTGGCATAAAAGTTTGGTGGAGAAAGTTGTGGACAGAGACTCTTCTCCTCCCTGGATGTCAGGGCACATTGCTAACAACTTTGGATTGCTGCAACTTGCTTGTCTTGGTTTTAACTCAGTGGAATACGACTCAGGCCTGACTGCTCCTGTTCACAGGGTGGACACAAACTAGAAGTGATTAACGCCTTTGAATTAGCAAATGTTCTTATTGAAATTGTTCTCAATGTGGCTTGAGAAGGAGGGGGGGGAAGGATGCTACAGGTGAGCGACTGGTGGCACAGCTGCTTTGCACAGCAAAGTTTCCACTTTTATGGCTGTGGGATTCTCCTTAAGAATGGAGGACTGCTAAGGAGGGATGGGATCCACCTTACTGAGTGGGCAAAAACCAACCTTGCCAACAGGCTGACTGACTGGGTGAGAACCTTAATGTGTGAGGGAGCATTTAAACAAAATGGTTGTACACTAGTCCATGTGACCTGAGTGGGGTGCGCTCACGAGAGCCAGGGAGCTGCCTCTGTCATTGTGAGAGCACTTTGATTATTTTTTATTAGTTTTAACAGAAAATATCAGTGTGTTATCAACATTATTCTCACACTGAATGCAAAACAGAGCACTATACCAGCTACTAATTAAAAATGAACCTTATCCCAACCAAAATGAGGACACAGTTAGGGCAATAGGGGGTTTCCTGAAGACTGGAATGTGCTGTAGTTTTTTCCTCTGTGGCATGAAAATGGAGTGATGTACTAATCATAACAATAGGAAAAAAAAAAAGGAAATTCAAGAATGCCCTCACACTGCTGATCAAAAGCTGAATTTCTCTTGGTTTTCAAAAGATCTGAACCTACTAAACATGGGATGTCAAAACTAAATCTATTCTATCTACAGAAAAGCAGACCTTTTATTTTTTTCTTTTCTTTTTTTTCTTCCCCCTGGAAAGTTTCCTGGTTTCCAAATTTTATTTGCCTCACAGAAGTTTCTGTGGGGACCAAAAGGCTGCTCTAAGCCATCCTCATTTGAATACGATACCTGATAGTTTGCCATTCTTTTTGGGGTGATGTCAGTGTAACCAAAGTGATCAATAAACAGCATGTCCTGAAGGTCTTTGGCGTTGCCAGTGCCTTTTTGGATGTGTAAGAGAGCTATGAACCAGGTCCTCAGAGCAAAGGAAGCAGCCTGAGTCATGTGTGCTACTGGTCAAACACAGCAGGTACGAAGTGTCACAGTGCAGAGCCAGCACAAACACAGATCTGGGACATCAGGCACCCTCCAAAAATGTTTGCAAGGATGAATTCCTCCCTGGGCCTGCCTTCAGAACTCAGTGTGTGAGCCTGAGGGAGTCAGCGTCAAAGGGAGTCTTTGCCTTGTACTCAAGAAGTGACTGGTACCGGGGTCTCCTGTGTCACGCTGGGTTTCCATCAGCACACTCAAATATTCACCACCTCACCTGGGGAAGAAGCATGTCATTTGATACATCGTACTGGGCAGGCAGATCAATGTTTGCCTTGGAAAGTCTCATCTTTAATCTGGAGGGGTAGGTTTGGGATTTTATTTATTTATTTATTTATTGCATTTTAATGTCTTGAGATTTTCTAAACTTTACTATATATTAGGCTCAGTAACACCACTTTAAGGGTTTTGATAATGTAGAAATGAAATGTTTTTCAATTTACCCAATTATACTCAAATGCACACCATTAAACCCCAGATACGCTTCCTGTCATGTCACTTTGAGGGCCCATGGTTGCCCATAAAGGCATTTATTGATATGCTCATTTCCCTTATCTGTCAGAGGAGTGGAATACTCTGTGACTGGTCTGGTATTTTAGTAGCTGTCAGCTCCTACCTCTGTTAGCTGTAGTAAAATACTAAATGCTAGTGCTTTAAATTTCTGGCTGAAATTCCTGTGTTTGTGCAAACTAGAGAAGTAATGAATTTGTAGAGTGCAGGTCTTGATTTAGAAGATGGTGAGGACTATTTGAATGTGCACATATATATATATTACAAGAAACAATGAGATCTAATATTTTTAACATTCAGTTTGCTTTCCACACCATTCATCATTCACGAGTAAAATGCTGTATCATGTTGCATGTAAAACGTGTTGATTGCATGCATCTTTGAGGCAGCTGCACTTAGTAATTTGGATTGAGTTTAAAAAGAAATTTGCTATAAAGCTACAAACAAAATTCTGATTGATACTTGCTGATTGGGGGTATTATGTTTAGCGTCAGTGGGAATTATTCCAGTTTCTAGGTCTTGGTGGACTCTACATTGTTGAACCCTATGAATTAAATGCTTTTCTTAATCAAGATAGTGACCTACTTATTGGAGATTACTTTTTCAATAAAATTTGTGAAAGCACAGTTATTGTATATTCCTGAGCTATGTGAGATAACAATCACTGTAATCTCATTCCATCAGTAATTATCTTTACTCTGAGTGTAGATTTCACTGGAAGATTGCTGAGGTTCTCATGTAAAGATTGGTGGAAGTCATAATAAATAGGAATTTTAAAAGAATTTAATTAGTACAGAAGACTTAAAAGGGTTCAATCAAATATTAATAAAGAGATTCTTCTTCTTTTTGATCCAAAATTTACAGTACAATTTGGAGCTTCTGGGTGGCATTTGAAATCTCTGGTAATAATTTTACAGTTTGCCCATCCTATTCAGGCCCCAGGAAATGTTAAGTGTATCTTGTGTTAAAGACTAGTTTTACTCAAGACCTCCAATAATCTTATTTTAACACTTTAAAGTTGAGGTTATCATTTCTGTTTCCACTACTTCAGTTTCAGGGCTTCAGAATTCAGCCTAAGCCTTTTAACCTACGGCTTGGGCGTGTTGTGATTCTTTTTGGTATCTGTAGAAGTTGTGACTGGAAGCCTTAGACAAACTTTACAGTGAAAAAAATGCATCTCTTTTACTATTAAAAGTGAGGGAGATATCAGAAAGAATACATAAACAAAAGAGAAACCTCTAATCACTCAAATGTTCTTCCAGGATAAGGAGTTGGCAGTGCTGGGCTGCATTGTGTTCACAGTGATAAGATAGAAAATGACTGACACCTTTGGAAGATAGGGAGAAAAGGATAGGTTGCTGTGAGCTTTGCGAGGGAAAATTCTTTTAAAATTGAGATTATTCATACAGCCATCATTATTTTAGCACATAACTCTGTTTTGGGGAGAGACTTTCTATGAGTGTTCATGTGGGATTTTTCCCCCCGAAATATAATTACCCTGCTGACACAGTAAATACTTTATTCTCTCAATATAATCTGTCCAACAAGCTTTCAGCAGGATGGGAGATGCTTTAGAATACATCCAGGCTATGAGTCTTTTTGCAATCATAGCATTGTTGCAGGTGGTTGTTTGTAGTTCTTTATTCCTTTGGAATGAAAGCCTTAAAAATTTATAGAAAAAGTACACCTATTACAAGTAGCACTATTGTCAAGGGGAGGCTCTGTGTTGTCCTGGTGGGCTTTTAGAAATATATTCACAACTGTAATTGCAGCTGAGCCACAGTTTGTTCTCTCTTGTTGCCTCAGTTCTTCAAACTGGATGCTTGAAAAATAAGAAATGCTGCTTGTCTCTCCTTTTTGTAGGTCTGGCAGCACATTTCTGTTAGAGTTTCCTCTGCAAGTCACATGCAGCTTCCTCCCAGCTCTTTCTGAATTCTGCTTTGTCCTCCCCTGCCCTGAAGCCTCTTGCCATTAGCTGTGGTGTAAATACACCTTGCAAATACACAGCACTTCAGCCCCGTGGGGAGCACTTAGGAGAGGACAAGGGTATGGGAACATTTGGGGCACAAACAGGACTTGAAGTGCATTCCAGCAGCAGCTTTGAGGAGCATACTGATAGTTTTCTTTAATTTTCCATCAATTGCCTTTAAGCAACAAAAGCAGAAAACAAGGATATATTGGGATTGATCTTTTTTGTTCCTAATCCATTAAAGTCATTGTGTGTGTAACTTGCCTGAAGAGAGAGCCAGCAGGATGATTCACAGTGCTAAAAAGAGGAATAAATACTGAGATTCTTTAGGAGAGTACGTCTATGCAACTCTTCATTGTAAATTACAATTACGGAGGAGAGCCTGAATCCCATTATTTTTAACTGTGAAGGGTTGACAGTGTGTTATGTAACTTCAAAATATTGCCCTCACACTTTCCTTGAACATCTTACTTAAAATCCAGGAACAAAAGCATATAAAAAAAGAAGTGCTTTGTGTTGTGTGCTCTGTAAGCATCGGCAGGCTGGGCTGAATATGCAATGCTGTATACTGTTGCTATCACAGATGCATTTTTGCAATCAAAAATTTCCCCTTTCACAAGATGAAAAGATATTTTCTTAATGTTCATTACAGTGTATTAAGGCATTAGTGCTCAGATCCTTTCAGTGCATTAGAGAGAACATTTTCATTCTATTTTCTCATCAGATGAAATAATCGTTTATCTGAAATTGCATTACCTTCAGAGAAAACAGAGAAGAATATGGGCTCAAGCTTTGACAATCAAGGCTTACTTTAGATAATGTAGTTAACCACTTGAAGCAGCAGAGTGAGACATCTGAGCCATGGCCACACAGCAAAGCAGCAGAAGGTGGGCAGTGCTTTGACTTGTTCTACAGCATTGCGTGTCTATTTGAAGAGAAAGCCTAAGGCAAAGGTCATTCTACTTGTGACAAACTTTCAAGTTGACTTTGCATTAATAGGTGAGAGGCACGAGAGGCTTTTAAAGAAAAATAAGAACATTGTATTTGCATGAGATGTTTTATTTTTTTACAGAGCCACAGATGTTTGTGGCACTCTACAGACAAATAAAACAGCGGGCCCTGACACTGAGGAATTAAGACTACAGTGAAATGTTACACAAAGGGATGATAGTATTCACAAGGAGATTAGAAGAAAATGTTTTCACAGGAGTGAAGTGTCTTGAAATGTGTTTATTACACACATTTTGATGTCTATCTAATAAAATGTCAAAGCCAAGCTATGCTTTATACTGTAAGATCTTTACTGGTGTCCCAGAATGCGATTTTAGCTGAAGGTCACTGCTGACAAGATACCTGAAAAACTTAGAGCCTTCAGGTGTTTGAAGATGGAAAGATTAAAGACAGGATCTGGGAGAAAACTGCAAGCAATGGGAGAGCATGGTAGGAAAAAAACCCTATTCTGCTAATTACCAGCAAGGAAAACTCAGACTAATTGCAGTTGCCATCTCAACCTAAGGACATAGATCTGTGTCTGGGTGCCTAGTGCAAGACTAATCAAAGACTCCATTCACTTGTAGCCTCCTATAACCTCTGCTCTCAATCCCACTTGCTTGTGAGCCAAGGGATAGTCTATCACAAGGGACTGGAAGTGACTGAGCAGTCAGTGGAGGAAGGAAAGGGCAGGAGGCAGCGATGACCCGGGTTCAAGTAATGGATTGAGGGAGCATTCAGACCATTTAGGCTCTATGGAAATGAGTAAATTAAGCAAAGTGGGAGAATTTTGTAGTAACAGCCTAGCCTGCTATCAAATCACACCAATTTGGGAGCACAGTGGATTGGGGAAAATGTCTGTTTTCTTTCAGACAACTTGTAACGGGGCTTTGTTCTGTGGAGGTAAAGATGCACAACTTGGTTGGAGATACTCAGTTGAGCCTTACATGATTTCTATGACTGAAATGATCTTGCTGCTGTGCAACAGAAGGACAGAGAATATTTTCCAAGGAAGTTTTCCTGTTATGCAGGCACTGAAATAAACTGTTCATAGAATAGAACATCTTCTGCAGAGACCTGTTCTTTCTTAGAAAGACTGTTTCCTGTTTGATAACTGCAGTGTTGAGCGTCTTGAAAGAGACTTCACAATGAGGCGTAGTTTGCTTATTTTTCTTTTAATAATCCAAACATATGAAGATCAAGGATTGAATTCTAGGCATTTCTGAATGACTTCTATAGTACTTGAACGTGGGTAAGAAAGTGGGATTATCAATTGACAGAATTTTATGTACCATTAAATTGTTAGTGTTTGTCATCTGCTTAGCAGTACCTCTGTATTGAAGTGGAGATGGAGAACGGAGTAATGATTGTATATTGCAAATAAAACTGAATTTAAGTGGACTATGAAAGGCTTTGGGGACTGGCTGTCAGATATAGTTTAGTCAAAATAAAGACATTCATCAGCTTTAGGGGGCTATTTTTAAGATATGTGATTTTTCAGACAGGAGTGCTGAATTGAAAATAAAGACATTGGTATGGATGTGTTTTTTCAAAATGAATTTTGAACTCAGGAATCTTTTAATCTTGATTTTTTTGTTTGTTTGTTTTGGGTTTTTTTAATCAATCTGTCTAGAGATGGTCCTGAAGATCTTAGGAATAAAACCATGTGCTTTGCTTCCTTGATAGGCTTATTTTTTCAGTCAATAATTTTAGCAATTTAAAAACATATCTAAATAAATTTACCATGAAAAATGGCAGCTGGAATGCGTATTGTGTGCTGCTGAGGGGTGTATTTCTTAACTAAGAATAATAACGATCCACCAAATCTTTTTTATTGCATTATAACAAAGATAATATCTAAGGATGGTCAGTGACTTCCTCCTCCACATGCACAGGAAAATGCTCCTTTCCTGGCTTGATCCCGAATTCCTTCATCAGTTTTAACTTGGTCATTATTTAAACAGACACTTTACTAACTTCACATTGACTGAAGAAAGGATGAATGAAAATGTGGGAACTCATCCCTCGAGGCTTTTTCATGATAACTTAATACAATGAAAGTATATTTTGGGATTAGGAGAGAATTCCGTTGGAAGGGATGATGTGTTTTTGAAGTGAAAAAATTACAGATAGCTGCCACAGAGTCATTCTCAACAACAATTTGCATAATAATAAATAGTTTACACTTCTGTAGGCCCACTGAGCCAAGAATCACAAAATGCTGTATGAGAAAGGTCACATATATTATTATCCTGACTTTGCAGATAAGAATTTGATTTAAATACTCTTTGAAGTGCAGGTGGAAGGTCTCAAATGAAGCAGGCATATCCAAGTTCACAAATGTACCTTTTATACAGTGAGACCATCCTGCCAACCCTTGGGACGCTTCTTTTTAGCATGCAAACTTCAGCAGATTGCAGTGAGATTTTTCTGAACTGACAACCATTTGGGCTTTATGTGTGGCTGGTCTTAATTAAGCAAATTTGCAATCCCTGCACAAACTGAGATTTAGGGCTAGTTGGTAATTATATCTTTTCATTGATGACGGGGCAGTCATCAATGCTTTCGGATGGCTGAACAGATTCACACGTGGCTGTTTGCTTGACCTCTGTGTCTGAGCTGGGTTTTTCCTCTTTTTTCCCCCTTTCCTTTATTATCCTGATAGCTTTTAGTTTACTCATGAGTTTTGCAATGCATCTTTTACAGGTTTCATATCTTCATCCACAGTCCAGTGTAGTCCAGTGTTTCAATTGCCAATTTCCACACAAGAAAAATTGCATAAATTTTACTTAAGAATAGCTGAATCTGTCAGAAAAGTTAAGTTCTTGCTGCAAACTTCCACCATCCCTCTAACTGATTGCACAGAACAATATTTGAATTGACATTTTCAGATTCAAGTTCATTGCTCAATATTAAAGGCAGGTTCTCTGACTTCCTGAGCCAGCAAAATTTAGGAGTCAAAATTTAAGTCTAAACTCCACAATATTCCTTATTTACAGTCCATGGGAATGCACAAGAACAGATAAGCCTTCCCTTCCCACTATTAGCATCCTTCAGCTCCACTCCTGTTTCAGCTGAAAGCATATTATATATCTTGGGTTTGCATTCTCCCAGTTCTTGTTCTTCTGGTGGTTACTTACTGTTTTATTGCCCTCAGTTCTCTCACATTTGTCTTCCTCGTCCATTTAACATCATAATATCTTTGAGACAGGCACTGCCCCAGCTGATGTAGAAAGATGATCTTTGAAGTGAAATATGATCTTTAAAGTGATGGGAATTGAACTTCCATAAGCACTTTCAGTAGTAAAAAGATAAAGCTCTTCAGGGAATGTAATAATTCCTGCATCTTAGCTGATATAGAAACATATTATGCAGACTAAAAGTTCTGCAAAACCCACTCAGGAAAGTACTTAAGCATTTGTTTCAGTCTCTTTGTAGGACTGCTGCACAGGTCTAAAGTTAATAATTTTCTTAAGCACTTTTCTGTATCCAGAGCCTGAACCATATTCTGTTCCTGTGTGATTATTTTTTCAAACAAAACCTGCATTAAAATGCAAGCTTTCATTACTATTATTTGTTGTTATTTGGCAAACTGCATAGAAAAGTCCCATGAGAAACAAAAGCCAAAAGGACAGGTAAAACGGCATAATTGACAAACACCGAGCGAGCCCCACTGAGACTAAATCTCATTAATGTTGTTGTAGAACTGGACTGGGTAATCTCTTTCCTGATTTCCATTCTGCACAGACAGACAGTTGTCATGTACTTCAGTAGCAGAGAAGAATCCCAGCCATGCAGTTTAGGAATTTTCTTTATTAACCTTGGAGAAGATCTATTTGTGCTCTCTATTGTTCACTTGTACCCAGTAAAGTCATAATAAGGAAATCCCTTCTTAAAAACAACAAACTTTAAGCAAAAATCCCTCTACATCGCCGTGGAGGCTTTTGAACCTGTGGAGAAACTTTGTTCTGAAGCCAAACCAAGCTGTGTTTGACCGACACACCAGTAATGGCTCTTTGCTATTGCCTTTACTTTGAAAATTAATTGTAGTGGTTATAGGCAGACTGCAGGATCCAACATCTTGATGTGACCATGGTCAGCTAATCTGATGGATGACATAATTTGCAGTAATATAATAGCAGTTGGTTAGAAGTATTGCCATGCAGCTGCACACGGACGTGGTGGTTTGAAATGCTAAAACAGATCAGTATGTAAAATATAAATGACATAACTGGGTATCAACTGGATATACAGTTTGTCACATAGATTTCAATTCTGTATATGCATGAATGTAAAATATAAAGTATGTGTGAGAGAACCTCCCAGTTTTGTAAATATAAATCCCTTTGTCATTAGATAAGCATTAGCAGTCTGCATTCAATTCAGAGAGCAACCTGGTCTCGCATCAGATTAGGTTACTCTTGGTGAATTGATAGCATCTGGGATTAGGCATTCTTCTCCATTTGTAGAAAACTGAAAAGCAACACTCATTCATCATCAGAGAGGATGGCTTCTGGGGAGCTGTATTATTATATAAACCCACCAGAAATTAATTCACAGAGGATGCCTGCAGAATACTGCCACAGGAAATGAGGCCCAAGGAGACCTTCCGCACGGTGCTGTCGGGTTAGGGGTGCCAGGAATCCAAACAATACAGATATCTGTTTGTTTGCATGGATGCCAGTGGAGAATCTGCTGGACAGACCTTTGGATTTAAACATGATCTCTCCCAGCTTTTATTTATCTGTTGCTTTCCAGTCTGCAGGTAATGTGTTGAAGTCGCTGCTATGGTAACTTAGGATTTAAAGCCAGCAGAAATGTTTCTGTTTCAAAGATTTCCTTTTGTCGTTACCATTCTCTCCATACTTTTACCAGAGTCACAATCTGGAATTACATTAACAAATAAGTAAAAATAAACTAATACTGTGGGGGTTTTTTCAAGTGGGAATTAACCAGGCCAAGAAACAGCTGGATAAATCAGTCCAGACTGAGGAAGGTGAGTTACAGAAAGGCACATATATGTCTTCAGTGATGTGATGTTGTGACATTGGTGGAAAACCATTCAAGCAGGGTCCTTTCAAAGGTTTGCAGTGAAAAGATGGCACTCAGAGTCATGTTTGCAGATCACAAGGATGTCAGTAGGGTTTGTATGGCACAAGTACCAAAAGGGAGACTTACAGGATTGTTTCAGGCTGACCTTTATTAACACAATAAAAGCATCTTCTTGTTTGGCGCCCTTTCCTAGGAAAATAAGTAAGCATAGCTCACAGATCTCTTTGCAAAATATTTTCAATTTCAATTAAAAAGAAAGAATTTCTTTAGCAGGGACAGTAAGTTTCATCTCTCTGTTCTAACCTAATTCATTCACAAGTAAAACCATTAAATATATATATATATATTAAATGACTCCTTGAAAGCTGATAAAATGAGGGATAAAATAAAACAAAATTATAGTGAAACACATTCCCTAAACCCCCATATTTTATGGAAGGACTGATCAAGAGGAATAATCCTCACAATATATTTACTTAGTAATTTAAAAATAGATGATGACAAATTTAAACCTGAAATTTCCAGTATTGTATGCTCAAATTAGCATGAAATTGAATTGTCTTTTTCCTGCCTCTATTTAGTCTGTATTCTCTACAAGATTCTCTTAGTCAGAAGTAACCCCTGTCTCATTATGTTTTCCTTGTTGTGCAAGTCCTACCCCACTTCACAGTGAAATTTGCTCTAGTTCTCATCTGGTATCAGAGTGCTTGTTGGAGGAAATAGGCCAATTTTAGTTTTGGTTTTTTCTTTTTTTAAATAAGCTTTGTATGATATATCTATAAGTTTTGGATCAAGACAGCTGTTCCCCAATCATGACAACTTCGTTTATCTTTCTGCCAATTTTTATGGGTATTATTTGATCTAGATTTCAGAAGCATGTGGTAGAAATGGGCAGAAAGACTGTCACCTGTCCTATGAGATGTTTCAGCACTCAAAATATTGACTCTTTCTGTAGATGGACAACTCTTTCAAAGAAAAGAAAGATGCTCCTTCTGGAGCAGTAGGACAGACACTCATTTTCCATGTTAAGGTCTATGGCTGAATGAAGCAAAGTTTTAAACCACCCTCTCCAATTAGAATACAGTGAGTTATTGTTTACTCATCTAGATTTATCTTACTGCCAAACTGAGCTTAGTTGAGCCATTCTCCTTTTTTCTATATCCATCTTTGTCGATACAGGCATAGATATTAATTTGAAGTTTTGACTTCCATTTAGCAACATCTTTCTGGAAGAAAACAACAAGTACTTCATGGGAATATCGTTAGCCATCTCTCAGAGGTACTGTGGTTGCAACACCTCTCTGCTGACTGTCTTTGGACTTTTGACAGGACTCTTTGTCTCACAGACGTTGCACTTTTCTCTGTGTTATGGAGATCATAACACTTGCCTGCCTCATGTAGAAATTGTGAGGGTGAAGGAATTTATGTTCATACATTGCTGGTGTTCTTCCTAAAGCTGTATACTGCCTGAGAACGAGAGTCCTGACCTTGAAATTGGATGTAGTACTGTTACAGGCAAAACTTCTCACCTGGTAAATGTGCCAGCCCTCTATTTAGCTGTTTTGCTAAATTGCAGCTTCTTTAAAATTACACTCTAATTCATCAATAATTGGGCACTGAATTCTTATGAAGAAAACACTAGATGCCATTTTGAGCGGCTCCACTACCAAATGACAAGCTGTTCAGAGAGGAGAGGGGGAATTCTGCTGAGGCACCGTGTCTCTGTTACTACGGGAAATTCAGTGAACATTAAAGAAAGCTACAACACAACGGGGCTCAGGAGATTGTTTCACGACAGACCTTTGGTAGACACACAACAGAATGACAGGAAGGGAGAGGGAAGCCTGTGGGGTAAATATATCGATGTGATCTTCTTGCAGCTTTGCAGGCTTATCTGGGTATTTAAAGCCCACACAAGAAAAGCGGATCAATGCATAAAGCGGCGTGTTGCGCATGAGCGCGGGGTTGGCATCGCGCCACGCTCCACCAACGCTGCAATTAGTCAGTGTGTGCTAAACAGATGTGTGTGTGGCATCCCTGGAGATGGAAGGGAGGCTTAACCCTTTGGGCATGGCTGGCACAGCACAGGGCCCGAGCACTGCCCGCTGAGCGCTCTGCTCATCCCGCACGGGGCTGTGGAGGGCTGCTCGCAGCGGGGCCTTTGCTTTTGCAGCTTTGCCATGGCAGAGTCATTTCAGTAGCACTCACTGGCATCTTGGAAGACTTGTCCTCTCTCCTGCTCACTTTTTCTGTGCACGTTTTATCATGAGACAGAACATTTGTCATGGTGGATCTAGACAGAGGCATGGATGTGTGCACTAATGCGGTAATAACAATGGGGGAGACAGTGCATGGTAAATCATGGCTAGATCAAGTGAACTTGTACAGTAATTCATCTGCCTTCATTTTTGGTTTGCACTGAAGTTCTGATGGGCTTTTAAGCTGAAATATTCTTTTGAAAAACATCCCAATATGTTGTAAGCTTTCTTCTAATGAAAAGACATTTGTGAGATTATGAGGTCAAAAAATACCACGTTTGTAGCTTCAGCCTTTGACAGAAGATGAAGAAACACTTTTCATGTAAAATACCTGAACCTTGGAACCCACTCAGTTTCCTGCACCACTGTAAAATCAGCCCCAAGGCAGAAGCTGCACTTCCTGTGCCTCATAAAGGTCTGGGTGCTCCCTTACAAAATTTGAGGTCTGTCAGAAGACAGTTTGTTATTTTGCAGTTATGATTGTGCTTGCTTGTCCACTTGATCCTGGTGACATTGGTCTTCTGTCAGGCATACTTTTCTCCAAGCCCTCCTCTTAAGTCCAGGATTTTTTTAGATTTATCTACTTCCATTTGTCTCAGGCTTCCCAGGGGCTTTGCTTAATTGTTCCATTCCTTGAAGAGAACAGCCCTTAAAGTCCCTGGTTCGGGTAACAGCTGCACTTCCTTTCCAGAGGCCACCTTACTGCTCGAGGTGCTCTGTGCAAGTGCTATTTAGCTATTGATGGGAAAAACTCACCTTTGCTTCAGAGTCTTACCAATGTTAACTGGTTATTTATATGCAGTAATGCCTAAGAACAGCAGCCCCAGCCCGCCTAGACTATCATTTGGATGCCAGCAGAATTAGAATAGTGCTCTTATATATAAAGCACTCTCCATTTCTTATTTTATTCTGTTTGTTTAAGCAAGGAATCACACATTTAAACATTAAAATTCAGTAATACTAAATAAATAACATAGTATTAAAATGCAAACAGATTAAAAACAAAGGCAGCATCCTACTATCCCCCTCTCTCCTACACATTCACATGCTCAGAAGGGAGGCTGGGAAAGACACCACATTAATAAACATAAGGCCAGAAGTAGTCATTAAATAAATATAATTTTAAAAAAATCCCCTTGGTGTTTAAAAAATGCTGAAGGCTTTTGTTTAATAAAAAATGGCTAGGAATATAAAATGAAATGGGTGCTTTAGAGTAGTGAATTCCACTATCAAGAAATCAGCCATGATAAAGTACAAAGACCCACTACTTCAACAGGCAGAAGTGGAGGGTGAAAAGTCAGTCTCCATGTTATAAAGGGTCTTTCCAGTTGGGGTTTAAAAACTTCATGAGATCACCTTCAAGTCAAAATAACACTGAGCAACCCATGGAGAGCAGTCAGGGCAGACTAAATCTTTGTGGAACAGAAGAGCAGATGGGCTAATCCATTCTGACCAGGCTGCGAGCTTGGGAGCTGCTCTGCACACAGGGAAGTGCAGCACCTCCAGCCATGGAGTGATCAAAGCATGTGGTGCTGATGAGAAGTTGTAATGCAAGAAGTGAAGGCACCACAAGTGCAAACTGTGCAGCGGGAAAAACATTTTCAATCAAGGATTCACATCTTTTTCCAGGGAGAGTCGAAATTGATGTCAGGATTCAGCTCACTTGCTTTCAGCTTCTGTTGGACCATGAAAGAGGGAGCCAGGAAGGGAAGCAGTAAATTATTTAGTTCCAAAACTGATGTGCTGGCCTGGTATGTTCAAACCACCATGAGCTTTAAACAATATAATACCTATTTTCACAAGTACTGAAGGTTGCAGGGTGGGAATTACTTTCCAAATGCACACAACTCTTGGGAGTTATAACACTCAAAGCCTTATTTAATCTAAATAGCTGACAGATCAATGTGAGCAATGCCATATATAACAGCAGCTTGTGCAGAGGAAGCAGAGCTAGCTTTAAAACTAAGTATCTTTACTAGCAACAGCTCTTTAACCACAGCAGCACAGAGTTCAACTCAAGCTGACTGCCCAAGTGTTTTGTGAGCTTCCCAAAAGTCTTTGCAGCTTGTTGGGCATCCTGGGATGCCCCAGCTGTGTTGGTGGCAGAACATCTGTGAGCCTTGTACAGCAGAGCTCCGTGAACGTGGCTGCTCAGAGATTTTGCACCATTTGTGAATGGGGTCTCCATGTTCCAAATCTTTCTCTACAGCAACACCAAAGTAGTTTGTATTGTTCATCTCTCCTTCTTTGCCAGATAAGTTGGAATATTGTGCAGTTACTGTGAGCTCATTTGTAGTGGAAATTCAAAGTTCTTCTAAATGAATATGTTGGTGGTGTTCCTGGCATCATAGAGACAATGCTTGATAATGAAGAGTATATTTGCTCATAGATGGTGTGAATCCAGAACATTCATTTTTTATAGACCTTTTACATCTAATTGACTTTTATTCTACCTACGAAATGGAAATGCATTAAAGAGCATCTCCATTTCACTTATAAGACTAATAGCCAATTTTCTATTCTATGTCTTTTGAGAATTCTTAATTGTGTTCCATAATTAGGTATTGGGAGTGTAAACAGTTATATGAGATTATCAGAGCTCTTTTTTAATACAAGTTGTACTGTGAATATCTGGGCATTAGGTTGCTGCACCAGTGTTTCCTGGTTTTCCTTTTGCATTGGATTTTACTTTTGTAATTCCCATTACTTGTTCAGTTCTGCATAATTTCCAAAAAGGTAAAATATTGAAACATCTAACAGTTTCTAACACTTGTAAATGATGTGGTCCCCAGAGTTTTTAATCTGTAGAACATCGAGACACTCCAAAGGGGTATGACAGTTTTTAATGTAGAATAGTTAGTGTTCTGGAGCCTCAAGATATCACAACCCATAGTTTTTCTGGTTTTTGGCTTCCCCCAAAGTTCCACTAGCAAGTTCATACTGCTATACTTTTCAAAAGACCTTACTAACCTGAACTGTTCTGCAAGTGGAGGAACATCTATTTTATCCTCCAGGGCAAAACCATGTAAAAGCAGAACTATCCCAAGGTATTTTTTACTGAAATGCAGATTTCATAGCAAACACTGCCTTGAGTATTTCCCTTGGAATGACAGTGGCTCTCATTTCTATCTGATACTCATTATGTAACTGATGGGAATCATTCTATTATATCCAACCTCAGACATACTCCTTAGATGAACTATCAAAACAGAAGGCTTGGATACAAGTCTTCTAGTCACACTATTCATCTCTGCTCATTTTGAGGGACTAGTCAGTCCTTCCTGTCTATCCCAGTGAATAGATCATCCAAGCTTTGGAGCTGTAGAAAAGTTACTCAAGTAGATGATCAGATAATATTTGGACAACCACATGATACCACTTTGCTCTGGAGGTCATAGTTGTAGGAAGGAATAAATTAGCTCAAATAAGCCTTAAATTGGACTTGATGGGCTATAGAGATGGATCTTTGTCCCAAGGCACTTCAAATTGTTGCTGTTGCTTTCTAACATAGGCTGAAGCTTGTACTTTTGTCAAACTTCCCCTTCTCTCCTGCTCTTCCCACCTGTGCATAGCAGCTGATTTCCATAGCTGTTATCAGGGTATGAATGGGGAAGGCTTTGTGTCCATGATGGATGGGCTGGCGCAGCATGCAAAGCCCATGCCATAGATCACACCTCTTCCACTTTTTCCCTGAAATTCCATGTTATCGTAAGAGTATGACCGTATTTCACCACAGCTAATATCATGCTTTCAATGCAGCAGGCCCTGCTTGCATCACGGATAAGACCTCCTTTTGATTTTGATTTTTTTTTTGGTTGAAAGGGCAGTTTTAATATTAACAAGTGGCTGCTCCTGTGTTGTTTTCCATACGTCGCTAATGTGAAGTGCCTGCTCCTGTCAGTGGCTGAGGGCCTGTTGTGTCGTGCTTGGCTTCCAGTGATTTCAGCAGAAGGCGAGGGCAATCAGTGCCCTGCAGGACAGCCCCTGAGTGAATGCTCCAGGCAATGGGAGCACGGGTTCACAGGGCTAATGAAAGCCATGGGTGGCTGGCTGTGAAATGCAGGTTTTACATATCGAGTTGGTTTTAACAGATTAAGAAAGGTTTTGCTTGAATTAAGTGTGTATAACAAAAATGAAAAAATAAACTGGAGGAAGATTATTCATCTTTCAGGTTTCTGTTGTTAACCTGCAATACTGGGCAGATTACCCTACATTTAACAGACTTAAACTAGCTGTTGGTGACAGAAGTTCTCTGTCAGCTTGTTTGTCCAATAGAGAGCAAGTGGGGACACAGTAAAATGATGCAAATCTAACACTGCAGAGAACATTTTTTAGGATGGATCTAGAGGGTTAAATAGAGCTAATGACAGGAAATTATAACAGGGTAATTTTAGACCTGAGGGGAATAGATTGTGGAACAGAGAAATGGTGGGAACCCTATTGTTGACACATTTAAATATAGACTGGACAAAATGTTAATAAATGTACAATAGGGAACAATTTGACATTGTGCTCAAGGAGATGGAAAGGATGCAGTACTGACTCTTTTGAAAAGGACTGCCAGGTTCTCAATATACTTTATTGTGAACTTTATTTCACTTTAAACGTGTTTATATTTAATATAAATACAACAGAATTTCTTCTATTTATTAAAGGAAGTTTTACTCTTCCCCTCCCCCATTCAAACTGCACATTTTTGTATCCAACTCCCTGTTCTTGATTTTCTTGTAGGGGTGTAGGGCTCTCTGCTGACTTTCCCTTAATGAGCACATACACAGTGGAAATGTGTCCTTTTGAACCTTAAAAGCACTAACCAGTTTTAGTAAATCACCCTACAAGTAGCTCCAGGGGAGGGAATGATGTTCAAATATGATCCTCTGAATCTGAAAACCCACCGAATCTGTGTAAGGGAGGAATGTTTATATGGAACAGTCATCAGGATCCATTAGATATTGGTCTTGATATTTTCTGTGCCTCCTGACAGTATCCCACAGGCATGAATCATCAACACTAAACTGCTGAAAACAATCAGCACTATCAAAAAGGTCATTTCTAATTTGCACGCAAGGCATAGTACAAGAGTGGTGGAGTTGCCAGCTGAGGAAAAGATAGAGTCAAATGAGTACCTTCTTTATGTGATTGAGTTGTGCTAATTTAGTTTATCCTTTTAAACTCAAGCAAATTTTCAGAGAAATGGTGTTTGCTTTAATATAACATGTTGAAAGATAATTAATAGTCCTTGACATAGAAGTTGTAGGTCAAGAGCAAGAAGTTAGTGTAAATCAGGGAAAAGTACCTTTCCAATAACATATAAAATTTATTTACATTTAGTACTGTTTTTCTTCCTGGAGGAAGTCCAGCTATTTTGCAGCTACCATAGGTATGAGAAGGTCTTCATTTCTAACTGATAGGAATTTATTCTTTTCAAATTGTTGGTACAGGAAATGTCCTCGCCATTCTATAGATACAGGAGAAGTTTGTATGCTAAAAGTGTCATTGGCCAGAGAGTTTGAATGCTAATAATAACCATGGTGCAGCAAGGGAGACGCACTAAAATGAGGTTGACTGGTCTTATAACATCACTAAGTGAAAGCACATCAGAGTCTGGTAACAAAATATTTCTCTGTACTATATTTGTCTCAGCTTTTACTAAAATGATTTTCACTTGAGAATGTTCATCTTACTAATTCTCACTACTCTGACATTTCACTTCTTAGCACATTCTTTCTGCCTCTCCCTTTCCTTCTGCCAGCCACTGAGATGGCCACTTGCTTCAGGGTACAGCCCTTGTTGAGTGAGTAACAAGACAGATCACAAGTGAAATCCGAAAGTGAGAAGTTCATACCATTATAGGATATCCTCATTATTTTAATGATCACCAGACTTCTCCTGCCTTTCTGGAAACATCTCTCTTGGCTTTGGAGTTGGATGAGTTAGTTTGGAGTTTGGAGAGCTAGGAAATTACAGATGATACTTGAGAACTTTATGGCAAATCAAAAAGAATTACCTTTCTGTGGTATTGTATGTTTTAAGATTCATGGTCATAGTGCTTGGGAGAAAAATGTGTGCTGTGTTTGTATATAATGTTCAGTGTCTCTAAATTATATACAGCAAAACCTTACTTTATGCATCTCTTCTCTTTCTTAAAAGGTATAACTAGATTGCACAGTAGGAAACCTCCTTGAAATTCTTACCAGAGGTGTGATAGTGTGATATTAACCCAAGAAGCAACATAAAGATAATAGATGCTGAGCTTATTTTGGAAGAGACCAAGCACTGGCATAATTCAATATTACAGTTCCACTAAGAGACAATCCCCTGGAAGCAGATTTGTGGAAACCTCATACTCATTTTCTAATCTAATTTTTTTTTTTACAGTGCTCCTCCCATTTCTTATGGTCATACTTTTTCATGAGAGGATACCAGATAAGATCCTGTGATTAAAAATAATGGTATTGAAGAGTTTTTCCTTCTTTCAAACTGAGGTTTTTTGGTTGTTGTTGGGTTTGTTTTGTTTTGTTTTTTTGAGGTTTATGGGGATTTGTGCCTTGGCAAGCATGGAGGGAGAGACCAGAGGGCAGGCAGGTGAACCTGCTCTTCAGCAAGTCAGGGGAAGCTGAAAGTGAACCTGTGAGCGTGTACTCAGTGCTTTGAATTCCTTGTACATTTGTGATGGGTGAGTGCTGGTAGTTAGGAAGGGCAGGAAAATGGGGACATCCCGAGTTCACAGGACATTGTACCAAACAGGACAAGATTGAATAGAAGGCCATCTGTTCCTAAATAATGATTTCTGTAGCAGGGACAGAAGCAAGTTGAGGAAAGAGTAGGCAAGATTAAATGGTTTTTTGTATTCTGTGCGTTAATTCTAAAACCACGTGAAAGCAACTGTGCAGGAGCCAGTTCTTCGTGTCACCTCCTGTTCACCTGCCCTAGAAATGTTTTTATTAAATGACCTAGTTATATTAATAATATCAATTAAAAGTAAAGACGGGGGAACATGACTCTATGTTAGGTGAATTCCTTAGCTGACAGGACAAGAGGGGCAAACAAACCTGCAATAGATACTCACTTTTGGTTTCCTTTTTGATAGCATAATTGCCATTTGTGCAATCTTGTTTGAAATAACTTCTGCTGCTTTTGAGAACCTTGTAATAACAGGCTTTTTGTGGCACAGTTGTTTGTTGCATTCATGTTTGCATGCTGGTTGACACTCAGTTGAAGGAGACAACCTCAGTCTGTCAGAGCAAAACCGCCATATCTCACTCTCATTTGCATTCCACATGCCATGTTTCAATTTTCCATCATTAAATAATAATTTGCAGCTATGTAGAATCTTTTATTAGGGATCTCAGAAAGCTTTATGAATATTGCATGAATGAATGGAGCCTTGCAACATCATGCCTGTGAAGTACAACTAGGTAAGAGTCATTATCTCTGTTTTATGCAGGAGCAGCATAGGACACTACAGCACAGGCAGATTAGGCTCTGAATTTCAGCCCCAAACTGTGAAAGCACTATCTCACAGCAAGGCAGTCAACTCTTGAACATGTATATTTGCAAAAGAGTGATATATGTATATGCAGGTAGCTTGAGTACTGTGTCAAAGTAAAACCTTGTGTCTTCAAGGTCACATAAAGAGTTAAATCAGAGTGAGGAAGAGAACCAATCCCTTCAGCCCCCCTATTCTGTGTTTGAAACCTAAAGCTGTTCATTCTCCTTGAATGACTGAAATTAACAGGGAAGTTGATATGCCCCAGTGAGGATTAATCCTCCTCAAACTTCATGTGGGTTTCTCTGATTTGTTATCTGTGTTTGGTAAATGTTTTTGGGTTTTTTTCCTTCACATTGTCTTTTCAGTTGGATTGCTCCCCGCTGAGCTGAAAATACATGACAAGCAATATGACTTAAAGAACAATCCATGTGTTCCTGAACTGTCTGCTTTCCCCAGGAAATACTAGCCAATTAATAAAGCAGAATGAGGGATTTTGCCTGGGGAGCTATCATGAAATAAGAAGTGTATATAAATACATGCATAAGGAGACACATACAAACCTATTAAAAGAGCATTTCATTTGGACAGGATCTACTTATCAGCGTGGAAATTTATGAGGCTCTGTAGAGCATGGACAAACATAAATCACGTGGAGGATGCTCTTTTGAAAGGCTAATGAAATTTTCCTTGTACATATTTTTTGCTACTACAGAAGGAATCATCATGAAGACCATGAAGCTGTTATTGGTTAAGTCTCTGCTGCAGAAGTTCAGAAGCAGACTTTTTTCCCCAAAACACTTAGGAGGATGTTATGGTTCATTTATATACTACCATTTCCACATTAGAAGAAATTTCCCTGTGTCATACATCTTGAGCCTCTCTCTCTCTCTGACTACCTCCAGTAACAGTTGTAGCTTTAAGTTATTTCCTTATAGCTAATGAGATGAGATTAAAATGCAGATTTTATGTATTGACTTTGCACAGGTTGCCTGGGTTGTTTCTAAGTGATTTGTGCACATTGTAGGCAGTGTACATTCATCTCCAGGTTACCCATCCTTGTCTTGATCCTCTCCACCTAAAGGGTAGTAAGTATTCTAAGACAGAGTCATCACAGCCATGCCAGGGGGGTAAAAAGACTTCTTAATAGTAAGAGTCACTATTACAAATGCCAGGCTGTTAAAAGGAATATCTCACTTTCAGAAATCTTAGGGATTACTTATGGCAGAAACAATAAAAATCTTCTTTAAAGTGATTTGTGAATTATTAAATAAATTTCTTTCAAACTGCTTTATTACTCATAGGAATTGTATCAATCACCAGTGAGAGCTAAATTACTGGATCAGTCAGAAAATATTGTTGCAGCTGAAGAATCAATGCTAATTGAATCATTAAGGCATTATTACATGAAACACAAATACCTCAGGATGATAACTCTTTGCTCTGCTTGATCTATAGTCTACCAAAAAGACTTAATGCCAACAATTGTAATGCTTACTTATTCTCCTAAGCATCATATTTTCTCAATACAATATTTTTCTCTATTGGTGTCCTTTTGCTTGCAAGTCTCCTACTAGTAAATTTGAATAAAAAAACCCCAAGCTGAGTTTAGATGAATGCAAGGCACGTTTTCTCTGCAGTTCAAAGGCCAAACTTGCTTCAGCTGGACTCCCACTGACTGCAATAAAGTTCAGAGCTGGGAGCATTTTTAGCTTGACCTATTTTTGCATTTTTGAAGAGCCTTGTCAGTACTATGTTGGTTGAAGCAAGGTTGGATCTGATGGAAACATTTTACAATCTGGAGTAGGACTGATATCGATGAAGGCAGCTCAGTGCTTTGGGTCTTCTCTGTGTGCGTGTTTTGCCCTGGTTCCCTCTTCACTGACAGCCAGGAAAGTTGGCTATTAATGCAGGCAATGAGGGATGTGGGTACTGATACATCCTTGGATTTACCAGGCTCTGGTCACATAGGATTCACAAGGATGACGTGCTCCCCTCTGACTGTTGCACAGGCCCTCTAACCTGTAAATAGCTACACTCAGTTTGCTGGACTTTGTTGCTGTGAGATCACATGAACATTTCTCTGTCTTCTGGCTGTCATGATGTCACTGTATCATGGCTGAGGTGTAGTGACAGACCGACAGCCCGGGGATTACTTACGTGTATGTGGGGGAGAGAGAAAGTGAGTACATGTGAGTGTTGGTGCGTATATGCTAGCAGCGGTGATGAGGATTGTATTTAGGTGGGTAGATGGAGGCTTGCTGGGGTAGATGGGAGTAAGAGCATCTATGTGAGAAAGTGTGTGAATATGTAGGTTAGAGTAGGTTTGAGATGGTGTTTTTGTTTTGATCTTCCTACTCTCTCTCTTTTTCTTTTTTTCCCCATGAAAAAACAACTTTGGGTTTAACATATGTGCTTGTACTCATAGCTGGATTTTGATACATGGGGCATGCTTTTTTCCCATCTTCTTCCACTAGTAAAGCCTGCATATTGTTTGGCAAAGGAACCCAGGGTATTTCCAGCCTCTTGATTTCTCATTTTTCTAGCTCAGAAACATCATTTTGGTGTACAGGTTAATCCCTTTGCAAATTGACACCTTCCACTCTCACCAAAGTTTTTCAGTAGTGTTTTTATATAAGTGATCAGCTATGTTTTTATATGTAGTGTTTTGATATGGTGATCAGCTAAAGAGCTGTAGGGAACTGGAAAAAAATGTCAAGGAATCGCAGAACCCACAACATATTCTTTAATTCTAAAGTTCGTTGCCTGCATTAAGAAGATTAATGAATAAAAGAGCTTGGTGCCAGCAAAGGCCTGGAGTGCACTTTTTGAATTGGTGTTAATGTAATTTAATGGCTAGAACAATACAGCTGCATCACTTCTTTTCTAGTTGGTTTTTTGTTGGGCTCTTTTTTTTGCGTGTGTGGGGTTTTTTCTATTAAAGTAAACATTCTGTTTTGTGTTCATGCCAATGGCTCTGCCACAACCTTTCCAGGCAGTTTGCCTGCCAATCCAATGTATCAGCTGGGAAATTTACAAAGCACTTTTTTCTTTCTCCATCCTTTCCACATTTCTGCTCCTCGCTGGTGCTCCAAGCAAATGGTCGCCAAGTTCTGTCATCACAGGACTGCAGATGCTCATCATCCCTGACTGGTGTGTAATCTGGAGCAAGATGCAGGGGGGAGGCAGCAAAACATCATGCAATCCTTTCATTCTCCTCAAAATATATCCAAAGATTGTTTCTTTCTCTCTGCCCACCCCCTTTCTTCATCCCAATTCCCAGGCTTGTATAAGGCAGTGCGGTGTGATGGACATACATTCACATCTCACCCAATGAAGTTCTTGTCTCATCCACTGTTTGCAAAAGGTGGGCTTTTCTGTTTGGCAAACAAACAAATTCACTCAAAATTCCCTCCAGAGTGAAATAGTGTAGTTATTTTTAAGTACCCACAGCTACAGAGTAGTTTTAGAGGAGACGTCTCTGGGCATACCAGAGAGTTGAGAAATAACCCCCTAGGTGGAAATTCAGCTGGGATACGGGGATAACAGATGTGCCCTGGGGGTATATGGGGCTTGTTGGGAGAGCCAGAGATCTGATACAAAGCTTCCGTCTGCTACTGAAAAGTGGTCCCTCCTTACAACCACAAAGTGTTTCAAATGTAGCCAAATTCTAGAACTATTTCACTTACAATCCTGGCAGGTCTTTATTTTTTTCCTTTGGATAGTCTCCATTTGGAAATGACCTATCCTGCCTCATTCAGCTCGAGGTACTACTAACTAAAACAGTGAAAACAATACGGCTGAATTAACAGATTCACGGCTCATCTGTCTTGTGCATTTCTTCTTTTATCCTTTCAATAACGACCTGTCAGCATCTTCTTCAGACCCTCAAAGTTTATTTCGTGGGTCCTGTGGCTAATCCTACCGGCGTTATTGAGATTTATTCCATATTTTCAGTAGGAACAGGATTTGATCTACAAAGAGTGGACAAAATGTTTAAAAGCAAAAGGGAGAATCCTAAGATCTCTTTCAGGTTAGTTACAGGTGAAAAGCTCTAACATACATAAAAGTGAGGCCAAGGATAAAATGGAAAGAAGGTTTTGCTGCTGAATACTGAAGAGTCTAAAAATACCAAGAACAATATCTAAAGATAAAGATGAAGAAATCAACACAATCTTTTTCATCATCTGTGATTGTGACAAATCTCAAACCCCAGATTCCTTTTACAAGTATGGTTCAAGACCTTCCTGGCTCTAAAGCTTATTAATTTCTCTTGCCAAAATAAGTATATTTCCCAGTTGGTTTTAAGAGGTTTTACTCCCTCCTGCAGTGCTCCATGTTTGAATATCAGATCTTAGAAATATTTCCCCTGTTTGTGTATGAAAAAGGGAAAGAAGAGTGAGATGTGCTTACCAAGAAGAGTGAAATTAAATCCTGTTTTCAAGCTGCATCTTCAGAAAGTCACAGGAGGGTTTCTGGGGACATTCAGTCCTCGCACTCAGGTAAAGCTAGACGTGGTCTTGCCTCCTAATGAAGTCTAATTTTGTGAACTTAATACTCTTCCCTTCTCTTTGCTGCCAAGCTTCTGTTCACAAGTTACATCATCTGCTCCCTCCTGCCTCTAGAGGTGTACAGTCCACGAGAACTGAGTTTGACATATAGCTGGATGATGTCTAGCAGAGGACATACGAATCCAAGAAATGTTCAGAACAGGAAAAGTTCACATATTTCTCTATTTTTTGTTTTTACCCTGCTTTCCTGATTTTTCGTTCTGTCCCTTGGTTCTCCTCCAAAAATAAATCTGGACATTTCCTTAGTTTCTGAAGTGCTTTGATATTAAAGGCTTCTTCCAGCAAGTAAAGTTAGCTCCCTATAGTAAATCCTAAAGAAATGCTCAAAGAAAACAGATGATTAAATTTTTCAGTGTTGGATTCTCAGAACCTCTTAGACTGCAAACAAATCATCTAGGCCATGCAAATCAAATCTCCCATGAATTCAAACCTAGTTTCTAGGTAGTCTGAAAATAGTTGTTGAATTTTCTCACCATTTTCATTTGGGTGGGCAGCTTCTGGCCAGCAGTTCTGTAAGACTTGGATGTTCACCTTCCCTGCAAATAGATATTAGATATTTTTGCCTGCTGTTAAAAAAGCTGTTGACTGGGATGAGTGGCAGCAACAGACTTTCTGCTCAGTCTGGTGCCAGTAACTGGCTGGGCTGGGACCTGATGAAGTTGAACACAGTGAGGTGTGTCTGGAAAGCGCCCTCTGGACCAGCGATGTGACGTTTGTTGAGGATGCCTTGAGGGGAATATTTTGAATGGATTGTGTATGAAAAATAAGTTTCCTGAACTGGGCCTGATGTGAAACATACAGATCAACTTCACTGTGATGGAGAGACAGTAGGAACTACTGACTCCCCGTTTGTTTCCTATCACTGTCCCATTCTGTGTCCTGCAACCTGTGAGCGATCTGTGGAGCTTCTGTCCCTCCCTAGATGCAGCTGTGACACAGCAGGGTCCTAGTCCAGTTGCTCTCTGTTCTACACCCTATTTCCCAGGCTTTGAAAGTCCAAGGGAAAAAGCATCACCTACATCTTCCTAGGAGCAGTGGTGCCCCTGGCAATATTCAGCCCTTCTTCTCCTCCGGAGATGCCTGGAGCAGCTCAGGATAAGGAAAAATGAGTACAGACTGATGGCAAATAATGTGAGATATCAAAAGAAATTCAAGTTAATTTATTCAGACCAATAGTTGAAAAAGCAATCAGTGTGTGAACTGCATGCTGGGTGCCCTCCCTCCTGCTGCTTCTGGCCCCTGTCCACAGAGCTCTGCCCAAGGGCTCAGGTTAGTAGGAAACTCCTCTGGCCTCTGGGCCCAGCCCTCTGTGTGTGTCTGTGAGCTGTCTCCATCCACTCCTTCTTCCTCCATCCTTCTCCCAAGCTGGCTGATCCTGTGATATACTCTCTGTCCCTGTCTCTTGGTGGCAGTCTTGGTGGAGAGTGCAGCAGCTCTCTGGCTGCTCTGGCTTGACCCTGTTGGCTGTGATTTGTCAGGGCTCACACACTATGTGACATTCAGCAGGCTGCAATTATTTTCTTCCCCTCTGCTTGCTGCAAGCTCAGACCCCTGGCTGGCTCGATGCTGGCCAGGGCAGTTCTCTGTCTGCTGGTGCTTTCCTTGTTTAAACACTCTTCTCAGTAGAAGAGCAGTTTGGTGTTAGAGAATGTGTCCCAAAGCATTTACTGTGAGCTTTCCAAATCAGTTCTTTTAATACTCTCTGTGAATTGATTAGCTTTTGCTCTCTTGCAGGATGGTATGACAGTGCATCATATTGATGTTGGGACATTGAGATGCTTCATTATGCAGAGCTGCATTTGCTGTCTGTTGCTGAGCGAATATGTGGTTGGATATCGGTCACAGTCCTCAAATCCTCCAATTGTTTTTGCTTTGCTTGAACACGGATCCTGTGACAGCATTAATTAAAACTTAGACGTTCCAATAATTTAGGTACAGATTCTGCCGTCAGCTATCTGTGTACTTTTCACAAACATGTAAGGGCTCTGTATTTATTTTAGATTCATCCATCCTCATCTTCCTTTGATTTTTCAGAAAGGCAATTGCTACTGAAATTCAGTGCAAAAATAAGGAACAGAAAAATAGAAAATAGAAACCTCCTTTAAAATTCAGCTCTGGGTAAGGCCCCGAGTTTTCCCCTTCTCAGATTTTACTGGGGTATCCCTTACTCACAGAGGCTCAGTTCCTACAATCCTGTCTCAAGAAAAATTCAGATTTAGACTTTAACACTCCTGAGCTATTTTGAAATCCAAAAGCACCTAAAATGGCTCAGGCAGAGTCTCCATTTCGGGATAATCATCCCCACATTTTGCATTCCTCCTCAGATTGTTTATGCTGAACATTCTCCTAATCTCAGTCACTGTAGTGCCATTTTCTTTGTAAGAAGTAATAAATGGAGCTCGTGGTTTCCTCTCCCCTGCCACCCACCTCTAGTCCAAGGGCTGTGCAGAGTGAGCAGACCCAGCTCCAGTGATGGTGCAGGAATGCCTGGAATCTCTCTGATCTGTTTCCAGGGAACATTTCCCCATGGCACAGCCAAGAGCAAGAACACTTTCTTTCACCTTGTCCCAAAGCCCTTCCTTCCACTCGAGCTCCTCAAGGAGTTTCACTTCTAGCTGCAGGTGAAGGGTTGTGCCCTTGGGACCACAGAGCCTGGCAGGGGAGAGATGCTGCCAGTTGGCATCCTACATAGGAAAGGCATCATGAGGGATGGGTGGTGGCACTACCTGATGAGTGAGAATTGTTTTCCTCTCCTGGCACCAATTCTGTTATCTGCAAGGGGGCTTTACCCTGCCCAGTGAGGTCCCAGTGGTGCCTTTGATCTCTGAATATTCCTGAAGGCAGAGTGTGAGGTGAGGAGGAATGACAGATACTTCCCACTCCTGCATGCAAGTCAGAAAGCAACGCTGTGTTATGCCCAGAGATGATCCCTGAATATTCACCTGTACTTCTGTGCAAAGTCAAATATTTGAGATCCTCAGATGATGGAAAACTCAAGTGATAAAATTAGAAGAAAATCTAGGACCAGGCCTTAAGTAAAGTTTAAAAGTGCGATGAAAATTAGGCTTCTACATCTTTTATCATCCCAGGTGGGGAGCTACTGAGATTAGTGCTTTTTAAAACCACACTGCCTTTCTAAATATTTAAATATGAGTCAGAAGCTTATTTTTCAGAAGTCTGGTTATGGAAACACGTAGCAGAGTAATACAAGTATTTTTCTTAGTCCTCCTTTTAATGAAGATGGCACTGCTTTGCAGTTCTTCATGTTATCTGTAATGTCCAGCAGTTTGATTGTAAAACAGACTTCTTCAAGTACTTCCCTGTCTTTAATACTAAAACCAGATCACATCCTTGTTAGGCAAACTGATATTATGACTTCTCTTTTAAGAATAAGGACCAGAATTATTCAAATGATTGGTCAAATCTGCCAAGAAACTTGGTGGTAATGCTCCAAACACGAAGGATTCTTGGCTATCAGTTTTAATTTGTTTTTAAGTTTTTGGCTTTTTCTGCCAAATACTTAGAATATTTTAAATATTTGGAATATTTTAAACGATAGGTTTGGTTTTTTGTGGTTTTTTTTGTTTTTGTGGGTTTTTGTGGGTTTTTTGGACAGACTATATTTTTATATTTGAAAGACTACAAGTGAAATTATTTTACCCCTTTGGTTCGAATTGAAATTTTAATTGCATACAAATATAAAAACTAGGACTATTTATGAGTTTTCTCCTTTTCTTTGCTGGCTACCAAACACTCTTTTTGACTAAGAAGCAGAGAAAATGAAAGGAAATGGAAAATTAAGATTAAGGATTTGGTGGCAGGGATGCTTAGTTACATATTCCCCAAACTTGGACAATGAAATAAATCGAGGGGAAAATTTTAAAGCTGTGAAAATTAATTACTGTCTCTTATCCAGTTTGCATTTTTCTGATGATGAAAGAAAGTTTGAAAGTTTCTTTTGTTATTTTTTTTCTGCTTATATTAAACTTTCTTTTCCTTATGGGGAACTTAGTTGATAAAAAATAATGAAAAGACATTTACATGCCCTCCTCCCAAAAACGAAAAATATAATTATGAACAAAATGTTTTCCAAAAACCATCACACTGAATAAAATTTGATTTTCAACCAAAATCGAAATAGTGGATTCTTTTTTTATCAACCATTTTTTCCCCCTTTAGCTGAAGTCTGAGCTTCTGTCTAAATCAAGTCAGGAAATTCCATTTTGAAGTTATAATTTTTGTTTCAGAGAAATAAAATTTTCACTAAATGTTGCCTTTTCTGTCAATATTTTGTACAGTGTTAAGGAGATATATTGTTGTGGCTCATTTTTGGTGGAGAGCAGCCCCAAGCAATCTAGTTTAAAAGTATTGGAAAATATACCTGCCTTTGTGGTGAATTTGGTAAATATTTTCAATTTTAAGACACACAAAAGAATTAAAATCTAAATATTTAATTCTCCTTGAAACAGATTGTATGTATTTAGATATAAAAAAGGATAGGAAAGATTTCACCCAACATGAAATAAGCCTCCAGCTTTAAGAAAAAAAGTTGTTTCTCATCAACCTGAAAAAAAAATAAATGTTTTCAGCTATATGTAAGGCAAAAACCCCCAGCAAGCAAATTGTTTAGCTCCAAGGAGAAGTTTGCCTTCTCTACACTAGGAAAAGATCTGAATTTGCTGTTCCAACAGCGAAAACCACACGAGTTAAATGAGACTCTGTCTCATATCAATGGAATGGGAAGGGCCATTGCACACCCATCAAAAATTTGGGTCCTATTCAAGAGAAAGCAATGGTGTAACACAGGCATTAAGAGCCAATTAAAGACAATGTCATTATAAGCAATCTTCTTGTTAGATAGCTAACACAGGTCTGTGACTGTCTTATCCTCTTATGTTATGTTGAAAAACTGATTATTCTGCTGCCAAAGCATAAAATGCTCTGGAATTTAGTCCATTTTATCACATGTCTCAAGTGCCAGCGTCTGGCTGCCACCTCTTGTGTGATATTTGGAGTTCTGCGTCTATGCTCTGTTTCAGAATCAAGAACATGCCCCTCAGTAAGTTGGGCTGAGTATCCTGTGTGCTTTCCCAGTTTTAAGAGTTTCATTTTACACACATGTAACAATAATGTTTGGTAAGAATTTGTTAAAATGAGCCCACGATCATTTCCCAGAATCAGTGTGCTCGTGCCACTGAAGCAGTGCAATACACAGCTTTATAGCTGGCCATGCCTTTATAGAGCTATCTGAGCAGGAACTCATCCCTCCCAGCTGCTAAAAACAAAACCTGACGGGAGGTTATAAGAGCCATATGTTTCCTTGTCATAAATTTTGGTTTAATTTTGCCCATCTTAATTTACACCTTCATTGGAAAAGGTTTCTGGGGGCTTGCATGGAGCGTCCAGATGGAAGAAACGGGAAACCACATATTCAGGTTCCATCTCTGTCTTCTAAGGACTGTGTACTTAAATCTGGTCTCTCACATGCACTTGACCACCATAATCACAAGAGTTCCTGCAGGGAAGGGCTGTGTTTTGTTCTAACTGGAGACAAAAAAACCCACCAAAATCCCAAGAAATACCAGAAGGTTCGATGAAATGGAATTTATACTGCCCATCTCTCCTGGTTAGAAGATAGAAGACAACATCTTATGATGTTAGAAAAGTTCACTTATATTTATACATGATGTGGAAGTGACACGGAGGGAGCTCAAAGAGTACCTTGTGTAAACATCATAGGCTCTATAGCTAGTTTTGTTTCTCTGAACCATGAAGGCGTCTGAGAAATTTCAAATACAATTTCAGTTCAGTAAGGACGTTCCATTGTTTCTCTTAGGAGAAAGGAAAATGTTTGGTCAGGAAAGAAAAAAAATAGGAAAGGATATGGAGCCCTTTCAAGAGTCCAAAAATAAATGTTTCAGTTCACTCTGCTCTCAAAAGGTATGTGCTCACGCAAAGTAACAAGCTCTCCTTTGGGAGAGTTAGCACATGAGGACATTTTTGTGGCAGGCTAGTATTTTTTGGCCCAGCTCCTGCTTTGGCACCTGTTTGACCTGGCAATTTAACTCCGTTCTGAAAAACAGGGTTTGCCGGTTAACTGTGTTGGAAATTGGAATCTCAGTGGGAATTTGTGATCCCAGCAACTTGTAAACAGCCTTTGTCCTTCCACGTATGTCCTCCTCACCCCAGCAGGAGTTAAAATGCACAGGAGCCTCCTAAGCAATGACTTGTGCCATTTCACTGACTTTTCCTCCATCACCACAAGTAACAATAAAAGCAGGGAAATGAAAGCTGTAACAAGCTGCTGCTCTGGCGTAATGGCTTGGACGTGCTTTACCCATAGTTAGTATGCACCTGGTTACACTCTCAGACAAACACCCCAAGCAGGGACCAGAATAACAAATATGCCCAATTCGTATCTCAAAGCAGCACAGATTATCTTTGACATTTATAGGATGCTTACTACACTGGATGTGTGTTCCTCACATCTGGAATGTGCTGCCTGTTGGTCATGTTGCTTCGAACCTCATCTTTCTTAGACATTAAAAAAAAAAGAAAAAAGTCTTCTGGTGGTGCTGGGAAAGGTAAAGAAGAGGAGGGATAATGGTTTTTAGGTGAACAAATAATAAATGAATTCAGTGCCAGGGATCTGTTTCTTTTACCTCCTTTACATTTCATTTTCAGTTAATTTGCTACACTGAGTTAAGAGCAATTTCTGAAGAACTTGGGGAGGGTATGGTTGGATTTGCCACCCTGAATCAGGCTGTTGGTTCCTCAGTACCAGTACCTGGGAATGACGATCATTTGCAGTATCAGAGGAGCATAAAAATACAAACCCCAAAAAACCCAAGGCATATAGTGATCTTTCTGAGGAATGAGACTCCCATTCCCACAGAAGTACATTCTGGACACCAGTGAACTTGCATGGTTCCAGATGTTGTTGATGAAGTTATCCAGCTCAGTTTGTCTTTGGCCTCCCCATGTGATGAACTCATTTCTCAAGTTTAGTATAGAAAGAGTAAGAAAAAGTACAGGTCACTTCAGAAATGCAGTTTCCTTTAGATTTACTGAATTTTAGTTTCAAAATGGTGTTAGGAATTGTATAGGTCCTTCTAATTTGTCTCATGTCTGCAGTAAGTAATATCTGCCTTTGCATCCTCTACTTCAAAACACAGTAAGTTGGACAATAGATCTGGATCAGAACTGTGGATTTGGATTAGTAAGTTTTCTTCCTTGTAGACTTGCATACTCTCTTCCATGCTTCTCTTTTCAGGGCCCTTCCTGACTGCACTTCTGAATGGATTTGTCTGCCCTAAGTTGTTTTTAAATTTCTGTATTGCACTTTATAGGTATAATTTAGGTAACTAGACTTTTTAACATCAAGAGGTCTTTAAGCTCTTGGTGCATCTGATGAATAAGAAAACCTCACCTGGAATCAAAGCATAGCATATTCTTTTCCAGTTTGGTACTCTGCTATTTCACCTCTCTTTCCTCCTTCTCGGAAGGTCATGTTACTGTGTTAAGTGTAAATTTCCATGTAGTGTTTCTGTAATAATGGTTTTCAAGCTGTTTTATTGTCCATATTGTCCTCTGCTTAGTGATTTGGTTGTGCCCTGTAAACAGAATGACTCAGATGTGTTGTATTGAGTGTAGACTTTATTATGGCAGAGCTGCCAATCTGTGAAGAAGTGAAGCCCTTTTTGAAAATATTTTTTTCAGGCTTTTGCAGGTTATTTGATGAGTCAAACAGAAGTGGAGTTCTGACTTACAGAATCTCCTCAGCCAGTGTTCACAGCCAACCTAAGGCCTGTGTATCACACCTACCCCACTTAAAACACTCATATTAGAGCTAAGGGAGTGCAGAGCCTCAAGCTTTCTGCTGGGCGTTCACACACAGCGTTCATCTCATCCCCCCACTCAAGAAGAAAGTTGCATTAACACCTCCATAGCCTCTTTAATGACATTACTACACGGGAGTTGATTTTAAAAGATTTTTTTAAATGGTCTGATTTTCTGTTGAAGTGTTTGAGTCTATGAAGGGATGTGTTAAGCACTGTATCAACTGAATTACATTTTGCCCATCCTGCAGAATCACTGCCAATCTTTGGGGAATATAAAAATACCATTTACATAAACATTTGTCCATTCATAAAATCTGATAACAGGAGTCTTGACTAACATACAAATAAATATACAAATAAATTCATATACAAATAAAGGGCCAACTTGACTTTGTTATTTAAAAATTTCAAGTTCACCTTGTCGCTGTAGTTACTTCTTAAGAGAAATACTTTATAATCTCTGAGGGCAAAAAGGCTTTTTCAAACGAATATTTTTGATAGACATTTTTTTTTGGTACAAACATCTCTTTTAAAATATTTTCTCAGTTAGTAATTCCCAGCACCACAAATCACTCCCAAGACAAAGCCAAATAATTTAGCTCTTACATACCACAGTGCCCTTAGCCCATCAGGGTTGAATGCCCTTAGCAAATATTATGGCTTTGTTGGGCTGGAAAAGAACAAGTTGGAAAACCAAGAGCATTGAAAATTGCCATTATAATTTTCAGGGGGTAATAACAGTTGGGTAGACTTTCAGGTCGTAGAAGTATCTTTTTGGTGATCTTAAAATCATGCAGGACATATATTTGTAAGATTTTGTATGCATTTCCTCAGATAGTACTTTTTCAGATGAAAAAACATGACTGAAAAAAAGTCTGAGTTCACTGTCCACAGTCTGACAGACAAAGTAAGTGAACCCTACTTTAAAATTGAGTGATGGGCCCCAGGTTTTCCATGTGATATGAAGAAATCCATGCAGTCCTCAGGCCTAGTCCCTCTTTCTGTAGCTCTACGCCTTTCTATGTTCCATA
Organism: Campylorhamphus procurvoides; assembly: GCA_013396655.1. NCBI lineage: Eukaryota > Metazoa > Chordata > Aves > Passeriformes > Dendrocolaptidae > Campylorhamphus > Campylorhamphus procurvoides. The sequence continues at coordinate 831,866 of WBMV01004156.1, read as the reverse complement.
TCCAATCCAAACGTACTCCCATTATTTAAGCATTTATTTCAGTTCTAGTTGTTTATTTTTAATTATCTCATTACAGCCATAATGGAAGGTTTATGTTAGCATTTTGGAACAGAGAAGTGGTGCAGTTTTGAAATAATCCTCTGATTGTCCCCACTTTACCACCCCTCGGTCCATTTCTCTTGCACGGTTTTAACATTCCTGTTAAATGGATTCTTCTCAGAACAACTGCAACCAAAAGCTCTGCTCTGCCTACCAAAGTCCTAAAGGGAACATGGAGTCTGAATGAAGGATCAGTCTCCTGGAGCCCTTTACATCACATGCATGGTGGGGATGTTTTGATCCAGGAAAACATTAAATTTCATCTGCAGTAACAGCAGAATTTCATACAGGGGGGATGTAGGGACCTGAGCATCAACTCCTCTGACCTACTGATCCTCTTCTGTTGTGCCAGAAAAACTTCTCACGTAGACACAGTCAAAGAAAGCAGTTTTTGAACCTGGGGGTTTTCAGTGTTGTCGTAAAACTATCACCAGCCATTCTCTTTCTCATTCTGCTTTCTACCTCCGACCGATAGGACATTGTGCTGCGTTCTAGAGCTGCACTTGATGGCTGAAAATCAGGTCTGCCACGGAATCATAAAGGGAAATATTGTCCTAGGACAATAGACTGCCATGCTTCAAGCTCTGCAGGCAAGGAACAGACATTAGCTGCCACTATGAAACAAAATTGAATGGCATATAAAACGCCAACATGCCTTCCTAGTGGGAGTGCTCGTAGTGGCAACAGGTAATTGCAGCACTCCTGCTCTGGAAGGTCATTCAGGATTGAAACACAGATGCTCCCATCTTGTCCTTGGTGTAAGTACAGTAACAGCATGAAGAAAAGGCAGCCTGGTTTAATGGGAGCCTGGTGCTACTGAGCCTGCTAAAGGAAATTCAGGATAATATGTTTTTGAGTGTTCTGCTACTATGAAAAGAAGATTAAAGGATAAGTGGCTTATACTGTTACATTGACTTGAGCCTACAAAACAAAATGGGAGAATTTTTTTTTTTCTGTGACAGTTTTGATATGCTGTTTATCAGTAGTGTATGGCTTCTGTTTGAGTGTTAGAGTCTTAAAGGAATAGATGGGGAAATGCATTTTGCTCTGTAGGGAGGGATGTATTCCAGTGCAAGAAGTGTCAGAAACAGAGACACTGGTATTCTAAATTAACTTGCTCGGTGACTTCAGGTAAGTCTTACTTTCCAGAATTTTCAAAGAATAAATGCCTGAAATTAGGTCATTGCAATATTGAAGCTTGGCTAGCCAAATGAAAGAAATGAAGAAGGGCCAGAGCCCTGCATACAGATCTTTCTGGAACATCTTTCTGGTTGACACCTTCAGTTGTGGGGAATCCACAATATTGGGGAGAATTTGCTGCTTTCAGAAAAATCAGTGATTATATGCTGGTGTCTGCTAAGGGAGGCCCTTTGAATCAGCTGCTTGAAAATCCTATTATAAACATACAGCAAGTTGCCTATGCAAGAGAAACGTGAAGAAATACTGACTTCGTAAATCGTGTTGGGAACACTCCTAGTCCAGTTCTGCCACCTAAAATGAATAGGGCTCTCACTGGCCAGAGACTGGAGGCACATGTAATTGTCCCAAATCACTGATGATTTACAGTCTAGGTAAGGGGCAGCATGCACAAACGACCTGTAAATGACATTGCTAAAAAGCACTTTTTTGATGTGCAACATCAGCTTCCTCTTGCTAGGATACAAGCATGTAATTTCTCTTTCTGCCTGCCTAGTTCTGCTCTGTTGGAATCCACTTATAAATCCCTTGCTGTTTTACTTGCAGAGCTAAGGTAGATTCTGTCTGCTAAACTGCAGACGTGGGCTCTTGAGGGCTCATTCTTTGAGATCCAAGCATGCTTTTATTCCCCTCCCAAAGAACTGACTATACCTTCCTTGTCTTTGCTTCTCTCACTCGGAATATAAACATGGATTTAATTCTTAAAAGGGACACAAACTCTATTCTTTTCCCCGTTGTTACTGACAAACCTAATGCTATATGTGTTTGGTGAGACTTGACCTAAAGCTTCAAGCAACATTCCTATGGACCTACAGCTTTGTGTGTCTGTGGCCAGCAATGTGGAAAGTGGCCCTTCCAGACTGTTCATGTAATACAGTGAACCAGAACATTCTTTCTACATGGACTTTTTGACCCTTTCTTTTTTTCCCTTCTTGCTGTCCTGGTGAGTCCTTGGCCAATGTGCTGCAGGCTAGTGAGAAGCTGAATCTCTGGGGTAAGGACAGCACAGAATTAAATGCTCATGCACTGTCATAATACTGGCAGTTACAAAATGCTCCAGCCAGTAACGCACTGGAGAGCAAGCAGTGAGCAAAATTACTTCAATATGCAGAAGAAATTTAGATTCCCTGGGGGAATACTAATTCAGAGAGATAGTAGTGGGGATTGCTACTTGATTTACAGAGTGTCTTGAAAGAAATCAACAAGACCAGACCAGCTGCCTGCATGTGCTCTTAGCCAGTCACAATTTGGAAAGGAAGACAGGAGCTGTCCATCTTGTCTTCATGCCACCTCCTCCTCCTCTGTCCTCTTCTGCTCGAAGTACAGGTGCATTTTTTCCTATCTCTAAGTAAACAACTTGTCTGTGGCTTCATCTGTCTCATCTGTTTCCGCCTTGTACCTTTCTTTGCTTTACCTGAAAATTCACTGAGTCCATAATTCGCAGCTGTTGCCCCAGGTGCCACCCCCTTCCATGTGATAACATACATAACTCACTTCTCTCTGCCTCCTTCTTTCTCTGTTCTGTAGCAACTGCCTTCACTAAGGCCTAGGAAAGGTTCTTTGTAGACAAATCTCCTGTCCTCCTTGCCACCCTGAACCCTTTTGCTGGGTGTATCATTCGTAAATGAGTTTTTGTCTGCTCTCTTTTCCATTTTTTTCTTTGGATCTTCCAGTTACTATGGAGTTTCTTCTGGCCCACTTAACCTCCAGTTTGGAGAAGGAAATTGCACTTTGGCATGTCAGCTTGGAAATACTGCTGACCTCTCATTTAATTTCAGCTGTCTGACATGCTCCCTGCTCAGCCCTCTGCTCTTCTGCTTTGCAATGTTTCTTCTGCCACATTTTATGGAAAAGAGTCAAAAGATGGAAGGATAATCTGTGAGTCACTTGTGCAGTGATGACTTGCAGATTTTCTTCCTTCCACTCTAATTTTTTTCTATCCTGCCAATCTTTTATTTCAGTTTCTTCTTTAAAATGGTGTGAATTCATTTGAAAAGAACATTGAATGCCTTGGCTCTTATTGCAAAGCATTTTTAAAATATTATCAATACTTATAGAAGAATTTCTCCACTTTCATCTGCAGAGTGTATCTAAAGGATTCTTTCTTTTTGTCAGAAAACATAATCTTATCACAGAGATTTTAGAGCCCTATTCATGACAGCTCAGACAGGGAGATTATATATCCTTTGAGCTCTGGTTCACTTATTAGAAGCCAACTTTTTGCTTACATGCTTGTGTTTTTTGTGTCCCACCCCGTACCTTCCAGCTGTGTTGTTCAAACTAGGTTGGACCATGGAGATACTGTAATCTGACTATTTAGGGTCCTGAAAAATCTTAGTTTTTTGGGACCTGGGATGTCCTGTTGTGTAAGTGGGCGGTTGAATGGGCAGGTATAATTTAGTACTGCCCTGGACACTTACATTTTGAAATGACTAAGTATTCTGGAAATCATCTGAAGTTTCTGACTGGGATGTACTGTTGCTTTTTTGTGTGTGTCTATCAGCAACTGTCTAGGTGGAGAAGAGAAACTCTCAAAAGAGAAATGAGAGAGAATATTATATAGTTTTATTTTAATATATTTGCTGATAGCATTGCTTTGAATATATTGTTTTGATTTATTTTGATCTGCCCATGAATTAGTTATTGCCATATGCTCTATAAGTAGAATTTGTGTCACTGTTCAACAGTCATCACTGGGCTATGAGACTTAACAGCATTTTCAGTTTTTCCTCTTTGACATTTTTAGGATAAATATGTTTTTGCAATGGCTTGGGTTATTATGTAGTCAAAGCTGCTGTCAGATAGAGCTACCCAGGCAGCTCCTCCATGGTTTGTGACATCTCATTACTGCAGGCCTGTGACCTTCACCCAGCTCTGTGACTGTGGCTCACGTTCCCATTTCAGCCTTCCCCAGTGCTGCGGTTCCAGATACGTGTGCTGCCTCCACCAGATGGGAACTGCACAAGCCTCTGCTGTTCCTTTTGCAGTTTCTCACATAGCCTGCCTAATGTGTATCACTTCTGACCTCTGTAATAGCTCTGCTATTTGAATCACAGGCCGCACTTGAAGAGACGTCGTCACTCCTGTCGAGTCCTGCCAAACCTGATAATAGTCCACGGTCATCGAGAGCGCCTTCCAAACCACACTTCCCTTGCAGAGCAATTCCTGTCATGAACCTGGGTTTGAGGGTATCTCAAAAACCTTGAGTTTGTAAAATTCATAAATGGGAGACCATGATGATACCATCCCAGTGTCCTTCCCTTGCAGACGTGCTGCATGTGGGGTCTCAGTGAGGAAACTAACTCTTTTGGTCTCGTGATGTTTATCAGAACAACACATGCAGCTCCGTTTAATTCTGATAAATGTTTTAAAACATTGAGAGGAAGCTGTAGTCCTGCTGTAGTTTCATGGGATGGCATAATGGTTTCATGCTATGCCGGTTCTGAGTTTTCTTAAGGAATGCAGGACCACTTCTGTGAACCCACAAATAATTGAAAACCATCATTTAAAATAAGGATAAGGGCAAGAAATTAATGTATTTAATAAAATAAAGGGGATTATTTGCAGATAATCTCAGAATTTAACATGTAAAGGATCCTCTCTTTAATAAGGTTAAAAAATGGGAAATATCTTAGTAATATGGTTTCAGAGTTAAAAATTGTAGATGACTGATTAACTGACATTTTATCATTCTTCCAGAGAGTGCTGGAGCTTTCACAGCTCATAGAGCATAAATCTGAGAGGCTGCACAAGGCTTTAACATTTCTTTAAGAAAGCAAGCTATGAATAATAAAGGACACAGTCAGACTCCTATTTTGATTTATTTCTGAAATGTAATATATTTCATGACATTCCACAATACATATTGCAATTGGAGTAAGTTACTTTTTTATTTTATTGTATTTTTTATAGGCTAGGAATATTAGTCATTATCATAAAAATGAAATGTGTAACTTCTGACTAAAAAAGCTTAGCATGTTTATGTTGCTAGCGACATGTGTTTTCGTGGAAAAAGTTGCTGAAAGCTGACCCCATGCTGGGAAAATTGGTAATCTCCAAACAGAATCCTAAACAACTTAATACAAACCTTTTATTGCGTGTGTTTTTAAGGTCATCTTGCACATTCTGGGGCAGTATTTCATTGCACATTGGAAATGTTGATGGGCTTGTGCCTCCAAAACGTTGTTGTTTTGTTTCACGAGGAATCTTCTCATCCCTAAACAGATCTAATTATTGTAAAAGTCTCTTCTAGCCTTGTGGCACTGAGTGAAATCCTAGGTTTGATTGAAATTGGTGACACAACTACTGGGTTCAGCAAGCCATGGCTTCTTCACCTGAATCCATTATCTTTATATACATTAACAATTCTAAACCTCATAATGATTTCTTATGTCTCAAAGGAGTGATGGCTCAATTTGTCATCTTTAAATATCTGAACAGTTTCGGATGAAGGAGATGGGATGTATTATTCTTATCAGTTAAGTGCACGTCTTAAAAATATGTCTCAGCTTCTTTAGTATTTAGTTAAATGAGTGTGGTGGCAAAATCTCCTTTCAGCCATGGTGAGCCTCCACTTATCCTATCTTCCCACAATGTTCTCCTGGAGAAACTGGCTCCTCATGCCTTGCACAGGTGTCTCTTTAGTGGATAAAAAACCAGCTGGATGGCTTGGCCCATGGCATGGTGGTGAATGGAGTTAAAGCCCATTGGTGTCCAGTCACACGTGGTGTTTGTTGCCCAGGGCTCAGGGTCAGGCCTAATCCTGTTTAGTATCTTTGTTGATGATGTGGATGAGAGGATCAAGCGCACCCTCAAGTCAGTTTGGTGGGAGTGTTGATCTGTTGGGGGGTAGGAAGGCTCTGCAAAGGGATCTGGACACGCTGAATCAATGAAGGGCAATGGAGCTGATGAAGGGTCTGGAGCATAAGTCTAATGGGGAGTGGCTGAGGGAGCTGGGGTTTAGCCCGGAGAAAAGGAGGGTCAGGAAAGACCTCCTCGTTCTCTCCAACTCCCTGGAAGGAGGTTGTAACCAGGAGGGGGGTCAGCCTCTTCTCCCAGGTGACAATGGAAATGGCCTTAAGTAGCACCAGAGAAGGTTTAGTTTGGATATTAGGAAAAAAAATTCTTCACCAAAAGAGTTATCAAGGCCTGGAACAGGCTGGCCAGGAAAGTGGTTGACTTACTGCCCCTAGAGATATTTAAAAGACCTATGGATGTGGCACTTAAGGACATGGCTTAGTGGTGGGCTGGACAGTGCTGGGGTAACAGACTTGATGATCTCAAAGGTTTTTTACAGCCTAAACAATTCTATCCACTTTTTAAAAAATTTTATGTTTTGAGCTGATTCTTTGTAAAGAAACTCTATTCTGTGGTGGTATGAAGTGCCTTGCCATGTGAATTTGAATTCAGGCAATTACTCTGCATGTTACTGTGCTATTAATATAACCTAGCAATAGCACATTTTATGTTTTATTTAGTGCTACGTTTTATTTAGTTTTACTAGTTTATTTAGTTTTGCATTTTATTTAGTTCTATCCTAACAACATTTCCCACTCGTGTTACATCACTGACATATTTCTAAGAAAAATAGAAAAAATAGTAAAAATATTTTAAGTTCTACAGCATAAACAGAGAAACTGAGCCAGAGAAATAAAAATATGTGGCTAGCAAAGGGATGGGACTTGACACCAGAGCTACATTTTAAAATTCTCTTCCTGATTCCAGATTTGTGCTGATTTCCCTGGGCTAGCTGCACTGGGAGCTGCACCACTATGGCCTTCCTTTGAACTGGGAAGCTCTGAGTTTATAAAAGAATACAGTACTGAGTTGATGGTCTGCATCTGGACATTAAGGCAATCAGAGTTAGCTGCATTCAGGTTACAGTGGGTCTGGAGTGTGCTTTATGGCTTATCACCTCTGTCACTAGCATAGGCTGGCTTTAGATTTCTCATACTTTAATTGTATTTGAGAAGAGCTGTTTATATGAAGCCCCAAAATGGAATTGTTTTCCAATGCCTCTTCTTTGCTGCATATTAACATTTAATTAGCAAAAAGATCCTATTACCTCTGCACTCAAAGTGAGGATAGCTAAGGCACCTGCTAAACATAAAATTAGATGCACAGTCAACCTTTAATCTGGTTGTAATGCTGTTACCTAAATATTGTTCTAACTCCTATCATAAACTATGATTTGATTGATTTTGAAATGTTTATACCCAGAGTGTCTGGCACAACTTGTTTTTGTGAGTACACTGAAGTCAGAATGTCTGAACGAAAGAGACAACTACTCCCAACAAGCTTTATTTGGGGTTTTCTTCGGTTCAAGTGGTTGGGCTGTAATGTCCCTTCTGCAGAATGGGAACGGAGCTGGAATCCAAGTTGAACTTAAACCAAGAAAAACAATTCTCTAAGCATACTTTAATCACCCATAAATGTTCTCATGGCTCCGAGGACCATCTTTCAGCGGAATCTGAAAGGATTCTGAAGGAGTAGCAGGCTTTTCCCCGTGATACTAGAAATCACAGGTGCAGAACTAAAAGGCAGATGTAACACAGAAATAAACAGGGAAATACATTAATTAGTTCAGTTTTTGTTTTGGGGTGAGTGGCATCAAGCCAAAGATTAGATGGAAGTTTTCACAATGGGATACATAAGGCATGGCAAAAGAAAGGGCTCCTGGGATGTCTGTCCCTCTGCAGCTTTAAGGAGAGCTTGGCTATTTATTACAACTATTACCACAACAGTTAAAAGGGGTTTTGGTAACGTGCCCTCTGCAAAATCTCTTGACTATTTTTTCCACTTAGTTTTTGTTGCTAAGTTCTGTTTCTATACATGACATCTTTCTGGTTTGTTTTGTATTATGATGTCTCAGCAGCACTGTGTCATCACAGGCAGTATTAATACTTATGTATTAATATAGCAATGGGCATCTCACACATCCCTGTGTTTTAAACTTGGTTCTCAAATCATGGTTTGAGAACACATATTAAGGTGTCTGGGATATTATGTGATAAGACATACCTCTGAATTTTTCTGACACTATATACAATATGTTTGATCCAGCTTGGAAGGAACAAAAATTGAGATATATAGCTAAACATTTTGATTATGCTTGTCCTTACAACTTCCAATTCAGAAACTCTCTTTGTTAGAGAGAATCACACAAGTGATTTATTTTTATAGTTTAGGAACAGGATATCTCGTGAGAGGATTAGGTTTTGCAACAGTTTCAAACAGTTTGCAAATGAAAGAGGATTTCTTTGGTTTGTATTATTATTTATTACAACATTTTCTAGAAACATGACTCAAAAGAAAACCTTGTCTTTTGAAAAACTTGCATTTTCCTTTAAAAAAAAAGTACCAGTGCTGTCTTTTTCTTGGAAGAGAAAACAAGCAAAGTATTTAATTTTGAGTCTGGTTAATCTGAAACAAAGTTTTTCATTGTGTTGAACCAAGGAGGAACATCTTCTTTTTGCTGTTAATTTCCTGAGCTGGTTTAATGCCTCACAAGAGAAGTAGTTGAGGTGCCTGCTTGCCTCTCTCCTCCTATAGGAATTAGCCTTGGTCCACAACAGACTCACAGCCTGTTCTCTGGTTGTACCCTGAGCATCCACCGTGGCAGATGGAATCCCTTCAGCACATGTGACTTGATGTGAAACACCAGAAACACATCTGAGAAGCAATATCCCAGGCTGCAAGAGTTCACACTAATATTAAATCAAAGAGTTTTCTTCCCAGTGGATAGTGTCAAACATAAATAGTTCAATAATTCCAAACAATTTTTAACATCTTCAAACAATTGCTGGAACTATTTAAGTATTAAAGCCTTAACCATCAGCATGTTTTATGTGCTGCTGTGCCCGAGAGGTGCTTCTTGTTTGTTGTTCTGAGTGGACAGGTATGAAAAAATAAATGCAAGAGGAACCACATTTACTGGTATGAGATCTTGCAACACAGACCAGAACACCTATTAGAAGACTATAAATATGATTCAAATTCCTTTGACCACTGTGCCTTGGCAGGTAGGCTGCAATTCCTAAAGCACACAGTTGATGTTATTTTATTGATTTTTGTGGATAGTTCAATGAGTAGCTACTCTTGGGGCTTTTTCCTTTCCTCAGATATTTGCCAATATTGTTTTTATTGTATGTTAAATAAGTTCTCCCATTTATTCAACTCTTCAGCTCTGCCACTGGGACAGATCTAAAGCTTTTCACTAGAAAAAGGAAGCTGATGGAAAGTGCTGATTTGCTCTCTACAACTACCTGAGAGGAGGTTGTAGCAAGGTGAGGGTCAGTCTCTTCTCCCAGGCACCTGGTGATAGGACAGGAGGAAATGGCCTCAAGTTGGGCCAGGGGAGGTTCAGGCTGGACATCAGGAAGAATTCCTTCACCAAAAGAGATGTTTAACACTGGAATGGGAGGTGGTGGAGGCAGCATCCCTGGAGGTGTTCCAGGATGGACTGGACATGGCACTTGATGTCATAGTCTAATTGACAAAGCAGTGATCAGTCAAAGGTTGGACTCATGATCTCAGAGGTCTTTTTCAACCTAATTGATTCTGTCATTCTGTAATTCCCCAAGAATACATTTCCCTCTGCATTTTAAAAGTTGCATATCAGTTCTGGCCCAAAATTAAGAGTGCTGACCAAACACCAGAAATGCATTCAAGATTTCCTTAGGGAAGAACCCACTCAATATTCAAGGGGGGAAACACTGAGCATGGCTTGCCATGCCTTTCCCTGCCATGTGCATTAACAGTTGTGGAAAGCTCACTGTCCATGTCTCAAGTAACTCTATGTTTTCCAGCTGTTGTCATGCCATAGCATCACTGGTGTCAGTCATAAAATATGTCCTGTGGTCCTCTTTAAAAAAAACCAAACTCACCTGCTGCGAGGACAGATGGGATTACTGGGTAGCCTTATTTGGACACAAGGAGGCAGATTTCAGGCGAGTATGTGACAGCTTCCAGGTGATCCCAACACCAGCCAGCTCAGGTGCAGACATGCACAGCCTTCATGTTAAAACACCAATGGATGCAAATAGGATGGCTCCCTTTCCAAAGCACATGAACCAAATGGCTTTTGGATACTACAACATCCCTGCTTCCATATATTTGTCAAATTCCCTTATATTCCTTTGGTCTTGTATGCATTTCACTACTGTTTTAAATTTGTGCTGTCTGGTTAGCTGTCCTGATTCCTGCTAGTACAAAGTATGTGCAATGTGGGCAGTGATTCTGTGCATATAATTCTAATTTTCCACTTCTCTTGCATGAGCTGTTGTTGAACAGTTTTCACTGTCATGGTGACCTAATTCCACCCTCAGTGAACTAGACTTATTTACAAAAGTAGAATTTTGGAACCAGGACTATATTCTTTTCCAAATAGGTTATTCTTCTGCCTCCTTAAATACTTATGAAAAGTGGAACCAGCTCAGAACCTCTCAAAAAAAAATTAAAATAATTGTGTGAGAATCTGAGTAGATCTGGTCCTTCAGGCTTCACCTTTATATTCCTGGCATTCCTAACAGGTCTCTTTCAGATCATCTCTGCAGCAGAACAGTGGAGGTGAAGCAGGATTCATGGAGTCTCCTTGTGTCCCCTCCCGCTGTGGGGCCCCTTCTGGCTCGTCCTCTCCCCCCTCGCTCTGTTTCCTAGCCGAGACCTGAGCTGTTGCATTGCAGGAGCTCCCTCACTGTTCTATTACTAATTTGTGTGTGGAGTCCTAATTACAATTTACCCAAATGTTTTTCCATTTTCCATCTATCATGTTCTGAGTCTATAAAAGAGTAGGTGAGAAGACTTGTCAGTAAGTCACACCTCTTCCATTTTTTAAGCTATATTTTTAGTTGACTGACTCAGATGGACGTTTGCTGTCAGAATATCAAAAAAGCCGTACCCAGTTTCTGTATCTCCTTCCGTGATCATTCATTTTGAATTCAGGATTTGAGTTCATTAGGGGATGTATTTGTATTCTCAACTTACTGATTTATTTCTACTTACATGTTGTTTCAGTGTCCTGAAGGTATGAAAGTATGAACGGGACATGCTGCAGTCTTACCCCTTGCTTCTTCCAATAGTTCCAGTAGTGAGCAATTGCAGTTTGTGGCCTCGTGGCTTTTGATATGTAACCTGAAATGTAGCTCTAATTATGTTCCACATACTGATGAATCTGTGCTCCTTCCAATGAAAGGAACTTCTTCATTGATTGGGTGATTTATCTAAAAGGGCAAAAGACCTTGGAGATGCAATAGGATATGAAGAGATCTGTTGCTGCTCTTGTTTAATTCCTCTCATCATTCCTCCATGTCTAGCACTTTTTACACTGCTACTTGCTTTTGGTTTGTCATATTATGCTGCATTCTTTAATAATAATTTGTGTTATTGATGTTTGTAAATTGTTTATTAATATTTTTTCATATCTTTTACTTGCCTGCTTTCATATACTCACAGTCACCATGCAATTTTACATACACCTGCATACAGCAAGCACACCTGCCTGAGCACACGCAAGATTCTTTTTGTGGAAGATGAAATTGCTAGAAAGTCTCCCTTATCCTTTATTATGTCAATCATTCCATGTAACGGTGTACCATCTTTTCCCAAGGTGTATTCTGAAGAGCTGCTTCAAGTTGAAAGCCCAGCTCTGAATGCCCCGGAGCTGCAAAAACTCTGTTTCTGATCTGAAAATTTGCAGCTCACATGATCTGCAACACAAAGGCTCAGGGTAAGGCTCCAGTGTGAGGAGCTGCCGCTTCCCAAAGTGCATGTCAGTCTTAATTTAAGTCACTTCCATTATGGTCAGAGTGCTTTAAATGTAAACATCCCCAACAGGAAACAATTAATTCCTCATTGATCTTTTCTGGCAGCCTGCTTCCTCCCTCCAGTGGAGTGGAGGAGTGCACCTTTGCGTTTGCCTGCCATATAGCCTGCTGCTTAAAACCCAATACTGACATTACTGAAGCTTTATGGAGCCTATCCACCTTGGAGAGTTAAGGCCTGAGTGTTTTATGTCTCCTCAGTGGTTGTCACAAAGGGGAACAAAACACTAATTGAGAGATTGCAGGGACAGACCTGACCTCAGCTGTCCCAGAGAAGGTAACAGGAACTGTGTAATATCACTGTTCCAGCTTTGTTTGATCCTGTCTTTTCACAACCTCTTAGGTGAGCCAGTGAATTTCCCCTTTTCCTCCTGTTCTCTCTTTGCTACCAAAGCTGTAGGAAATTTCTGCCCAAGTCTGTATTCTCTCCTCTGTGAGTACTTTTTCTTGTGTTCATATGCATTAAGAAGTGCCTGTTACTAGAGCTTTCGAGGCTGTATTTGTTTCACAAGGTTTCTACAGGCACATCACCAGCTTTGATGTCCACTAAAACATAAAAGTGCAAATCCACTTGCTCACCATGGCACTGTATGGAAACCAGCAAAAGAACTGAAAACCAGAGAGAAGAAACTTCTCTCTTCGTTTCTCTCCTTCTAACAATCACAGAAGGTCACTGGGCTGACCTTCAGAGGGGTGTGTTCCCTTCAAAACCTGACTTGTTGCTAATTTGAAAAGAGCACGGGAGTTGGTGCTAGTTTGGCCAGCACAGGTGGCTCTCCTTAAGCAGATCACCTGTGGCAGGGCGCTCCTGCGAGCGGGGCAGGGGAACCCAGCCCGCTGTGCTGATGCTCAGGGGCTGCCCAGGTGTTCTGCATTCCCAGCAGAGGTGTGAAAGAGCCCGCCCTCCCTGGGGCGCTGTGGGGAATAAAGGTTGGCTCCCTTTCTGTAGAAGGATGGATAGATGAACATCCACTGCTTCGAGCCCTTCCTGACTCCTCTGCTTGAGCACCCCTGCCGGTACAGCATCTGACTGGTAATCCCTGAGCTTGCATGTTTTATTTCTCTTATTGAGATTGCTGATGCTTTGCCTGTTGGGAGCCTTTGGTTGTTACCTCATGTATGTTTTGCTGGTGTATATATAGTTTGTGAAAAGCCTATGTTTTTTCCCGTGTTATGTTCTGTTTACAAGTGTTCCTTTGCATAGGCTGCACAGTGAATGCTGACAGCACAGCTGCTTGTATGCAATGAATGGGTGGGGAGAGGATACTGTACATACTAATGAACAGGAGGCTCGATTTGCTGCTATCTAGTGGCCTTTGTGGAGAGATATTTAGTAGAGCTGGTTGGAAGAACTGTGACTGTCAAAAGGTAGTACTAATAGGTACTTCTGACCTTAAAATTATACTATAAACTGCAGGGCAGTGTATGTAGTATAGCCAATTTTAATTAAACTCTGTTCAAAAGCTATGTAGCTGGTTGGAATGATGGGATGCCAAATTGTCAACTTGCCAGTCGGGCTAAAAGGGTTTCCACTTAACAAAGTGGGCCCATTTGAAAAATACGGTTTATTGAAATTTGGCACCTTTGAATCATTATGTCCTAAATGTGTCTGCCTTGTGAAGTAACCACGATGGATGGAGCTGTGCCTGGCAGGCAGAAGCTTCCTGAGTAATAAAGAGGCTGTGAGACAAGTACAGTGTGTGCGTTGGGAGTGCTGAGGGCAAGGGGGATGGTTCACTGTGGGCTGGCTGCAAGGCCATGCTTATGTGGATTTCTGCTGGGCTGAAAAAGTGGTTCTGGCCTGAAACTTTGTGACTGAGCCATTTGAGATTACGGCTACCTAATGTTTCTCACTAAGTCACCTGCATGACTGTATCTGTGCTATAGATTTAAGGTAATGCCATGTGAGTGTCTCTAGGAGATGCATTTTAATTGTGGGGTGGAAGTGCAGGTTTAATCCATTACCAATTATTCAAAGTTTGTTAACTGGGCTCTATGTAAAATAGTACTGAAACTGTTTTATGGAGAGGTCTCAGGAATTCAACAGCATTATTCTTGAATTTAATTAACCCATAAGTAACTAAAAACATTCTTTTTCTCTTACTTTTCCAAGGTCAAGGTTTATTCATAGGATCCATGTTAACAGTGCTATCTAGAATTCTAAGTATTTTGATGTATTTTATGTTTACCACACAATTCTGAGGAAGAATAATACTGTCTACTTGGAGAATGTCAAGAACAATAGGCTCTGGAATAGTGTTGTTACCAATAACTGAGTAGGAAAATGAAAGAACAAAACGCCTATTTTACTTTGGTAACAAGTCTGCTGTTGATGCTTTGTGTGAAGGATATTCTCAGCTTTGGATGATTTTACTGTTTGTTTTAGAGACAGCAGGGAAAGCAAATGAGCAGAGGTGCACAGGGAGGTTCTGGTGTAGCAGACAAATGAGTTTGTTGTCCTTGATTCCTGATTATCACTGTAGCTGCTGGACCTTTCTTTCTTCAGCAGTGCAAATACCAGCCTGGTTTTGGGGCTTTGGTTTGAAAGTGCTGCTGGGGCAGTGTCAGACTATGAAGAACATCTGAAAGGTGTCACCCCACTCAGCATAAGTGAGGTAGAGCTGTTACAACTGTGCAAAGAATGAATTATGGAGCAAACCAGGAGCAGCATATGTTGAACTTAGCCTGGCAGGTGTCAGATCCATTGTCCTACTACTTGAGACAAGTAGGAGCAGTTTATTTTTTTCTATTAAAAAAATCCACTTTTTCCAATTCCAAAGAAAATTATTTCAAAGGTTTAAGGAAACTCTTTCAATTTGGTAACTTTGCAGCATTTTCATCAGCATGCAACTTGGTTGCATAATATTGTTGGGTCACACTTCCTGTATTTACCAGCTAAGTCCAATTCTTGTATGAGCTATGATTCCTCTCTGAGTTATCCCTGGCTATAAGGAAGGAACTTTCCTTTGCTTTCCAAGGTGTTGGAGAATTGTTACCATCTCTCAAAAGGACCCAGAAATGAGTGTGTAGATGCAGAACAACTGGGGAGGATAACAGAGACCAAGACAGTGTTTTTCTAGAATAGTGTATTTAAGATCAGTCTGTGCTAGAAGCTTGACAAAATGCTGGGGGAAAAAGAAAAGTTCATGATGTTGGGACTATGGAGAGGTTGAACAGTGCAGGGCGTGTGTTTTCTTTGAAGGTAATGGACAAATAAAAATAAACCTTGTTCAGTTATAATTTGTGAGCTTTGTCAAAGAGGTTGTGTTTTTCTTGCCTTTGATTATACGTTTTTGCCACATCTGTGCTGGTTATGCAGCTCTTTGGTGAGCGACATCTGGGTGAAAACTAAACCTGCAGGAGATCCATGACTGGTTTGCAGCAGAGCTGGTCCCTGATGAGGTGAATGGGAAGAGTCCAGGGATGAGGAGCTGAGTGAGCAGGATATTGGCACTGAGCTTCACAATCAGTAGCTTGGAAGCCGCAGCATTCGACCTATTTATGGTCATGAGTTGTGCTTCTTGGTGAGATTCTGGATGTCAACCACTCTGTCTTCAGGAAATGCATTCCTCTCTTCTAAATAACTCTTTTAGCTGCGTACAGTAAGCTTCACATACTGTCTTTTAATGTTGTTACAAATACTCTCTTCTCCCTGAATTCAGGTGGGGAGGGCTTCAGTGATGGGTAAAATACTGATTTTTGTGGATTTTTATTTATTTTTATCTCTTCCCTGTTTCTCAGGACATGTTTTGCTAGTGATCCAAGGATGCTCAGAAGCAGTTGAATCTAAAGTAGTGTAGGAAGCCAGAGTGCTCTTAAAAGATGCAAGAAACCTTAGTAATGCAATTTTTGCTAAGTTGCCCCAGAAAAACTATGGTTTCCTTGCCATTTTTAGCAAAAATTGAATAGAGTACTGCAGTGGGTTTTTTTTTTAAAAGCAGAGAAGTCTTAAGTCGTCAAAATATGCTCAAGGGCACTTAGTATTACTGTAAGAAATATTACCATAAATAACTAACACTATAAATGACATTTGTGAAATAAATTATCAAAGTACTTTGTGTAATGCATTGTGCTTCCGTTTGTGTTATTAATTTACTTGGTACCTAAGAAAAGTCAGGAAACTTCCATGTTTCATAGTCAAAATCTGGGAAATGATAATTTGGTGTATAAATTTAGAGATTGAAGGCTATATTTTAGTCACACAGACAAATATCTTCACTGATTTCTGTTAAGTTGTATTGGGTGTCAAACATGATGAAAAAATGTTGAAGAGCAGCAAAAATACGAAGAATGTTGCTTTGTGTGTGGTTAATAATGACTAGGTGAAAAAGGAAAAAAAATACACTTTTTTGGACTTACTCTAAATTGAGGGGGGTTATTCTGAAATATTTTATTTTTTTGGGTTGTAGATTGATTTATTAAAAATTGAATGGCAATCTGAAATATTCTGTTCTGAACACATGTATTTTGACATCATCAATTTTCTTTCTTTTTTTTTTTTAACATTTTTCAATCATCAAGGTGTTGTGGTTTGGGGCTGGTTGTTTTTAATCCAGTCATTCACAGAGTATTTTGTCAAACTAGTTCTACCTTTGTCTTTTAATATCTTTAATTGTTTTATCCCTCCTTCTCGTTTTTATGCAAACCAGGGGTAGTTTTCCCACGTGTGGAATGCAGTTTGCATGAAGATGTATCTTAGTCTTGGCCTAAATAAACGCACCCCTAAGACAGTAAATATAAGTGTAGTTTAGAAGGCCTGCTATTGACAGAATACTGGGTTTGGTTCTGCTTAGTGGGGTTTATTTATTTTTTTCTTTTTAGAAATACTTATATCAGCTATTTAGCTAACTGGAGACCTTGCTAGCACCACCTATTGGATGAGAAATTCTCTTTGAATTGTGCCTGTTAATTTTGGTACAAAAAGAAATCAGTGTGTTCATTTTAACTTGACATATCTCTAAACAGTCAACTTTCAGTAGGGCATTTTGTTTTTTCTGTATTTCAATAAAGACAGTAATTTAATAATTAGTTGTGAGGATTGAGAAATATTAGGGTTTCTTATGCTGGGAGTATACCTAAAGCTGCTGATTGTTTAGAAAACCCTCAGACTGAGCATGCTACTATTATAGCTGTCACTCTGTGGGGACAGGAGGAAGTACTTGGAGCTTGAGGCACCCATTATGTTTGCCAAAAATTGCTTTTTATTAAACCATTAGTACTTATCTTCTCATGAATAAGAGGTATTTGAGGGGAAAAACCACCAACAAAACAAAACAACCCTCCTGCCTGAGCTGATTTCTTTGACAAACCCTTACGCTGAGCTAAAGCTTTAGCTCTGCAGTAACTATATTTAAAATGGAGCTATGCTTTTCACTTCTTTTTTAAGATAGATTATTTATCCTTCCATGTACATGAACACAAGTGACTCGACAGGCATAAAGAATAGTTATTTATTTCCACTCCTACTCTCTTGTTTCTTCCCTATTAACATCATCTCCTTGGTAACACATCCCATGAATTGTGTCTATGATATGCCAGCTACTGCAGTTTTACTGTCTTGCTACTTACATGGATTGAATTTTGGCTGTGAGGTCCCACCCTAAACAGTGGATTTATTTTTTATTTATTATTTTCCTCTCTTCTTTTTTCCTGAGTGTGTTGGAGTTTTGTTTTCATGGATCCCAGATGTAACATGACCCCTGCCTCTGAAATGGATGACACTGAACTTTACTGAGCCAGAATTTCTCAGTTTCTCTTTTAATCCTGTTTTAATATCCACAGATGCATCTTTTTAGTATATTAAGTAATACCTCACCCAAATACACAAACTTAACAGAAAAGACAGTCTCTTTCCTGTGGTACTTCTGTGCAAGAGCTGACAGACTTTTGTTTTAAATATTTGATAATGTGTAATCAGAGTCCATATAAGCTTAAGACATTATCACTTTTAATACCAGTTATAGCTGACATGGTCTTCTCCTTTGCAAGGGGCTGATCAGATATATTTATATACAATTTTTGGAAAACTATGGAGGATTGCTGTGTTTCTATAATGTGTACGTTGTGTGTAGGGGGTCCTCACAGCTGCTGAAAAACTGAGGAGCCATTTGTGATGGGATAATATTAATATCTCTGAAATTCTACATCGACTTTAATACAGGTCACTTGAACTTGTTAGTTTAGGTGGCAAAGAGAGAACATCTTTTTAACTTCCATGGCCTAATAAAATTAAATTGTATCCTGGAGATCTTTCTCTTTGATCTATTAAAACATTATTAAATGGCTTCCCAAAAGAATACAGGGACCTGGAAAATACATCCAGGTCCTAAAAAACTGTCCATTTGGGTCCAGATCTCTTTTCTGCAAAAAAAAAATTGCAGCTTCATTGATTCAGAATTTTCTAGTAGTAAGGAACACTACACTGGCTAGTTAAAAATTGACTTAGCTCTGCTAAAAATCTCTGTGGCTCCTTTCCTTTTATAGTAACAAACATAGGCAGAGAAGTGAAGCTACTTTGTTCCCAGTTCTGTGGTGCAGGAGCTCTGGCTCCTGTGACAGAGCCCTCCTTCAGTGCTCCCTGCCCAGCACTGTAAAGCAGAGATCTCAGAAACACCTTTGAATATCCCTGCAATACAGCCCAAATTTAAACCCAGAATTACTGGTTGCTGGTAGAAGTGTTGCCTTTAATTTATAACAGAAAATTGAGGTAATAATGGAAGTAATCTTTGTAAAATATATTACCATGAGTAGTCACAAACCAAAACCCTGTCCAGTGCAGGCTTGAGAAACGCTAAGTGTCAAAACCCCACAGTGCTGAGCTGGAGATGTTGCAGAGGGCAAAGTGTAATTTAATGAGATAATCCAGGTGAGATAACGAAGTATTGGCTGTGTTAGGAGAAAGAAAGCTTGGTGTGAATAACCTGTTAATAGGACTTGTATGTCTCAGGTGCGAAAAGCAGCTTAACAACCTGCAGCGGTGCATGTGTGGCTGCTCCTCTGTGTGGGCACAGCCACAAATCTGTGTCCTGGTGACAGCAAAGCCAGCACAAATACAAAGGAAAAGTCAGACCCCCTTTTTGTCAGGAAGCGTAGATTATGTTGAGCTACTCCATTTGTCTCACCCGATTTATTCATTGGGGATACAACTGACAATGGTCTGTATGTGAAGCATCCAGAAAACTGCAATAGTTTCTTGGCAAATAGATGAAGAAACCATTCCAGTGTTAAAAGGCTGAGAGTAGTGTTGTCAGCCTCAGATGCCTGATAGGTTAGCTACTCATCCATGTAGAAGGAAAGATGTGCTTAAAGGTGCACTTTTGACAAATTGAAGACTTATGCCTGTATTTGTTTTGTCATTGCCAACACTTTCTACACCAAGTCGTGATAAGGTCCTTTATTGCAGTAACTTGTACACCTGTGGACACTTTTCACCAAGTAATCCTCCTTTCCCTAGTGAAATACTGTTTAGTAAAATAGGGGCTTGCTTTTGAGTTCATAGGAATGTTTCCTCAAAATGTGGGTGCTTCAGTATGCAAATATGATATTCAATTATCTTTACCCTTTGTGACTGGCATGGTGGTCTCTGTGCATGGGAACTAAAGAAAAAAGTGGAGAGCGCAGGATGCACAAAGAAGAAACAGATTCTAGACTTTAATAATTGTTCTGCCACATAGCTTAAAGAAAATTAATGAAGCATTCTGAGGACAGGTATTTAAGAAAGCCAGCAAGCCGTGAATTTTCACCCCTAAGTAACTAAGGAGCCGAGCAACACTGGGAATAGGATTGTAAGGTTCTTTTGTTCTCAGAAGGTTTTGGAGATGACTAAGCTAGGTTTGTGCAACTTGGCTACTCTGAACTTTGAGGAAAGAGCCCAAGTATTTAATGGTTTGAGTAGGGTGCCCAAAAATCTGTGTCAGTGCTGCTCAGGATTGATCTGTGAATGATGCTGTAATCTCGCAACTAGGAAAGGCATGGGAATGGAGAGAGACATTACTTGCTGGGAGAAAAAATGTTGATGATGTAATGTAGCTGAGTTTTGATTGTATTTCCAAATTTTCTGAACTTGCCTGTTTCCTCTTGGTTGACACGTTTAAATTCTTGGTGTCAATTCCACACAATGAGGAGGAAGGTGAGAAGGGGAAATGACCCCCAGTGCTGTCAGCGCTGGGAGCTGTGCTATTGACAAGGAGCATTTACCAGCCTCTTTAAAGGTTGGTTGCTTTATCAGCCACCTTGGCTGTGTTGTGAAAGAGATACAGTAATCGCTCACACGAGCTAAACCTGACAAATATAAAGCCTTTGACGGAAACAGACACTGTTATTGGGTTACACCTTCGTAGCGTGATTTTGTTATTACGAGACCACCTATTTGAAGAGCGTGAGGAGTGCCCAGACGGCAGGCTCGGGTTCCAGGCTCTGCAGCCTTTGCCTGCCAGGGCAGGAAGGGGGTGTGCAGAGCAAGCCCCCAGGAGCTGGGCTTTGGCTGAGGAGGAGCACTGATGTAATGTGCTACTTCAGTGCACCTTCTGGGGATGAGATAAATCTGACCTCACAGCTCTGTAGGAGCCCTCATCGTGCTTTCTCTCCTTTTCCTTTTTTTTTTTTTTTCTTTTCCTCCTAAGAATAAATTGCCCTCAAATTTCAGGAGATCCTTTTGGTACAAGATGCAATTTTGGCATTTATGGTTACTTGTGAGGGAAGGTATGAATTTGGCCTTCTGACTTCGTGTGTGTGAAAGGGTTGCTGAGCCACAGCTGCTTTCAAAAGTCCCCCGATTTTTAATTTTTTTATGCTAGTCTTAACTTAAACCTGACCACAAATATTCCAATTGAGCCTTTGAATGTTATCATTGAGACCATGAGCTTGGTCTGTCGTGATTTAGTTGATGTTCAATAGGAAATGTCCTATGGACTTGGGTATCATGACTCAGGCATTGTTTCTATACCTGGAGGATTTAACCTGCAAGCACATCTAAATTTGGCAAGCTGTGTGTGTGTTATCCATGTGGCTTTTGCATATGATTTTATATTACTCTGGAGGTGTTTGGACAAGTGAAAAAGGTAGAAGGCTGGAAGAGCTTACAGGGATACCATAAGATTATAGTTTGGATGAGTGACAAGTGAAAGGGCTCATCCAAGTGTCAAGGAGGATTTGAAGAGCATTAATGGGAATGAAGAAATTGGGTCAGACAATCTGCAGCCCCGGCAACAAGGACAAGACATTTTGCTGCCTTCCAGCTTCAGGATCTATTCTGAAGGTAGTGCTTTTGGAACCAGGGATTTTATCCAGGCGATGGAGTTATTATTTTTCCTCAGGAGTCCCATCAACATAAATGTAGAAACCTGTTTCCCTGACAGAAACTGCACTCATACTGTGCAAGAAAATACTTAATAAAGGGTGACAAAGGAAACTTCATAGGAACCTGCTTACAAGACTGCTCAAGGGACAATTTGGGTTAAGTCCAAAATTGCATGTGAAAAACGTATGTAAAAGAAATCATAGTGTAAGTTAGTGCAATCCAAAATATTTACATTTTTGTTCTTTACTTTAAAGATATTTCTGGCCATGTATAGTAAAACATTCCTAACTCCTGTTCTGCTCAATTGTGTGTTTGAGGGAATTCCCCTGTTACATAGCTGTGGCTGAACAGAATAAATTGTCCAAGCTGACATCCTTAGTGGACTAAAATAATTGCTTTTTGTAAATATTTTAAATACAAGCAGAAAGTGTCCTTTGATTTACAAGTTGTCCCCAGATTAACATCAGCACATGCCAAATAAATGTCCAAAACGTTTAGAAACTGTCATGAATACTTAAGGTATGCCATGGAAGTAGGCAAAGCTGAGCCATGTTGGGATGTTGTGCTGTGGGAAATGCAGGCAGGCAATCAGTCCTCTTCAGCAGAACAAGAAAATGCTAAGAGCTTTATTCTGAATTTTTCACTAGGGATAGCAGAATAAAACATGACATGGTTCCCCTCTCAGTGCATTGACTACAGTTGTGTATGTGACAGCTTTCTTAGGTTCAAGGTAACACTGAATTAGTGTATCTCTTCCTTTTGTACCTCCTGAGCTGCTGGAGACCTACAGCACGCAGGGATGAATTTCTGGCCATCAGCAATACCTCTGAGCTGTTCACAGGGATAGGAACTGAGGACACATATATATGCCAATCACATTCTAACACAGGAAGGAAAATTTCCCTGCTTCATTTTATGCAAAGCTACAGCTGTGTCCTGTATTCACTTCTGGTCTCAAAATGCTGAGCAGCACTTCTTCCTGGTGGTGGGTTTGTGTGCCAGGGCCTTTCTTCTGAGTGCACACCCTTCCTGGGAAGGTTCCCGTGCCTGGACTCTCTTAGCAAGGAACTGTGTGGTTCTCCTCTGTCCACACTCAGCACAATACAGCTGTTGTTGTTCCATTTTTCCAAATTTACCATCCTTCTAGTCCCACCGTTCATAATGTGTTTCTAAATTGAAGATATTTGTGAAGAAAATTGAAGTATAATGTAAGAGGAGGATGTTTTTAATAAATGAATGTGTTCTTACATATTGAACTTTCTTAACCACCTTAAAGCCTCTTTGTCCATGGGGAAGGGTGCATATTTCAGGGATTCTTATGAAATGTCTGGACATTGGCCTGGAAATCATTTTCTGCCAAGATCAAATGTTTTTTGAATGTTGAAATTTTACTGTAGACTTTGTTGCCTCTTTCTGTTTATTTTGGTAGCTGAGTAGCATGTAGTATGAGGGTGAGTTCCTTATAGGGTTAACTCATGATCACAGCTTTGCAGTATCTCAGGTGTCTTTAGAGATGATGTTAATGAGGTTGTTGACTTCCTACCTGCGGATGTGCAGCTCAGTTTGTCTTGAACCAACTCCTCATGTACCTACAGTTACACCCCTTTACTTCAGTTTAGGTGATATACCTCAAGAAGGCCGTGATTTCTGGAACTATGTTTTATAAAGTAATTAAGAAACTTCTGAAGCAAATGCTGATGTTTACTCTGCAACAAGCATTACTATACTGCAGATCAATTCTGTATCAACAATATTTCTCTGAAAGTATTCAAGATCTTCTGAGAATATCTGTAAATCCTCCTCTTCCCAGCATTGCTAGTGGGGCTAGAAATAGAAACTGAGAAGATGAGGAGTGTGGTCCACTAATGCCTTTGTCACTTTGAGAGTAGTGAGCTTTGATGAGCTCTAGGTGAGGCTGACTCCTAAAGCCCTTTGGAGATTGCAGTGATTGGCGGGCAGGAAGGGCTTTTGTTATTTCTATAAGGGATGTCTTAGCCCTGTCCTCTTCAGTACAAACTCTCTTGTTGGTTGTCAGATATATGTGTTTCTGGTTTTGGATAAATAAACTTTCTCTAGTTTTGGGTGTATTTAAGAAATCTGTTATCATAATGTTTTGATGTTATGGATAACAATGGAGCAGGGAGTATGTGTAAGAACTCGGCTGGCTGACTTTCTTCTGTCTCAAGAAATATAGTAATGAGAGAATAAGTAGAACATTATATGTATCTCTTCTGCTGAGTGCAAAATGCCTCTTTGGGGAACTTATTTAACTCAATTGTGACATGTTTTGGTAGGATTTTTCTGATTTGTGGTGGTTTGGTTTTTTTTTTTTCTTAAGTAAATGTAAATAATTGCATTGTTGTTGAGTAACACCTCTGGCACTGAGGTGTAGATTTCTACCATAAGATTCTGCTTAAATCCTTAGAGATATTGATGTTTTCTAGACTGTTAGGAGGAGACAAAAGCTGCAGGAAGCAGGTAAAACACATAGTCTTTAAAGGCTTAAAGAATAAATCTCTTAGAAATACTGCAGAATTGCTCACAAAAGTATTTTAGACCTATTTTTGGTTGTTTGAACATGTTGACTCTTACATAAGGTTCATTCAGAATATATAAACTATTTGGTAAATATTCCCAAATGTGAAAAATCATATTTTCACCCATTTTGTTCCTGCCTTTCACATTCAAAAACAGGCCATGGGAGCATTTCAGATATATTTCTGTAACAGCTGCGTGAAGTTCCAGCATGGATACACAAGCATACATTTTATATTAATAATCTTGAGCAAGAAAATGGAGATACTACTTGAGAGGTGTGTGTGTATTTAAATAAGCTCTGTGTCATGATAAATACATGTGGTCATCTTTTTTGGTCACGTCTGCTACACTGCAAAGCTGTGGCTGTGCCAGTGAGGTTTGCAATAGAGCTACTTGATCAGAGTTCCTCCATGATGTATTTAACCAGGGATACAGATCTGATTTGCTTTTGGTAGCTGTACTGGAGCTCAGTCTTGGCTGCACAGAGCAAAGCTGACTTTTAGCCAGCTCTCCAAAGAGGCAGAGGTTGCACTTGAGCCCAACCTTATGTTCCTGAGTTTCTCTGCCAGTAGAGGGGAAAAAAACCACAGAATCTGATTAAAATCTGTTGAGGAACAAGTACAAGTGTACTGTACAAGTGTAGCTCAGGCCCCTTATGTGGGCCAAGTTACAGCTTCCCAAAAACAGCTGGTCAGGGAGCTGATTGTCCCACTCTGCACCGGTACTGCCTCACTTTGAATATTCTGTGGCCTTTTTTCTCCTGATCACTGAAAACTACTGAATGCTTAAGAAGAGATACTGTGTTTTTATACAGTTTGCTACTTCTTGGCTCCTAGTAACTTTAGGTATAATTGCAGTGTGATTATGAATAATGTTGAAGGCCAAGACTCCAGGAGGACCAGGGGGGTTGATCTGAAGAGGTGTGTTGCTGGGCTAACAGGTTTCACTCTATGCTTTAACAGCATTTTATGTCTGAAACGCTGCAGTGTGGTAGGATTAGCCTGGTCTACTTCAGTTAAAGAAATATCTTTTACTACACTTCATTTCCTTTAAAGTGCTACATAAAAATAATATATTGGCGTCTCTTCCTCTTGTTCATGAAAAAAATTCTCAGCAGCTATTTGATAAGAACCCCAAAGAAGGATAAAGTGAATGCTCTGACACCCATCCCTGCAGTTTGGCCACAAAATTCCACTGCTCCAGAGCACTATGTAAAAGTTGCTGCTGTTTCCACTAAGGAAAAGGAGAGCAGATCTCAGATCATGTACTACCTGTCTTATGTTCTGTTTGCTCCACAGAGAGTTAAGAGCCAGCCTGACACAAGTGTTTCCAAGCACACACAGAATAAATAATAGGGAAGGGGAAGTGTTGGAGGGTTTTAAAACAAGGAAGGCTTTCCAGCCTAGCCAAGCTAAATAAGTTAAATACTTTTCAATAAACAGAGTTCAAAACCAGCATCACCAATAAGCCAATATTTCCTGAATGTTAGTTTCTGTTCCCATTCCTCTGTACCTATGACAGAGGGGTGCTGCTGCTCCCACTGCCCACCCACTCTGAAAGTAGTTGCAACTCGTGCATAAATCCTATTCTTTGACATCTCTGTGTTTCCTGACCTGATTCTGCAGGGTGTCAGAGTGTGGAAGAACCCAAAACTTAATTCCTCTATCCTAAAGAAAATTGCTTTACTGACCAGCAAATGACCTTGGCTGGGTTCACAGTATCTCCCAGTGGTGGTCAGTGGGACTGTATTGCTCCCAAATATTCCCATACCCTAACTGTGCTTGGGGTGGATGTACCCAACTTGAAGGTGATTTCCAGTGTGATCACTATGGGGAACATACAGGATTTAATTAGTGTCTCCACCCTCCCTTTCCCCCAGCCTGTAAGCCTGCAATTAATTGTTGACATTAATACTAACTGAGGTCAATCAAGTGTTAGAAGAGCAAACACGGCTGAGTGACTTTGTTCCTCTACCTGCAAGGGGCAGGGAAATCACTTATGATCTGCTGTTGTAGGTCTTCGAAAGAACCTTATTCTTTCCTTGTTGCCACAATAATTTTCACTGTTACACACTGGGGATGGAGTGCTGTGTGAGGAAAGCTGAAGTGCCAAGGTGCTTCATTTCTGTTATGAAATCAACACATGTTCAGTTTGTGGGCTGATATCATCTGAGATTACTTAATGGGATCACAACCAGGCAAAAAGCACTAAAGCTAATTCTGCTTTTATCAGCGAGAAAAAGGGCTCACTTCAGAGATGAATGAATGTAGCTGTGGACCTGCACAAGCCCTGCAAGTAATGTGTGGCACAGGGGAATTAAAATACAGGTTTTTCACAGAAAAGAAGCACAACAAATCTTTTGGAGGGGGGGTGGGAGCAAGTGGAACTAAAAATCTTATGGTGCAGGATAAAATAGCATCTAGTGAAAACAAATATTGACAAAACCCGAGGTTTAGCGCTAATTAACAAACATCAGGCTGCTTCTGAAAGCCTGCATGAGGAAACAGAGGCTGCTGTGTGACTCACAATATGCATCAGATGAAGCGAACTCTGAACCTGTTGTGCTGGTGCCTGGAGAGAGACTGTTCCAAAGATGGCAATTTTGGCAGCAGCAGCTGGAGTGTCACACCCTGGGTGAAGGAGGTGCTCCCCAAGGGCAGCAGCCACTCCTCGGGGAAGATGCTGTGCCTGGAGCTGGCAGCAGCTGTGGGTTGGGTAAAGGCTGCACAGTGATGCTGCCCCTCCACTGTAATGTGAGCAGGGAAGGAGGAAGCAACAATTTCATTTTGGAATTCAAAATGACAGTTTTGCTTTAGAGGTACAAGATGCTGAACCAAAAAATTTCAGGTCAATTTGATATTAATCTTTGTTCATCTGAGTTGCAGTGATTCCTTCCAAGTGTTCCTGTTCAAATGGTGCATGTTCCTGTTCTCTCCCTGGCTTAGGCCTTGTCTTTGGACTTTCTCTGTTGTGATACCTTTTTTTTTTGATCATAGCAATGTATTTTGAGACTCCTATATATTCCATGCAAAACAAAGTGCCTTTTATTCCAAGTATAGCTTGGAGTTTCAGTTTGACATTAATGACTAAACAAGAAATACTGGCATCTTAAATTTTCTGGTACTTCATGTTCTACAAAATATGCATGATGTTTTGGCTTTTTGTCTGAGTTTTGGCACACTGATAAGAAGCCTGCTGAAATATCAAGTGACGTATTGAACTTCCCATTTTTGACTAGTTCTAGGCTTTGTTTACACTATTCCAGCCTTAGTGTACTCAGTCTGTTCTGCAGCATTGCAAAACCCCATATTTCATACCAATCAGGACTTCAGTATGTTGATAATAATTTGCATATACTCCTACCAATCCTACCAAAACAGAAGGGAGCCTGAATTGCCCAACTGGTAGTAAGCAGATAGTAGCACATAACGAGTGCTGGTAGTAATGGCATGACAGCGTCCTCAGTACAGTATCAGTGGTGTGCCTGGGTGAGTGACTTACACCATGTGATCTCTTTAATCAGAAGAGAACACTTCATAATTGCATCTGTTCAATCAGCTCTATCTACGTCATCTCTCAGAGCTCTCAACCCAGACTGCTGTTGCTTTACTTTTTTTTAAAGTGTTTTCCACTCATTTCCCCAATAGCAGTTGCATCACATTTTCTTAGCCTCTGTGACTGTCACTTTATGCTACTTCCAGATTGGACTAATATGTTTTCCTGAAAGCATTTTCTTGAATATTTGTGTTGTCAAATATTTCAGCTAAGGTCACCAGCCTTTGTTTTAATGGCCACTGCTTTTTTTTTAAAGGAAGAAAGGTTCTGCCCAGATGCTGCTATTTATTTTTATTTGTTTATTTTTGGTGACTAGCACATTTTTCTACCTTCCTAGTTAGACTTATAGCAAATTCACACTCAGCTTCTGGGTCTCATGAAAAATACCATTGAGACCCAGCTGCAAATGCAGTAAAATGAGAAATACATGTTGCCTTCTCAGTTTTTGCTGCATCTCTTTATATTCTGTCAGTTTGACTGCAGCATGGTTGTCAAATTGAGATCCTCTCCTGTGGTCTTTGTGGCATTATGTGAGCTTTAATTAAAATGAAACTTTACTTGAAAATCAAAACTCTTTCAATGCCAGTTCACAATTTAGTTGACCTAACTCTGACATAACAAGAGACCAGTTTAAAACACAAATCCCAAGGTAGTAACTTTCAAAAGGTTTTATTCCTGACGTTCTGGAAAATGTTACATAGAGCAGTCATCCAATAAGCTAAGATGCAAAAATTCAGCTCTTCTGCTGATCCACTTCAGTTTTTATTAAATGATTCCTGGAATCTCAATCTTTTGGCAGCCTTAACTAAACAAAGAGGAGAGTTAAGAATGGATGCATCCCTAATCTAAAGTATTCATTTGTATTTCCTTGGTCAACTCATTTAGGGTAGGATTCAGCAGTCTCTGTCTAAAATGAGATTCAGCCAATTCTTTGAGACATCTACCTTGAGGTAGATGAATCTTAAGCCTAGAATGGTTTATTTACCATCAACTTAAAAAATAATAAAAGAAAAATCTCAGTGAGTTGTTCAGATTCAATAAAGATGAATCCTCTGTCTTCTTTACCAAAATTCCAGGAATCTCATGATCCGTTTCATGTAATCCCTTATGACAAAATGGAAGAACAGTTTCTCTGGAATAAAATAGCTATAATCACATATCCCAGCAAGACCTGATTTCTGGTTGAAAACACCTTTATAAATTTAATTCAAAGAAGAAAGGGAATAGCCACTTGAGTCTCTGCCTGCCTGAGTGTGCTGTCTGCTATTGCTGTTGCCATTTCTGCTGCAGCTTGGAAAGCAGGGCAGATGCCACTGGAGGAAATGGCATCTCACAGCATCAGCAAGCATTCCTGGTGTCCCCAGCGCTGGCAGAAGTGGCAAGAGCTCTGTGATATTGATGGGAAGGGATATGTTTGGCAATTCGTTGTGCTTGGCACAGANGGCTTGTGTTTAGAAAAGCAGGGCTGCTTCCATGCAAGTGACCTTTGAGTAGTGACTCAGTTCACAGCTGTATGGATTGCTCCAAAAATTGGACCACTTGATGAAATTATCCTCTTCAGCTGCTGCTCCAAGAATAAAAGCTTTCTTCTCCATTTAAGTGTTGTTTTCCTTAAGCTGCTCATAGATTGGTTTAAGAGTTTATAATGTAGTTTCTTAAAACACCTGGTTTGGGTTTTTTTTTTGTTATTAGGGGTTTTTAGAAATAGTTAGAAGGTATTATTCAGCAACAGGAGGATATGAAGCTATAAAAGTTTTTTGTGGGTGATGAAACAACAAAAATGAAATTGTGAGTAATGTAGTCATGAACCGTATTTTGACTGTGTGCCAAGACTAAAATCCAGCCAACACAGCAAAGAATATCTGAAGAATTCTCAAGAAAATAAAATCTTTCTTTCACTGTGTTTTGTGGAGCTACTTTTATAGATTTTTCTCTTATTACAGGATAGAGATTATAGTTCTCACTTCAACATTATTTTACCTTTGACTCTTTTTATCTCTTTATAAGAACTCTATTTTACAATGAAGCAGAGAACTTCCTGAAGTAGAGGCAGAATTGTAACAAAAGACCATAAAGACCCAGTCTTGAATGATAATAATCTCTTGAAAGAAAATGACTCTCGGGTCTTGAATGTTAGTAGCCTGCTTCCACTTTGAGTGAAGTCAGTTGTTTTTTTTCCCCCATTGACTTCTGAGCAACAGGAGCAGGTTCCAGATGAATGACGGTCTGGAGATGGAGGTAAGAGGGAGGGTTTTTCTTTGGTGTGACTTCCTGAGGGTTTTCTTTGCTCGTTACAGTATCATGGGGCTTTTGGAAAACTATTTTTTTAAAAAAGTGCATCATAAAAATTAATTATCCTATGTCACCTGATGGTAATGTGACAGCATAAACTGTTAATATGTTTTGGGTTTGGTGGTGGGTTTTTCCAAGTGCAGGTTAATATTTCTAAAAGGCTTAAATAGTAGACAAGCTGACAGACGTTCTAATAGCATAGCTTGAAATTCATTTTTTGACTAAAAGTGATGGCTCTTTCTGGAGTCTGGGGACAATTTTAAGATTTTAACTTTATTTTTTTATTGTTTAGGAGATTAAGCATTTCAAGTTGAATTAGTTTCAATTAGTTGCAGTGTAGAGTTGTTTAGTTTCTAAGTAGCTTTGCTATCCATATAATTAGCATATACTGTATCATTTATAGGTGATATCTATAATATCACTATCACACTAATTACAAGCAGTAAAACAATTAATCCTTTCAGTACCTTCTCTTTGCTTTCTGCAAGTGAGAAATGCAAGCTGTGCATAGGTATAACCAAAAAGCTTGGGAATCCAAAGGTGTTTTGGACTAGTGAGCTGCAAATGCCTTATTTCAGTTTAAAAAAATCATTGTTCATATTCGCCCCTGTTCTTTGAAGTCAGTCAGTACTGAAACTTGTAACCCTATCCCTTGCAAGAAATAGGATGTGAGGGAGACACTTGCATGCTATTTAAATGCAGCCAGCTGTCTGGGATGAATGAACACTCCACAACAGCACAAAGCCATGGCACCAAGGAGTTTGGGATGGGAAGTAAGGCTGGAACGGCAGCCAGGATTTCAAAGGCACCACCTTCTAACCAACCGAGTGTGCCTGCTGGCTGTGCTGCCATATCCAGCAAATATTGTCACCTCCTACATTGCCAGGGCTAACCATGCTCTTGGAAGGACTTCCATTAAGCAGCTGACCCGATGCCACTTTACTCAGCACCTCAGACATGATGAGTGGGGAGGCCGTGGGCTGTCAGTGGTGTGCTGAGGTACTGCAATCCCTGCAACAGGAGAGGTGCTTGTTGGCTTTGCAGTGACAATCTTCTGCAGTCGGGGTGGTACAGGAGATGTGAGAGCTGCCAGGACCTGGGTACCCACCACAAGGGGTAACAGATAAGGGGCCCGTGGTCAGTAAACTGAGTGCACCTTCTCACCATGGCTGTGCTGCTTGTAGCCTTGGTAATTTGGTATTGATATTTTTGCAATTCATACCCACACAATCAGAAGAAGTCTCTTTTAATGGTGTAGAACATAATTATAAGCCTGACAGGCTCTGACAAGTTGGTTGAGGCATTTATTCTTGCAGCCAGCAGATGCTTAAATGATTTTGTATTGGAAAATGCTGTCTGTGAAGTGTTCTGTCTTAGTCTCTGTTACTAAACCCAGATTCATAATGAAGTCTAGCATGAAATATTTATGTAAAATTACTTTAATCTGTAAATAGTTTTATCTATAAAAGACAAAAACAGAAAAAATTAATCAGGGAGGTTTCAGAAGTTTGTGTTGTGAAATAGTGATGTTTCTTTTCTGGTCTCTGAAAGTTGCTACCCAGCTGGCACTTAACAGGGAAAGAAGTCCACAGTATCCACTGCTCCATGAAAGATGTTCATGCTCATGTATTAATAGCACTGTAACCTATCCCTCTTGGGGTCACTATTATTAAAATCCTCTCACAAGAGCTGTTTGGAAAAGCAGAAGGCTTTATATAATAACCACGGATCAGTCATAAATAAAACACTTTCCCACAGAGCTGTTTCAAAATCAGATTGGTTCTCACCAGGAAAAGCCAAAATTGCATACCCTGAGTTTTACCTCTACAGCTCTCTCTACCTCCTAGTTTAAGCTGTGTTTAAGGAAGCAAGCCCTCATTTGCCACAAACCAGCTTCTTCAAGTACTTGGAAAGCCACAAGGAGGAGAGGGAATGTCTTCAGCTCTTTGAGCTCTTACTCAGACGTTTTGACAGTGACTGAGTTTCTTTTAATGAGTTGAGTCATTATTTGGAAGCTTCAGTAGCTGGTGGTTCATCTGCAGCATGGTTGAGTCTGAAAGTGACTGCAGCCTGATCCTATGGAATGGCACATTCCCTAAGTATTTTAATAACAGCAGATCTCCTTGGGTCCATTTTTTCTAGCTTACACTCTCTGATGAAGGGAACTACAGAGGCTCTGCTTATCCCTACCATGAGGGAGGCATAAATCTCCGCCACTGACTCCGCCTACAACTTTGTTTTTCATGAGGTTTCTAAAAGTAATCCCTTTCTAGTCGCTAATCTGACCTAGTTACTATAAACTGATTTCTTTAGGATGAAAGGGCCTGTCTTTCCTCTGGGTCTGCTGCAATGGGACTCACACATATTACTTAATGGTTTGTATACTGTCAGCTGTGGCTGTGTAATTTGGAGACTATCCACTGAAGGGTTTGTATAGTTGATGTAACTGTCATGGCTGTGTATATATATCAAAAATATTTAAAAATTAATGGTCTTGGTCAATTCCTTTCCAGCTGGGAGAAAGGAGCTGCTTCTTTTAATCACAGGGGTTTGTTTTTATTTGTTCATCTGTTTGTGCTTGTGGGTGGGGAGAAATTTGTCAAGGGGAAGCTCAACAGAAAAAGGACTGAATTTTGTTCTGAAACTAATGAAAGTATGGTCAGTTATTGCTCCTGTGTGTGATAAGATAGGCTTAGCTGCTCTGAAAACTGTGACATCATTAGTTGGTGTCGAACTGTGTCAGTGAGAAGTAGGTGTTGCAGGAAGGCTTGGATAAGAGAAAAGGGTAGTTCTACATTTTCAAAAATAATCCCAAGAAAACTGGTTTTCCTGAACAGGGACCTGCACCTCTCTATCTAGCAGACTATTGCAAAGGAAGCTGAGTGTTGCAGGGGAAGTGCCTCTGTGATTTTTTCTTCAGCTGCAGAGATCTCCAAGATGAGTATGGCAGTGTCTGCAGGTTCTTAGGTGATGCTTTCCTCTCCAGTCTTGTATCTTTCTGAAGATGCACACAGCTGGGCTTTCTTGCTCCAGTGGCTATTTGGGCAGTATCTTAAGGAATGAAGAGGAGCCTAAATAAACCTGGGTTAGAAAATCTGAGGACAAATGCCTCTGAGAAGAGAGAGGGGGAAAAAAGCTGCTTCTTACCACTGTTACTCAGTCTTGTGTAGGTTGTTCAGCTGTAGGTAGATACTGTGCCTCCACATGCTGTTTTCATAGAGGCTCTGAGAAAGCTGAGGGATGGTGCTGTTTACATGTGATGGAAAGGAGACTTGGAGCTGTGGGCTGGCTCACAGACTGCCTGCCAACACGACAGTGTGTGTTATCTTGCTGGCTCTCCCAGCAGCTTGGTACAGACAGTGGGTACTCTGGAAGAAAGATCTGCTTCTTGAGGACTCTGGAAGTGAAAGAACAACTTCCCAGAGCACTTGTGCTTAAGTGAAGCAAAACTGTCGCCATTGATCATGGTTCGTTCTCTCCGGCAAAGGTCATGGAGTAAGCGCGAGATTCAGTGCTTTGATTTCTTTATTGAAGTCTTGGAAGGATTAAAGCCATCAGGCTCTCCTCAGCTGATGAATGCATTAGAAGGAAGCCCAAACCTTTCCTCCAGAACAATAACTGGTTTGAATTTTTGGTCCTCCATGTAGAACTTATAATTCATATGGGTCTCATAAAGCTTTTGGTAAAAAATAAACGTTCCAAACTCCATGAATGGAATCAATGCCAGCATTTTCTTGCATGGTAGAAGTTACACGTAAAGAGAAAAACAGTCCCTTGAATTATACAGGAGAAGAAAATGGCTTTCCTCTTTTCTGAAACAAAAAAATAAGGCTTGAGGGTTGCAGAATATCAATTCCTACAGGCAGGAATAAAGTGTTATCACCACATTTACTCTAGATTACATGTACATTATAGAAAGGTGTTTGTTAGGCTTTATTGTTATAGCTGTTGGGTATCTTGGAGTTCTTATATCTCTGTAGGTACCTGTGAATTAGCTTGTAAAGAATGCCTTTTGTCTATGAAATTCACTGACAAGAACAAGACTAGGCAACTCAAGAAGGAATTGCAGAATTATTGTCATGTTTGCTTATAAAATGCATTGTTTGGGTTCCCACCATTACTTGCAATATGCAGGTGCTCTTGACATGCACAGTACACTGACCTCCCCTGAGAATGTTTACTTCTCATGCAACTCCTTATTTGATTTCAAAACTAATGTGGTCATTTCAGAATGTGTGTGCTGTATGAAAATGAGTCTGTAGTCTGACAGCAGCCATCCTAAAGGCTTGCTCAGGGCTATTGAAGTGTTTCAGTTTCTGATGGGAGCTGCAGCTAAACCTCTTAATGTGATAAGAGACATCAGGAACATAAAAAGGCTCCAGCAGGTATTTAAAGTATTGGAAGGTCTGATTTTTACAGGTCTGTAACTTCATAGTTACTGTTTCATTACTCTAAATTAAAGGTGTGGAAAGCAAACAGCAGCCACTTTCAATAGAAGTCAAGAGAAGGCTGCCGGTCTTGGCTAAGTGGCTGCATTGTTCAGAACAACAAGCTGGAAAAATACTTACTATTTGTTTCACCTTCTGGGGAAAAAAAAAATAAAGGGTAAGAATTGAGAGAGAAAAAGAGGGCAAGAAGCAAGGATGGGAAAAGGAGAAGAATATGTATATCTAGCCAGAGCTCGTGTTAAGATTCCATGATGGAATACAGCAGGTGTGGAGATGGAGAAGTTTTCAATTATAAGATCAAGCTCCCTGCACAGCACCGACTATGTATGAACTTGTGTCTTTCACGAGCTTACTAGTTATCTAAAACAAGACATGAAGTTAAGGTCAAATTACCTTAATGTGGTTAGTCTGCATTTCCTAGATTTCCTAGCAAAAGGAGTATTTGTTTTTGAAAATATTTTTGTCTTTAATTTCACAAAAGCAAAGGTAGAAGGACAAGTGCAGAAAATAATTTAAACAGGTTTGCGGCGTTAGCCCTGGGAAGTTACACAATCATTATTTTGGCAACTCTGTAGCTTGTATTCATGTGCCTACTGTAGATATAAGAATACAACTAAACCGGAGCTCTGTGACTTACCATTCAATTTGCCTTGCAGCTAGAGAAATGTATTAGAGCTTGTCCTGGTTTAATCCCAGTCAGCAACTAAGTACCATGCAGCTGCCTGCTCACTTCCCCCCTTCCCAGGCAGTGGGATGGGGAAGAAAATATGAAAAAAGGTAAAAGCCGTGGGTTGAGATCAGAAGGATTTAATAATTGAAATAAAGTAAAATATTATTATAATAAAAATAATGAGAGAGAGACTAGTGATGCACAGTGCAATTGCTCACCACCCACTGACTGATGCCCTAGCAGCGATCAGTGACTTCTGGCCACCTCCCTTCCAGTTTATATATGAATCTTAATGTTCTGTGGTCTGGAATATCCCTTTGGCCAGTTTGGGTCAGCTTCCTCCCAGCTGCTTGTGCCTCTCCTCACTGGCAGAGCATGAGACACTGAAAAGCCCTCGATTTAGGATGAGCACTACTTAGCAACAGCTGACACATCAACATTATTCTCATCCTAAATCCAAAACACAGCACTGTACCAGCTACTAGGAAGAAAATTAGTTCTATCCTAGCTGAAAACCAAGACAAGGGTTAATGTACTAAAAAATCTGATTTTTTGCCACCTGTTTAGGATCAGATCCTCCACTGCCTTCTAGACTGTTTGCTCGGTGCTCTTGGAGAACCAAGCTACAATGTGGTATAGGCTGGGAACTGCTCTCATTCCCAGCAGAAGAAGGTCAGAGCAGGAGATACCCGGTGGCTCAAGCCCCAAATGGTTCTGGCCTCCAGGAATTGTTGAGGCAAAGGCAAGATGCATCTTTCACAGGAAAAGCAAGGAAGCTGATATTAGGAAATCAGCCCAGAGCGATGTAGCCCATTATGCTATTTTAAAGAGGGCAGATGCAATCTCTGGATGCACAAGCGGGAGAACAGGCTGTGAAAGAAAGGAGAGGACCCTTCAGTCTTACTGAGCATTGGTAAGACTTGAGATGAACCACTGGGGCTGGTCCTGGGTAGTAGATTTGAGAGAGGTGTGTACCAGCTTCAGAAAGTGCAGAGGAAGAAGGATCAAAGCAACTTAAGAATGTTTAGTCTAGAGACAGAAATTACAGACTAGATATTGGGAAAGAAATTTTAACAATAAGGATGGCTAAGCTTTGAAATGCATTGCCAAGGAAGGCTGTGGAGTCTCATTCATTGGAAGCTTTCCAAAAGGCTAAGCAAACATCTGTTAAGAATGATGTAAGTGTATTTGATTCTCCCTTGGAACATGAAGAAGGAGTAAATTATGCTTTAAGGAATGAAATAAACTAGTGATTTTCAGACTCTGGGTCATGCTACTCTTGAATTCAGAGGGTCTTAAAGTGTTAGTATATCTAATAGCATTTGACCTTGAAGTTTCTGGCCCCAATTCATATAATTGTTGCAAGAAGATATATAACCCAAAAGGGAGTTGTGCTTTTCAGAAGATGAAAATAATTGTAATAAATGGCTTCTGAGGGTTCCTCCTGGCCTCTGACTCTGATCCCACAGTACTGCTGCCAGACTAATGCAAAGCAAAGTGGCCAGAGCAGACCTAAAATTCAGATTGCAATTTAGGTTAATCTCCAGCATTTCTTTTAATGGATCAAAATATAATGGCCATTGCCATCAAAATTTAATCTAAATGGCCATTGATGTTTAAACCTGTAATAATTTTTTCTATAGCTGCTCAAAATGCTTCTGCAGAAAGGCATACAAAAATACTCTAATTTTCTCCTGTAATTTAGAAAATGACCAGAAATACTAGCTCTGTCCTGTGGACAAAGAATAATTATAAAATGTTCTACCCTTCAGGCATTTTGTTAAAAAGCCATTTGTGTGAGACAGAGCATGGCAAAACACAGGAAGTTTTGAAAGTTTACCATGAACAAATCTCTTACAGTCTCAGTAATAGAGGAAGGCTGCTAATTCTGAAGCTCAGACATAAATGAAGATATCTGTGTAGGTGCATGAGTGAACCATGAACTGGTCAGCTTATTTCGTGGCACAAGGTCTGAGTGAGAATCACTGCCCATCCCTTAGGAAATGACCACATAGGTATGTCATTTTCACTTGGTTTTACAGTAATGGCTCATCTTCATTGCTGGCTTTCAGTGCATGCACACCAGAGGAAACACCTTTTTAAGTAAAGAACACCAAACCAAACCAACAACAAAACCCCAAAACAAACAAAACCAGAATCCTATAGAAACAAAAAGGAAAACTTAGAAATTATGCAGCATAAGAAAAGCACAGAACAATTTAAATTGGAAGGTTCCTCTGTAGGTCATCTTGACCAACCATGTGTTCAAAGCAGTGTTGACTTCAGCATTAGATCAACTTGCTCAGAGGCCTCTTTCATTTGGGATTTGATTATATCCAAGGATGGAGATCCCACAACTTCTCTAAGTGCCTTTTCTTGCTATAACTTGTGTTCATTGCCCCTTGTGTCTTGCTTATATCTGGTGTGGAGCCGATGTAGGCTCACGTATGCTGTATAAGGAGAAATTATGCCTTTCCTTTAACATTTATCATTCCTCTGGATCACTTTGGTGTTAGTGAGGTGATTAGTACTGCTAGCTGAACATCTGCCATGCTTTGTTGTGTGTCCAGGTGATGTGTAGCAGAAGGCTTCTAATTCTGTTTAGTTTTCATGGTAATTGAGCAGTGGTCATGGTTCCTTGTAAAGAATTGTCTGTTTTTTAGCACCAAACATCAATGTTGAGTTGTCTCATTTTGCCACAGCAAAGAAATTGATGTTGAGAATCTGCCTACACTCTGATGTCATAGTTAGCGATGTTCAACTCAAGGTGCATGGTTGCAGCGTCCAGTGTAGTCAGAGATTTGGAGTTAAGGAGGATGTACTGATAAGTGCCTTCATAAAACCAAAATTACACCACCACTCCAACACCACCCAACAACGCAGAAGTTGTTTTCTCAATTTGAGTTCTTAGAAGTTCATAGAGACAGTCTCAAATATAGGGCTCAGTATCCCTCAGTGTATCTCATCTGGCTACTCGGATCAAAAAACTCTGTATAGTTTATGCACACAGAACAGATTTGTGGGTTTTTCAGCAGCTGAGGAGTTTGGCTCCACCATTATTATTTAGGCCTGTATATTATGTTTTCAAATGAGATTTAAAATCATGTTTTGCACTTTTTTCCCCTCCCATCCATTCTTTTCTTTGTTTAAGGAGTCTCTTGATTTTGGTGTTTTTTTTCATTTCTCCTAATCCATCCTATCTTTCCACACCAAAGGA
The DNA here is from genome assembly GCA_013396655.1 of Campylorhamphus procurvoides. NCBI lineage: Eukaryota > Metazoa > Chordata > Aves > Passeriformes > Dendrocolaptidae > Campylorhamphus > Campylorhamphus procurvoides. Next base: position 793,732 of record WBMV01004156.1, on the reverse strand, counting down.
TTGCTGTTGTCTCTTATCTTAGATGCGTTGGTTAAACATCGCTGTAGCCAGTGTAATGAATCATGGCTTTTTTCTATATATTGATACACAAAATATCTCTGAGAAACCAACCAGGAGAGATTTTGTGTAGAGCTACAGATGAAATTTTCCTCTCTAGAGGGAAAAACACTTTTAAAAAAGCTGATGTGGATAAAATGGTTTAATGGGTTCTTTTATCTTTTCTGCATACCTATCATAGGGTGGTTTTGCTTACAATCTGAGTGAAGTATTTAAATAAACTCAGATCTTGGTCCTATTTTGGACTTACACTAGGCAGAGGAAGAAAAATGTTTCATTCTAGTTGAATCAAAATTTAAGCAGCAGCTCTCCGTTTTATTGCAGGATGCTTTTTGTTGTGGTTATTCTTAACTATATGTGGAGTTCTATTAAGTTTTTTCACTATTCTATTGTATCAATAACTAGGAGTTAGACCAAGCAAAGCATCACTGTGCTGTCTGGCTGGGCTTTGCTCTCTTTGTGTACATGTATAGAGAAAAACCCAATAATTAATTGCAGCTGGGAGTTTGCCTGAGATAATTATGGGTCAAAGTTTCTAATAGATGTGCTGACAAGGACTTGGAGCAGGTGTAGAAGCTACACAGGGCTTGTCCCCAGTGGAAGCACTTGCTGAAGTGTGACCCTTTGCTGAAGATTGGATCAGGGCTGTCCTAAATGCAAGATTCATGGGGTTTTTTCTCTCTGAAGCAGAAAAAAGCTAATGAAGTGAGATGGCAAAAAAATTATTAGCACTTCAGTGCTATAAAACTGTGGTCCCAATGAAGATAGCAGAAGATGTTGGAAATGCCTTGGGACACAGGAAAGTCTTAACCATTGAATGGGGGAGTTCTGGTGTATGACTATAAGCTGATTGCATTTTGGATGGAAACTACCTGTTACTGACCAAGCAGAGACTTCTCTAGCTGCATTTGATTCTTGTCAAGAAGGTGCTCATAATTTCATGGATACATATCTGAATCTTTATTTCTAAGAGTGTGCTTGGCATAATTCTGTCTGGTTTGATTCTATTGCAAAGAGGTTCTCTGGGAAATCTGCTCAGTGGTCTGATTCTGTCATTACTTGGATTTGTACTCTAATACAGTGATAAATATAGTGAAGACTTCATTCTGAAGTGACTTCTTTTTAAAGTTGCCTGAAAGATTAAAATATACTTGAAAAAATCTCTGCTGAAGTGCGCTTAGTACTACTGCTCTGCCTGAGTGTTTCACACTGCATGTATGCTTTTGAGAGGATGATGTGTGCAGTGATGCAAACTGCCTCAGCAGAAATCACAAAGGAATGGTCATTACTGGCCTAGGAAGTCTGTCCCTTGGTAAGACTGCCAGGATGAGGTCGTTTGGCAGCAACGGTGACTGTCACATGGGTAGTGGTATGGTTGGAACTGAAATGGGACCAAGAATTCCACTTGTTTGTTTATAGTAATACCTCTTTGGACAAATCCTTTTTAACAGGTTAGATCTCTTTGATACATCATCCAGACATAGATGGTGATAAGAAGTAACTCAAGTTTCTTCTTTCAAAATCAGTCTTAAGTCATGTTGGCAGAATGATGCTTCCAGCATCATTGCTGCTCCCAGCATTGTGTGTTTTCTGTACATGACCAAATAATGGTTTTCTGTGGATCTCTGCACCCATTTCTTTCATTACATCTTATAATTTCCTTCAACCAATGTCAAATTGATAAATTTGGCACTACCTAGTAATTTCTACAAGTGTCTCCTCTTGTTTTCTTGGTTGTAGTGTCAGTGTTCTGAGAAAACAAAAACTGGAGGGAAAGGAGGAGAAGAGAAAAAAATACTTCAAGACCATTTGGATACTGTGCCCCTGAAATTTTCAAGACCTGAGAGTGTGCTCTCAAGTGTTAACAAGGACTCTGGCATAAGCAATGTGCCATAAGAATAAGCAAGCTTTAATTCCTGCATTTAATTTCTTGAGTATCTGAAAAAATTGTGGGTTAATTCAGAAGGATTATAGTGCCAACCTAAAAGCCATCTAAAGGTGATGGAAAGCTGATGTTCTAATCAAGTGTGAATGCTCTTTATAAATATGACATTCTTGCCTGGGGTAGACCAGCGCTTTAAGAACAAGCACCTCATTTTTGTTCCTTGTGACATAAATACAATAGCTTCTGCCATTGCCAAAGGTTCTGTGTCCACACAGCTGTCTGTCTGAATCTCTCAAGAGCCAGTTCAATGGTGCATTGAATAGGAGCAATTTCAGTCTCTTAATCAATCTTTGATAATTTTTGGCAGCCACATGGAGTTTTCGGTGCTCTTTTACAAAGCACTGTTGCCTAGACTTGATGAGTTAAGAAAGAAGTCAAGGACTGGACTACTTGAGTTGCAGGACTGTTTTCTGGCATTGAATCACTGTAATACCTGCCAATCTTAATTCATTTTTTAGAATTTTATGGATTTTTTTCTTACCTTTTCTTCGATCTCTCTTTTCCAGCTTGCTGGCTGTGCATGATCACATTATTCCTCTCTAGCCTAGCCTCCTTTAAAATGCTACTCTGGGGACCAACATTAATGGGTTGCCAGATAAAGCATTATTTCTAATTACAGCCAAAAAGTACTGCTTGAAACAATGTGGAATAACTTTTAAAAAGAGGGTTGACCAGTTCAGGCTTGCACAAGTGCAGGTACTTAGATGGGGTAAGAAAAAGTTTTAAAGATATTTAGGGAATAGTTTTTTTGGCTGTGTTTTGGTTGATTGGTTTCAAGGTTGCATCTTAAAATATAGAACCTAAAGCACCACTTGCCTGTTGAATTCTGACAACTTTTTAAATCTCCTTTTGAAGCCTAAAATTTTGGTTTCTGAGAGTGGCTGTTTGATAGGATTTTTTGGAAGTTCTTAGTGGCTGGGGAGGTTAGAGAATTATTCACTTCAAAGGCAAATTAAGGTGAGCACTCAGGTACTGCTTGGCATTGATAATTGTACTTTCTGAGCAGGCCATTTTACAAGATAGGAGTGTGCAGCCAGTGTCAGCCATACTGAAGTTGCTAAGCAAGAAAATCTGCTGATGCAGGGGATCAAAAGTTTTAAGCTGTAGGAGTTCCTGCTGATCACACTTCCCAGTTCTGTGTCTGATCAGAAATCTTTCATCATACCACTTCAGAAGGCCTTTGCAGTTCCAATTCTCTGAAATTCTGTCATATAGGTAGGCCACTTATTTGGTTGATTTAAATGAATGTGATTGAAATACTAATACAAATTCATCATGCTGATGGACGAGCTAAGGGTCAGTCTCAGCATCAGTGCCAGATTCAGGATAAAAGATAATATGAATAGTCCTGGTGCCTTCTGTGATGAGTTTTCCTGGAAATTTTGTAGGACTTCATTCCAGATTATGGTGTTGAGTTTGCTTTTATGCTTTATATCACAATGATCACACCACTTTAAAAAGTTAGCAGCAAGATATGCAAAATTTTATAGACTGATCGTATTTTTTAGTGTGTCTTTATGAAATGTGTCCTGATTAATTCAAGAATGGCTAACTTGTTAGCACAAAACAAAAGCAAGAGGAAAATAAAAGTAAGCAAAGATATTTGAGTGTTAAAATGTGTGTTCTGAGACCTGTAAAAAGCACTGAGGTTTAGATAGCATGGCAAGGTCTGATTCCATTATTGTGATGTTTGGGCATTCCTTCTTAAACATCGTCAGATTATTTCTAGGTGTACCAGTCAGAAGGAATGCGGGGTCACTTTTTCTTGAGATCTCTTCTACTGTTTGGAAACAATTGAAGAGTCAGTTTCAGACCCGGTTTTCCAACAAAATTAATGCAATCCAAGTGGAGAAGCATCATGCAAACACTTCAGTTCATGTTTCACTGATTGCATGTATTCAGAGGAAATGTGTTTATTTCTGCCTGCGTTCAGTTCCAGGGTCCATAGCCCCTATTTTTAGCAGCTATGCACCATTGTTAATCTGAGATTTTTCACTATCCTGTGAGTCAGAAGGTCTGACTGCCCAGAGATACATGAGTCAGACAGGCAGGAATAGTCTGTTCTTCTTCAAGACACCAGGAGACATGGATTTAAAAAGGAGGTTTCATACTTGGTGAACAATACAAATGGAAACTTAATATATAAATAGAAATCCTCTTACCCTTCACGATAGATTCTTTTCCCAGGATCTCTTGTCCCCAAATTGTTACTCACTACACAATCTATTTATATATGAAAAGGGATAGCTTGTCACCCTTTATATTGGTATCTCCTGTCTATTGGTTAGTTAATGTATTTCTAGGGCAGACAATCCTCTCACTGTGACATAGCTATTCCCACGGTAAAAGGCAGAATATGTAAGAGGCTTGGAGTAGGGGTGTGGGTCAGGAAGGAGAATTTAATAATCATTTAAATTTATCTTCTGAAATGGTCTCTCTGTGAAGGGCAAATTTCATTAAAACAGCAAAGACAAAGGTGTGTATGTGATCCTGAAGTTTCTTTCTGCAACATATCTTTATTTTCAAATGTTGATTCCCTTCTGACTCTGCTTGTGATGGTAGAAGACTGTTGGTAGCCATAGGGCTACACAAACGTGTAATGAAGATATGTAACAGTAGATTGTAGAAGGATGAATGTTACAAGTTGATGTTCAGTCCCAGCCTCTCCAGAATTTCCCTGAGGGCAGCAGAAATGTCCAACCAGCTATAAAATTTCATGGATTCTGAGCTGGGGATCAAGTAAATGCAAGACACAAATCTGCACTGGAACACTCAGTAATGGAATAACAGTGCTTTGGCAGCTCAAGACTTCAGGAATGAAACAAGGATATTTTTACTCAAAGGCTGCTGGAGTAAAAGCTGAATTACTGGAGACTAAAATACATGGTGGTATTCAGAGAGACAGACATTGGTGATCTTGGGTCTAATTAGAACAGATGGATGGTCAAACAGCATCTGCTGGCTGCCTTTTGGTCCATTTTAGCAGAAGGCCACAGGGTAAAGTTATCTACTCTTTGGGTGAAGGAAACACATGAATCTCTAGGAATCCAGAAATTCTTTTTCAGAATGAGTTACTATACATTAAAATGCATTCTCTGTGTGTACTTAGGCAGAGGTTCTAAAGACTTCATGGGCTTCTAAGCTGAGCGAGCTCTTAGTACACTGAGAGCACCCTTTAGATTTGGTTCATGGCAAGGATGTCTCATAAAGTGATTTGGACAGGTAACTCATGGAGCTTTTCAGAAATAGAGGCTGGTAAATGAAGCAGAACTGAATTATATATAATAAAATAATTCCAATTACTTAAAAAAAAGTCTTTGGTCTTTTATTTAGGCTTTAGTTTGATGTCTGTAACATTTTATATAATATCATCTGTTAAGCTCTCCTAGAACTTGAAGTGGTGTAAGGTTTCTTTAGAGCCAAATATCTCCCATGTGACAGGAGATTAGAGTAGAATAGCAGAGCTCAGTTGGAAGGAACCTGCAACAATCAACTAACCCAACTGCCTGACCACTTCAGGGCTGACCAGGAGTTAAAGCCTATCACCAACAAGAAAACCTGTCTGAACCACCTGCGTTCCTGGAGCTGCCTGTTCTTTGTGTCTTCAGAGCCACTTCTTTATCTGCCACAGCATAGTCAGCTCTGCAATTGGCAAAGCAGAAGCATCCCAACTGAAAGGCTGCCTGAATAAGGACATTGTCTTGTAAACACTAATGAGTACATCAGTTTTTCATTGCTGGAGGCATCAAGATGTATGACAAAACTCATCCAAGTTTAGTCTTTTCCCACACAACAATAGGGAACACGCATCCAGACATCACTGGATGTGGCTCATCTGAATTTCAATTGTCTCTTCTCCCTCAACAAAAGTTCTAGAAAGCTTTGCCTTTGTCAAGAAGACTAATTAGAGCCAGCATTTTCACAAAGATGTTGCTGAATGTGCTAAGTTGAACAGGAGAGTCTGTACGACGGTTACTGGTGGATGTCTGTATTCTTCCCAAAAATGGAACTTCTGTGCATTATCATCCATGCATGTTTTGGCACACACTGGTTTCATGAAAAGCGCCTTTAAAAATGGTAGTTGAGCCAGTGGATGCCAATTTTTGATGATTGATTGATGTGTGATATGCAGAGATTAAAGAAAGGAAATTAACTTTACATAATTGAATGTTCATTTCAAGTGAATGGTTGACCAATCCGTCATCTCACCACACATGTCATCTGACTGTACATTCCAGTGAAATGCAATTGATAAAAGAAATATTGGGAATTCCCCATGGCTTTTACACTGATCCCAGTCCTTGTTTTGCTTGCCACTTAATTATTGGGACAATTTCAAAATTATTGCATTCGTGTGACTTCCCAGTTGACGTTGTTCTTTTAATCTGTCATCCAGTCTCAAGCCAAAGCTACTTAAATCACAACAATGCCCATGTCACAGCCAGGCTTAAGCAAAAATGATCACTAGGAAAATTTTCAATGACAGGAAAATTGTAAGAAATGTTATTTGAAAGCTCTTTTGTGCCACCTAGATTTAATTTTGATTAGCTTGTTTCTAGCCCGAAGCTGTACTCCTTTGTAAATTCTTTAGATAAAACTGGTAACTCTCTTAGTAGAGAAGTTTTATTCATGAAAACGTTTTTAAAATCTAATTTTGGGTACAGAGCTAAAATTAATTTCCAATGTGGTAATTTCAGGTGGAAGCAGAGATAACATTTATCTGCTGTTGAATATATGGTTATAATTCCCAGGTGATCGGGGAAAGGAAGCAACACAAGTTCGTTGATATTAGATGTCAGGATCATTTGGAATATAATTATCATGCAGATCGGCAACAAACCCCAGTACTCCATAGATTTGAAATATACTAACACATTAAGGAAAGTGTAAATATTGTAATCTGTGCAGGGCACAATTCACATTTAATTTGTTAAGTAAATTTTCTGCAATAATTCTGTGTGGCATTTTAGAGCTTCCTGAGCAGTCGTGCTGGTATCACTGTGTTTTGCAATAAATGCCTGATTCCAAGTTATGATGCCTTATATATAGGTGGTAACAATTACTTTAAGAGTTAAAGAGAAATGTTTTGCAGCTTTTCAAGAGTGGGATACTTCTGTTGGTGTGAAATAGCAATAGTGGGGTCAGGACTGTGGGACTTTGGAGGGACTGTATGAGCTGGGGGTTGGAGGTGCAAGGGTGCCCGTTTATATCCCTGGACAAGTTTTAATAAGCATGATATGGCACAGCAAAAATATTAGAGGGACACCATCTAGAAGGCTGAAATACCTTGCACGTTGTGGTTAGACTGTTCAGAGAGAAGTTTATGGAAATGAGGCATCACTAGCTTGCACTGCAGCTGGGTTAAGGCAACAGCATGGCCCCTTTGTTTTCACAGGGAGAAAAAGCTTCCTCTGGATGCACTCACACACACAAAAGGAAAAAAGCCCAACCAAACAAAAGCAGGGAGGAAGGACACACAGGTGAGGTGAAAATGAGAATGGACTTGTTCAGGCCATGCCTGGGGAACAAAAAACCAAAGGCACAGGCTCCAACTCAAGAAATGGAGGGAGGACATCTGGTTAGGGCTCCCTGCTCTTCCCTTCAACCCCATTAGTTGGATCCTTTGGAGTGTGAGGTCTAGGGCATGTGTACTGCCTTCTGTCTCAGTAGTGAGCACTCTGAATCCATTCCAAGACTCACAAGTTCCCTGGACAAAACCATTCCACATCCAAAAGGAGAAATTTGAGTAGTGATAATAACAGGAACCAATATATCTGCTAAAGAAAAGATGACCTAATAGGTTATTTTCAAATATTAGACAAGTAGAGGATTCCTTGCTGTTAAATATTATCACTTCCATCACTTCTCTCTGTCCATCAAGCATTACTTTGTGACAATCTGTAGCTCAGAGATAATTGTTAAGTTTTATTCAAATTACATTACTAACCCTGTAACTCATACTGTGCATAATCTTAGCTATCTAAAATGATTCTGTGGGAGGGGATCCTTTTCAATTTAAGCCGACTTTTTTAGTGGTTCCCCCCCCTCCACTGTGTAATAATTACCAGTTAATCCTAACATACATATCGATGATTCATGATAATAAAAATTGTTGATAAAAATTTTATACTTCTTGAATATTCTGTACTACTATTCCTTAGAAATCAAGTAACCTGATTTGGCAAAGGCATCTTCTGGAAGTTTCATTATCACTTGACTGATGTCAGTTTAGGCTTTAACTACAAAAGTGTCTCCTTTCCATAGTTTTATCATGATGTATCATTTCTTTCCTATGGTAAAAGAAATAAAAAATTTTAGAATTTAAAATTTTGCCCATTAATACTATTTTCTTTACTGAAGCTGTGATCTGTTACACAAGAAAACTGTTGCTGAATTTCTCTCTTCTTGCCAAAGTTGTAGTCTCCAAGTGGAGTTAGTGAAAATTGGATTAATATAGATAGGATTAGAGTGAATGTTGCAAGATGGTAAAAAGATCTTCAGATGTTAAACCCAGAATATAATGTTTTTATTTTCATCTGCAATGATCAAGATTAGAAATGCCCCTAATAAAACTGGCAGAATCAGCACTAGCGAAAAGTCAATGCAAGTGAGATTAGGATCAGGCAGAATGGAAATGATCTTTCCCTGTCAGATTCAAAATCTGGTTCAGGCTTAATTTAGGAGTGGGCTAAGAGCCAAGAAGATCTTTCTCATGAATATGCAGGCATTATTGGCTATGGGTTAGGGAAAGGAGAGGCTCTGTTGTTGACTGGCAGCAGTGCCTTGACCAGGGGAAGTTGTTGTCAATCTATTTCATGAATTTTCCCAAACAGGACCATTTGTATTGTGAAGGACAATGGGTATCAATCAATAGAATTATTAGTCAGTTGCTAATCTGGAGAGAATAAAATGGAAGCTGCAGGTAATAAGAGATATGAAAAAAACCTCACATTCTACATTCATATTCAACCCTCAGAGAGGGAGTAAACAGAACCAACAAGTATATAAGAAGTACGTCTGATGAAAGGAGCAGGATGAAAGCTTTCAGCTCTCAAAACTGGATTGAATTTTGTTGCTGAGGTTGGCTCTACCACTGAGGTTGTGAAAATCAGAGGGGGATTATCCTCCTTTTTCCCATTTCCATTGTATAAAGGTAAATTACAGCATTGTTTTAAAAGTGGAATTTTTATTGTAAACCTTAATAAATCTCAGCATGAAAGTGTCTAGAGCATAAAAATAATTTTATAGCAAACCCTCTCAGGGTAATTTGATGAGGTGCTCTGATTCCAGAAGAGTAAAAATCCTCTGCATTGATTCTTAGCTGAGCTTGAATAAAAAACTCAGCGAAAGAGCAAGTCAGGGAAAAAACTCACATGGGATCTACTTATCTACCATGCTTTTTTTTAGAATCCACTTGAGTGGTCTGACTTGCACACATTGTTCATAAATCCTGATAGCCACATGGTTTACATTTATAGAAAGATTGGTACCATATGGAGAAGATATAAAAGTGTGTGTTAAATGCATAGCCTCATATGATATTTCATAACAAAAAATGTTGAGCTTCTCCAGGTAGGGGAGGAGAAGCACTATCCAAAGGTCTCAGGATATCACTGCTTCTACTCCTGTTAGCAACTGGGTTCCACCTTGATTGAAGTCCTTTATTTGGGTATTTTCAGACCAACTCATTTTGAAGGCAAAAAATTGGTAAGGACTCTGAGAGTACACTTAGTTTTCCTTTTTTTCCTTACTAATGAGAATAATTGTCTCAAAGGACTAATTTTAATTCATATATTTTGGCTTTGTTTCTGTGTCTGAGGTATTTATTGTAGGCTTTTGAAATTAATTTGGTGTCCCAGAAGTTTCTGATTGTAGTGAGGATAAGCACAATTAAAAGAACTCCTAAAGAGGCAAATGATGTTTTTTTCAGCAAATATGCTACATACAGATCTTACAGTCAACACAGTTAGTTGTCTAAAAATTTGATTTAAAGATCTAAATTTAAAATTGTATTATGACTGGGAAAGCCTAGTTGCCAGTTATATAATTAATCCACTAGATCATACTGCCACTTAGCTCTGCTATTAAGAAATGTGTGTCTATGTAGCCTCTCTGAAATGGGGCCTCCTGATGAGATAATGTATTAGGGAACAATGATGGGTTGTTATGTAATAAAACCAAACTCCCTATAATCTATGGCTGTGCTGGTTAAACAGAAAAAAAAAAATGCTGTTGTGGCTGTTCTTTTGAGAGGCATTTTATTTCTGTGCTTAGTCCCTCCTTTAAAAAACACTGCATAAACCCAGCTTTCCAGGATCGCTTTTCCAAGGTCAAAAGCCTACTGCATCTTGTTGTGAAAACCTAGATGTAAGGAAGAATAGGCAATAAAAGAAAAGGTTGAACTGCAGAGAAGAGAGAGAGAGCAGAGCTGGAAAGCAGACAGGTACCTGAAGATGCAGATCTGTGCCTAACGAGATTTTCTCAAGTGCCTAAGCAGGTTAGGGCCCGGGAGATGGATGCCTGACTTGGTTAGTTGTGTCTGAAAATCTCACTTGGCTCTATTAGCCCTTTCAGTATTCTCAATAGCTTTGAAAATTTGGCTAAGGGAACTGAAAATCTGTTTTCTCTGCTCTAGAAACCTGGCGAGTCCTGTGTGCCCTGGGTGTTGGGGAAGTTCCAGTGATTTCCAATGGGCAGATTTAGTTCTCTGTCCTCTCAGTTTATAGGCAGTGTGTTCCAGACAGCGTGGGCCATTCCAATAGCCAAGAATTCCTCTTTCTTTTGTGGGGTTTTATAGTGTCTGCTCAATGTGGTAAAGTCCTTTGTGAGGTGCATATGTTGCCATATGAACCAACCTGTGAGAATAGCAAAATAAGGTATGGCCTTTGTTCAGGGATGCTCAGCAAGAGTGATGTGTGTATGTGTTTGCTTTTGCTTGATCTGCACCTCAGCAGTTCCCAGGGAGTCCAAAACCTGGACCTTCCCAAGCTGTTCTTGCCTTGGCTCCCACTCAATCTGGGCAGCAAAGGCAATTGTGTTCCCTTGTTTGGCTTCTCTGGCTCTGAGGTTGCTACCTGCTATAAATTAGTCCTTTTTCCTATTTTTGTATATTACGGATTAAATTCTGCCTTCTATTTTTAGCACGGATTGTCTTTATGTCCTTATACCTGAAGGGGACCATCTGATTTTTTATTTTTTCTTTATTTTATTTGTTAATAAGGCTAGGCACTGCATGCTCCTGGTCTGGGAGAGCCATTCAGGGATATCCCTTTATAAAAGGGAGTTACATGGATGGCATGAGTGCTTAATCATTCAAAATAAAAGCCACTAAGTAGCGAATGAAAACTGGAAGATAACACAAAAATCACTTTGTCTTGGCCTTTCCATGAGTTTGCAAGTCAGCAAAATGAATGCAGCAAGTGCAGAAGGCCCAGTGATAAGGCAAGGCTTCAAACCTCCCTTGCTGTTTCATTGTGCTCCGTTTCTCCAATGCCCACTATCTGCTCCTCAATAAAATGTACGTGATCAAAGGAGACAGAGGGAAAGAGAAACTAATCCATAGCTCACCCTGCTTTATGCAGGGTTTTCTACCTGGTTGGATTCGTGGTAAAGAGGACTAGAGAAAGAAAAAGAAATCATTTAGCAATTCTTTTTAGAACATTTTTATGGCGGGGTGGAGATTATCGAGGCAGTGACTCTACAAAGTTCAAATGGAAAAAAAAATCCCACCAAACACAGAACAAGGCACTGGATTTGTGAGGGCTGAATGTAATTATAAAAATTCTGATCAATTCTAGTCCTGAGATGGTAATTATATTACTATAGATACAGAAGCCTGAAGCAAGAAGGTAACAAGGAGAATATATCTGGTTTTACCCTATTTTTCTAAAGCAAAGCATGTGGCTTAAATAGGTCTTTGGTTGTTTATAATTAAATTCTCCTGAACAATGCAAGAGTTGGCCATTTCTCAGCTGTCTGGGGCATCTGTTTTCACTTCAAATACTTCAAATACAATAAAGATTTTTGTTGTGTGTTGGTTTGTTGTTGTTTTCTTTTCTTTTTGGACTTCCTGTACAACAAAAGTAGGAATGGATGTGAACTTGTAATTGGATCTGCCTTTTGGGTACAGACAACTGGAATAAAAACTACTTGAACCCAATTTTGCCCGTGGTTATTATTAGATAATCTTATGGAGACTAAATTCCACAAATGCAGAGAAGAGACAAAACTATTCTTAATCTTTCTACGTAGAAGCCACTGTGTCCTTTAAGGAAATGTTGCTTTAGCAATCCTTAGTCAAAATAACCCGGGCTCGGTGTTTTCTTTCAGTCTGTCTTGCAGTAAAGCTTCGTCTCTGCCATTTGTCACAGAGTTGGTGTCAAAATATTTGATTTGCATGTTTTTTTCATCCCGCTTCTGGAACTTGCAATTTTTTTTGAACATTTTAATACATTGCAAGTTGCTTTGGCAACGTGAAAAACGCTCCAAGAGTCAGCCCACTGGACTGCTGACTATTCAAGGAGCTAAAAGCTCTTAAACTTTTGTTACATGTGAACTCATCCTGGCTTGGTGTCACGGGCTCTTTGGGGTTTTTCCCCTTCTGTGTTTCATAAAATGCTGGTGCTCTGAAACAAAGGCTGGCCGTTCTTTTCCCAGTGAAGGCATTTAGCATCAAGATGGTTATCTTCATTTTGCCAGTGAAATAGAGCTACATTTGATGTCGATTTTACCGTAACTTTATTTGAGCTGCTGATGTTAAATCCATGTGAGGAAAAACCATACCATTTTATTTAAAGCATTTCAGCAGCATTGCAGCCTGCCTTTTCTCTTTATCCTTCTGTAGAAGGTTGTAGCCAGCGTGATCTCGTTATTTACTATGTGATTCACAAAATGTATGTTCTGGATGAAGTAGATCTGTGACCATTTGAGAAAAATGTCCAGTAGGAGCAGGATGTCACCACACAGGTTTGGGCTTTTTGTTTTGGTTTTCTGTGTATCAGAAATGGTACTATTTAGTATGGTAAAGGCAAATAATGTCTTCAAAGGTACTTTTAAAGTACTCTGAGGGGTTTGTTTGTTTTTTAATTTCTCTCCTTTTAAACTTTAGCCATTACCTGGTCTGTTAATTCAAAAGTAAATTTCAGGCTCTCAAGAGAGAATTTTTTGCTTTGTTCTGTAATAGTGACAAACTGCAAGGATTTGGGATGTACCTGCAACACTTGATTTACCTGCCTGATTTACCAGTAGAACTGTGCAGATGACATTATCTGTGTTTCATACTTCTCTTTTCTTCGCACTTCTGACTTTCCCATGTAAAATTTCATCATTTTTAGATAAAGAATCATCTTTTGGTTTTGAAAGGGAATTATGTTTTTTTTTAAAGCAATACACCACTTTTCAAAGACAGATTATATTCAGATAAGCTCACCAGGTGTTTCAAAAGAAATAAATGAAGGGTGCAGAGGAGGCCCCAAACTAGATGAGTGAATAATACTGGACTAGTTAGTGCAAAGAATTAAAAATTGCTTCTATAAACTCCTTGAGACCTCACATACAAAAAGTTCTTTCACTGTGAATTCATAGGAATTGTCTTTAGAAACAGAAGCACGGAATAATTTCTTGTTTTCAGCAGAACTGAGGGGGAAAAAAAGATAGTTTTTATGTCAGAAACTTTCTTAGGAGAAGGTGATTTGGCCTGGTATGATAAGTCTTTTCTCTCTTCTTTGCTTCACTTCCCTGTTCCTTTTACTCCCCTGTTCATTGCACCAGCTCTGGTTTGAAATTTCTCTTCATAATACAGAATTCCGCCAGGAATATACACATCAATATTTCTCTCTGGGAGACTGATCCATCAGGGTTAGAGACTTTTTCCCATCACTTATTTTGTGTAATGTTGTAGTTCACTTTGCAGATCCACGAGCACTGAGTTTTGATAAGCCATGGGAACATCTACCCATGTTGTATGTTTCTATGAAGCCTATTTTGCTTGTGTGATGTTTTGATTATAGTCCAGTGAGGGAAATTTAGTATGTGAATGGCATAATAAGTAAGGTTACTGTTATATTTGCTTTTGTGTCTTTATGCACTGAGCTGTAGAAGTATTTTTCTGGCCAGTTCTCATTTTTCACATAATCAGATATTGCAGTGCATTGCATACAGCAGTGATTCTTTCTCTTGATTCATTGCTATAAGACATTATTTCTCTACACTAATGACTGTTTGTGACCATTTTCCCCATCTTTTTCCCAAATCAGTGAAATCTCTGCTGGCACACAAAAAATGATGCAATTTTCCTTTGCTTTGCTGTATTAAAAAATGGTACTTTGGAGTTTTAAGATATCAGGTCAGAACATGATTAAGGTAGTGCATGTAGCTTAAACGATGAAAAGGGTTCCAAACAGTCCTGCCATGAAAGCTGTGTAGGATATATAAGCCAGGTTAGATAAAATAACAGCTAACTGCAGCCCTCCCACCAACCTCAGATGAAGCTCTTTTTGTAATTCTGCCACTTTTTTGCCTCATTTTTTTCCACGTTTTTCATATCTGTGCTTTGTGCTGAAGCATCAAGAAACTGCAATAAAGACTCTTGTGCAGACTCAAGGGATTATGACAAGTATCAGATATTGCAAATGCCCAGCTGAACCTTCAAGGTGTTTGCTGTTTGCCCCTGACTAATTTCTGCCTGGCTCTGGAGAGAGCAGCTCAGGATGGCAATTTCCCCATGGCAATGTACCTGAAGGTACAATCTCTTCACCAAAAAAGCCTTTAAGAAAAGTTCCCTTCCCTCTTTCAGGCTCTTGGCTTGCAAAGCATTCCTTTGATTTTTCTACCAAAATATGAAGTCAGGGAAAAAAACTCCAAGCTGCCACCTCTCTCATTTCTTTTCTTCTAGCTGATGCTGCTCATCTGCTTGCTTAAAGTGATGTTAGGGATTGCTGAGGCATAATACAGGGTCTGCAAGGTGCCCTTTTGCTGTAGATACAGCCCTTTAAATGCATTTAGTGTAAACAGGTAAAATGTCAGGGTAGCTGAAAAGAAAAGAGCAGTAAAGTCAGTTAATTTGATGAAACACTACCAGTGAAATTCTGCCCTTAGCTCCTTAGCCACACCCATACCCATAGGATTTTGGGTGTAAATGGTGGCAGACCTTACTTGGATGTATTTTATTGAAAATCCAAATGGTAGGAGCATTGAGGACACTGTAGTTACAGGCTTCTGCCATTGGCACTGTGCTCAAAACCTTCAGGGAACACACTTCCCAGGAGAACTTGGGGAATCACCTCTTTCCAGGGAGGCTGGAGTGTTTTGACAGTGGCATGTTTTCATGGTGTTTTGCAGATAGAATATGGACGTGTACAAACTTTTAAGGAGCCTAAATGCAGCGTTCCAGACCGACCAAAAAGTAGCTGGGAAAGGTCTGAGATTTGCTTTAGAGGAGAACAAAAGTGCAGATATTTTCTTTTGGTTCTGACCGTGTGTGCCTATGCCGAAATGATAACTCTTGAAAATTAAATTTTTGTCTTCAAAGTGAGCACTATTTTCATCCAACTTACTTACAATTAGCACTGCATTTCGTCAGGAGAGGAGGAAATGGAGCTGTGATTTTTTTTTCATTGTTATTAATCTTGTCGGTCATTTCTCTTACATCTGGGAAACTTCCACTTCTGGAATATTCATAAGAGAAAAAGAACTTGTTGGCAATTCCCCACATAGCCACAGCAATTCAGGATGCAGGATATTTTCAGAAGAGTGTGTTTGATTTTACAGTATGATAAAGAATGGGTAGCTATTTTCAGGGACAGGCGAATTTCATCTATCTTTGTCCGTTATTTAATTCTGAATCTCAAGAAATATAATCTATGGTACAAAATAAGACTTGGTTTTCGTAGATTCATTAGTGAAGCACAGATCCATCCTCCCAGCCAATATTTCAATCCCCTACTTCAGTCTGACATGTGCTTAAATCTCCTATTAATCATTTGGTTTAAGACAAACTCAGTTGGCATCCCAGGCAGATGAAAGGAAAGCCACCCAGAATGAGAATTTACTTTTCCTATAGAACTGAGGGTGTAGTTACGCACAGCAGAGGAGAACCACTCAAAGTCATCCCTGGAGTAGCACTGTACAAGTGGCTAAGATAAGACTACATTTAAGCATATTTAGGCACTGTGATTAAATCCTGTGTTTGGACCGCTTGTCTCTGCCATGTGGAACCTCTTTGAAGAATCTGTTCAAACGCCAAATGTCCATTCCATGATTTTACTTTCAGTGAAGTATTTAGAAAAGCTTTTCTAAATCAATTGTGCAGCAAATATAAGGCAGAACAGAACCAGTGCTGGAGATGCTTGCTTTTTCTGCTGGTTCTCCTTTATAAATCACCTCTGTAACATGCTGGGATGTTTCCTCTTATGTTCTTGCTTCTCCTCAACTAGCTGGATGGTTTGGCATCTTACGAGTATTTTTGGCGTCTCTTGAAAAACTCAGAGATGTATTTCTGCTGCTGATCAGCCAATGCTGCATTCTCCAGTAGTTGCTATCAAAATAAGTTCTGCTTCCTTAGCACTCTTTACTCACCTGTGTTTTTTATTCAATGTCCATAATATTTATCTCTTAGCAAGTATTCCCTCTTTGGAGAAGGTGTATAGATTCTAGATGGTCCTCTTGCATGTCTTTCACCCAGACTCTTGAGCTGCAGAGTAAATTCCTGTCAAAAAACCCTAGGAGTGTATTTCCATGGTGACTGCAACATGTTTACGGTAGTATCATCCTTGTATTCTGTGTAAGTGATCCCTTTTTCTTGTTGCGTGGCTTTCTGTGATACTGGAGGAATGTGCCTCACAGGAATTCTGTCAAAATAACATTTCTTTGTATTTAATGCAACGGGATTTTTTTTTATTGCAGAATAACTAAAACTAGGGGAGGAATTGTCTTCTGAACAAAGAACTGTGCAGTTGTTTTTTTTTGGGTTTTATTTTAGACCTAACCAGTACACCTCCTGATGCAGTAGCTGCCTTATATGGAAACCTGAGTTTGCTCATGTTGAACTCAGAGAAGATGTTCTTAGTTATTACAGGCTGTTTATTAGCAATGGCAGTTTTCATATCAAAGCTTTCAGAATCAGTCTCCTCCTGCCTGGCCTCTCTCAGGACACTTGCTGGGAGCCTCGAGTGGCTCTGCAATACTTACTGCTGTGTTCCAAGGACATTGCTTGCTGAAGCTTTTGCTAAGGCAAGCACAGGCAAATATAAGCAAAAGGCAAACCTCAAAGTGAGGCAAGACTGGGTTCTCCTCTCCCTGCTTGGAGTGCTGTGAAATTTCTACTGCACTGCCCAGGTCTCAGTCCACAGCGCAAATGACCAGGTATCCATTTACAACTGGGTCAAACGAGGACAGTGTTTTACACAATTTCAGTAGGAGAGCTCTGCCACCTACATCCCTGAAATGAACATGTTCTTCATTTCATTATAACTCTTCTCACTTTCAAGGGCCAGATTTCCGACCCCCAAAATACACAAATTGGATCCAGACCAAATTTCTGAATTAGCAGCCTTTTCTGGGAAGCACTCTAGGAAGCATGGAATGTGGCTGTTGATGTGAGCTCCTTTCACCTCAGCTTATGGAGATGGTGTCACAAACAAAGCATGTAACACTGGCAGGTATTCCCCAGGTGTTGCTCAGCCTTTTCAGCATTAATCTGGAGAGTGTGTGGCTTTAGATTTTACTTCCCTTGTGCTTGCCCACTCTCACTGGTTCCTAGTCATGTGGGAAAGATTAAGCCATGTTACATTCCTTGCTAACCTGATGCAATAGCACCTCCACACTGCACATTTGTCATCAGAGGATGGAGCAGCACCTTGGAAACTTGTGGTTTATCCGTAGTAGCCTCATGTAATGTCAAGTTTCACAGTAGGGAGCATGTTTGTGATGGATGTGCTTAAAACAGGAAGGGGGGAAAAGGAAAAGAAGGAAAAATGAAATGCCTCCTGATGATATCTGGGAGCTTTCAGTCCCCTGACATCACTGATACCATGGAGGCAGGGGGGAATCATGGAGAAGTTATGCTGTGACTCTCAGGGCTGATCGAGAGCTTCCATTCTTACTGACCTGCCTCTGCATGTGGCTGGTGCTTGCTGTGCCACGTCCAGCTGCCATCACATCTTTATCATATTTATCCCAAATGTTTTACTGAAACCTTATTTATTCTCCCCTAAAGGCTTTTTTCTTGTCCATTCAAAACTTCCAGTGAGATCAGAGACTTGGACATGCAAGGAGTACAGCATGGAAGGGAGGCTGGTTTAGAGCTGCTCAACCCTTTCCTTCTAATTCAGTATAAATATATTAAGATTGAATTTCTTATGTGAAAAGATAAGGCTTTTGATTTTTGGAAACAATCAAATGGAGCTTGTTCATGTCCCTAAGGTTTTGTTTTCTTCTATTTGGCTAAGAAAAAAAGGTATCAGCTAATATATCTTACATTTTGACAGTGTCTTTCTTTAAACAGCAACTAATTTAACTGAACTCTCAGCTAATTGGTTTAAAAATATGAAACCGCTCAACTAGGGTGTGCAGTCAGCTTTTCATAGCACATCCTGGAGTCAGTTACCATGGCACTGGGAAAGATTTTGGTCTCCATGGCAACCTCAGGTCGGCTTGTCGCACCTTTTATCTTATGCAGACTGAAAGCAGCAGCGTGTGGTATCTGGAGTTAATATGTCGAGGAGTAGGCAGATATGTTACCAGAGAGGTGTTGGGTTTGTTGGATTGGGGTTTTTTTTCCCCCCCTCCTTTAAACTCAGTCAGTCTCTTAATTATTGCTCATCAGGCTAATGGCAGGAGCTGGCAGCAAGGGGTGAGTGGAAGCAGCACAGCCTGGTGGGTACATGGATAGGCAGGGTGCTCCTGAGGGCTTTGCAGTGGCTGGGGAATCTCCCTATTTCCCTCCTGGGGAACAGCCTGCTCAGCTGGAAAGCCACAGCTCCATCCACTTTTTGAGACCCCTTTGCTTTGGTTGTTCTGGGTGGCTCTTGCCTGACCCTGCAAGGAGGTGGGTTGTGCCTTCGGTCCCCTGTACACAGAATGTTTAGTCAGGCAGCTTTCATACGACAGTTTGGGTCAGAAGGGACCTGCCATGTGCAGGGACATCTTCAGCTCGACCAGGTTGCTCAAAACCCCATCCAACCCGGCCTTGAACACTTCCAGAGATGAGACTTTGGCTTTGGCTGGGGTTAGTGCATGGCCTGGACCTGCTGTAAGCCACCTTGATGAGGAGCTGTGTCTCCAGACCATCAATCTCTCTTGCTGGTGGCACCAGCTCTTGCTGTGTCTGCTGTACGGTGCCATCAGGGTGTTCTGCTACCTGCATGCAGCACGAGGTTGGGGTGACCTTCAGGAATGAAGCAGGGCAAACAGTAGGTACCAGCTGGGGCACTGGGAAATGATACTTCAAGTACACAGTTTCACAAATCACTCATTGTGTAAATATTGGGCAACTTGGCGAAGTGAAGCAAGCGGTCTCCTTTAGCTTTTTGGTCCATCTGTGCAGGCTGTGGTGAATGCCCATGTGGGATTTTTTTGCTCATGTTTGCTTATTGCTATGCAGGCTCCATCTTTGGATGTAATTATTGCAATTAGAACTGGCCCTGTGTAGCTGTGACATCTGGGGCTGGAGGGAGAAGCATCCTTGTTCTTCTAGCTGAAGGACTGCCTGGCAAAGCAGAGTGCAGGAATGTGCAGTGTCAGCACTACAGACTTCCCTCGCTCTGCCTGTCTTTGCACACCCTTCACAAGCATTGCTGTGTCTCAGCTAGACTGCCATGCTCAAGGGGCTGTTGGTACAGGAGATGGTACAGAGTCAGGTCAGAGACCCCTTAGAGACCATCTCTGCTTGTGCATTGGGCTTGTCTTATGGAAGCACACAGGTGGTGTTCAGGCCCTGTTGCTGTCAATCACCAGGGTGTTCCTGGAGCTGGAAAAAAAAAAAAAGGATAACTTGGGCAACGTGGTGCTCAGAGCTGCTTGAATGGTCTTTCCTACTCACTACTTGTTTACCTTGAAATTGTAATGGCTGAGAGAGCAGGCTGGTGAGGAGGACTGTAATGGAAGCAGGAATTAAGGCACTATTTGCTAATTCCAGAACAGATTGAAAACCCTTTATGCTGATCCTTTCAGGGATTTTGTGTGCTCTTGGGGCAGAGTGGCACACACAACCAGAAGACAGTTGTTTAGCAGTGGGTGTATGCAGTGTGAGGTGAGGCCTCTCTAGTTACACGGTTAGCTAAAAATAGCTAATGCATAACCCATGTTAATAGTGATTTCTGAATGTTTTGTCTACCAAGAGCATCCTTCTTAATATTCCAAATACAGGTCTTTCCAATTGCCTTTTTTTAGAGCAGAACATACCACAGACAGTGGAAGCAAGTAAGTTTTGCTTTCAATGAAGAGTAGACTGTCTTCACAAGAAACTGGGAGCCCTGAAAATCTTCAGCAGCTGATAGACAAATGAGCAGTACAGGACATTTAAAATGACCCCACATTTTTCATACATTTTACCTTGCATTCATGCTGATGCCTATATTAAGTTTGTATGGCAAGGTTGTTGTAGCAGGAGGGATATGGAGGTGGCTTCTGGGAGAAGCTGCCTGAAGCTTCCCTAGGTCTGACAGAGCCAATACCAGCCCAGCTCCAAGACTAACCCACCACTGACCAGAGCTGAGCCCATCAACAACAACGGTAGTGTGTTTGGGATAAGAGATTTAAGAATGGGGGGAAAAAAGTTGTTGGGTAACACCAATTGTAGCTGGAGAAAGGAGCGAGAATATGTGAGAGGAGTAATTCTGCAGACACCAAGGTCAGGGAAGGAGGAGGGGGAGAGGAGATGCTTCAAGTGCCAGGGCAGAAATCCCCCTGTAGTGGCTGAAGACTGTGGTAATCCAGCTGTGCCTCTGCAGACCACAGAGGTCCACAGTGGAACAGAGATCCACCTTCAACTCATTGGGGACCCCCACCAGAGCAGGTGGATGCCTGAAGGAGGCTGTGACCCAGCAGGAAGCCCCCCATGCTAGAGCAGGCTTCTGGCAGGACCTGTGACCCTGCTGGGGACCCACGCTGGGACAGCCTGTTCCAGAACGATGGGGCCCATGTTGGAGCAGCCCTTGGGAAGGAGTTACATTGGAGAGTTCATCAAGCACTGTCTCCCATGGGAGGGACTCTGTGCTGGAGCAGAGGAAGAGAGTGACGAATCTTGTCCCCAAGGAGAAAGGAGTAGTAGAAACCACTGACTTCAATGCCCATTCTCCATCCCCCTGCATTGCTTGTGGGGAGAAGGTAGAGAAAATCAGAGTGATGCTAAGCCCGGAAGAAGGGAGGGGCTGTGGGGGAAGGTGTTTTTAAGATCTGGTTTTATTTCTCATTATCCTACTCTAATTTGATTGGTAGTAAATTAAACTAATTTCCCCAAGTCGAGTCTGTTTTGCCCGTGACGGTAATTGAATGATCTCTCTCTGTCCTTACCTCGACCCATGAGCCTTTTGTTATATTTTCTCTCCCCTGTCTGAGCGAGTGATGAAAAAACCCTCAGGAGGCCCATAGATTTTTATTTTTTTAGGAGGATTTTGTTAAACCTCATTTGGGCAATAGGGTTTTCTGCTTCCTTAATGTGGAGAGGAAAAAATTTCCCCCAGAAATCAAATCTTTTTTCAATTTTGTTTCTAGTTCACAACCAATGGAATGAAAATCAGGGTATATGTAATATTTTCAGGCCTCAGAATAGATTTATATTTCATATGGATATAGGCTTTTGTTCAGTTGTATTTTGTCATCTGTTCTTAACCTAATGATGAGGCCAAGGAGCATTGCATCCAGTTTTGGAGGAGGAAAGTATGTGTTTCAATTTGTGATGGTGTTAAGCTTTCTGGCTAAATTTAGCAAGTCTGTTTTAAGATTCAGAAATGGCATTTTTGTATAAAGAATTGATACATAAATCCGTATGCTTTTAAATATATGGATTTCGTTTGGAAATTTGACAGCCAGAATTGAAAGCACTTAGCTGTGACACAAAAGGACTCTGTTAAATATCAGGGAAGAAAAAAGAGAAGAATTAGCAGAGATGGGAGCCAGATGTAAGAGCATGTTTTAGATTGATCCCAGCATTAGAGGGGGGTGCTTCCCTCCTCACCTGTGCTGGCCATCCTGCACTGCAGTCAAGCAGCTCTCCCAGCAGGCAGCTGCCCTGACAGCACCGCAGTCCTGCTGCCTTGAGAAGGCAGAGCTGGCAGGATAAAGTTCTTGTTTACATTTCAAATGTAGCTCTGCCCAGTGCACTGAAAGACACAAATACACGCATGTTGAATTTGTAAAAATCCCACAGCTTAAGTTGGTCTTAGCATTGGAAACTTCCTTGTTTATTTTCCAGTAGCACTTGTGTTTGGAAGGAACCTGTGACTGCTGTAAGGGGCAATTACTTGCTCTGCCTGTGGTGGTTTTCAGTGCTTAAAACAAAGCTTAACAAGTGCATAACATCCCTGTACAGTGTTTTCAGGAATTGCTCTGTAGCGACAGAGGGGAGGAACAAGCAAAGGCAGAGCATGCTCTGCCTTCTGCCTGACTTGAGATAAATGACAGTAATCACATAGACAGTAATCTGGCCTTTTCTGCTCTGCCCACCTGCTGCTGCTGTTGTCATGCTCTGCACTCTGCTGCCATCCTCTGTGACAGCGGCGCCTCCAGCTTGGCACTGCTGGGAATAATGAGGGGTGGCACAGCTCTGCAGCTGCTTCGGCAGTAACGGGGGTGCAGGCAGAGAGGGGGCAAAGAGCTGGGCAGGAGCAAAGGTGGCAGGAAATTAGCTGAGCTGTCACTCCTGCAAGCAGTGAGTGATTGAGCTCTAGCGTGAGCTGAGGGCATGAAAGGGAAGCTTTTCCATTGCAGGAACAAAATCCTGGAGAGCAGCTACCCAGAAAAAGATCTGGGGGTCCTGGTTAATGGCATGTGGAATACGAGGCAGTGGTGTGCCCTGGCAGCCAGGAGGGCCAACCGTGTCCTGGGGGCACCAGGAACAGCATCGCCAGCCAGGCGAGGGAGGGGACTGTCCTGCTCCGCTCTGCGCTGAGGTGGCCTCAGCTTGAATATTGTGTGCAATTTTGGGCACCTCTATATAAGAAAGATATGAAGCTATTAGAGTGTCCCAAAGGAGGGCAACGAAGATGGTGAAGGGTCTGGAGGGGAAGCCCTATGAGGAGTGGCTCAGCTTGGAGAAGAGGAGTCTGAGGAGAGACCACTGTGGCCTGTAGCTTCCCCAGGAGGAGCAATGGCAGGGCAGGCACTCTGAGCTCTCTGGTGACCAGTGATAGGACCCAAGGGAATTTTATGAATCGGTGTCAGGGGAGGTTTAAGTTGAATATTAAGGTTCTTCACCCAAAGCATGGTTGAGTGTTCTGACAGTGGACAAGTGGCTATTTGAAAGGGCAAGCACTGTCTAGCTTTCAACACAGAAAGAGCATATCTTAAAATGCTTCAACACATTTCAGCAGTAGATAACAAAGAATCAAAAGGTTTGAAGTGTGTAGTTTTTCTTTTAAAATAACTGTTAATGGTCAAATTAAGAATAAAAACTCTGCTGGATATAGCTAATTGAAAAGGTGATGGGGATTTGGAGAAGAGGGAGATAATAAATGATCTGGTGAAGAGATCAGGGTAAAGAGTAGCAACTTGTAGGACATGGAAGTCTCCCCAGTCTCTGCATTCCCAGATGGAATGTTGATGTGATATTAGGGCTGAACAGTGACTTTTAATAATGCAGAGGTCAGGGGATGAGGTGAAACCTGTTTCCAGAGATTTGACATGTTCCTATTAATGGAATGTACCAGCACTCATATCATGCTACAACATGTGAGGTCATCATTTTATCTGATCTTGCTATTTTAGGTGGACCCTCTATAGTTCAGCATAAATAAAGACAGTTCTAAGAAATCTAAATATATAGGCTTGTTCTGAGGACATACTAACCTACATTGCTTTGTGTGTATATGTTTTCACATATTTATATGTATTTATATATAAACACTTGTACACATATTTAGTGTAAAATTGTACACTGCCAGGACAGTGCCTAAATGTTTTGGGCTGATTGATTGAAGCACATATAACACAGAAGATTAATTTTCCACTATGGATAAGCTGGAATTGATCTTAAACCATGAAATAAATAGGGACAGTTATACTTTCCTCTATCTTTGTTTAAAGTTATTATTTGGAGACTTCTGATGTGGAAGATGCTTAGAGTCTTTTATCAGTGCCTTTGGTGGGCTTCTGTGGATGGTGTTTCTGAGTCCTTCCATGGTTTCCATTGCTCCTTCTGGACTTTCTTTAATCAGTCCTTATATGAAATCCAGAATTGAGCACCCAGACCTGAAGCCATTCACTTGTTCAGTAGAATGGAAAGATAATTTTAAATGTTGACTTTTCTTATACATATTACTTCAATATCAGTAAAAATTATTGTTTGTACATTGTGAAATCATCTCTAAAAGTGTTTCTATCAGTTTGCACCTTTTTTCTTCTAAGTCTACTTTTCTACATTTATGGCACATAAGAGCACATTATATAAATTATTGAAGTAGAGTTCTCAACATCTATTGTCTTTGTTCTCTCTCCACAAGACCTGTTACTAAGTCCTAAAAAGAAATTAGATGGGTGTGAGATGATTTTTTTTCCCAACCAATTCCTGCTGGATGTTAGTAATTACCTTCCATATAGTTACAAATGTCTCATCATTTGTTCCAGAAATTGGAGTTAAACTGACTGTTTCTAATTCACTTAGTTCTCTTTTCATGTCTTCTAAGAAATAATAAACTAGAGAAAGGTAAATGTGATGTCTAACACCCAATCTCGATGAGTTATCAAAATAACTGCTAAAAGCTCTAGATTTCATCAGGCACACCCTTAGGTTTAGCTTGGAAGAAAATCATCAGGTCTGGGCAATTTTAAAACAATTGAATTTAACTAATACTTGTTAATGGGGGAGTTTTTTCCCTATTCAAAGCCTTAGTTCTTGCTCTTCTGTGACTGGAATTAGATATGATATCCAACTGATGAAAGCTCATCTTTTGTGGCAATCAGACACAAAAAAAGCATTAACAATGTGACCTTTTGGACCTACTACATCAACAACTTTCACTCTTGAGCCTATCTTTATTGTTAATGCCTTTACTGAATGATTTCTTGCTGTTTTCTTGCTGGTTACATCTAACTTTGTACCCTCTTAGCGAGTAACACTCTAATTTAATCTGGTCTTGTTGGGCTTTTGTACTCTTGCGTGATAATCTGACTTAATGTGATGTCTAACTTTGCTTCTTCACTGCTGGTTTGCTTCCTTTTCATGCGCCAGGTCAGTGAACAGCTCGCAGTCTAGTCAAGGTTACTGTGTCACTTGTCTTTTCTCCACAGTGAAACAGCTGCTGGCACATAAGGCCATGAGAATTATTTCATTAAAGTGCTTTCATCTCTTCTTAATGCCTTTTTTCCCTTAGACCATTCTCTGGAGGTCTTTCCTGACAATCCTCTGGGATTACTGAAGTGTACTCCCTTGAGATCCATTCATTTGACTTGCCTGTTGTGCTGCCTTCCCCTCTAAGTCATTAGGACTGGAAAAAGGAAGAACCCTGACTTGTTTCATCTTTTCCCTGTGAGCAGTGCCACCAAATTTTTCCCCAGTTGTCCCAGATTTTGCGCTCATGAGGGTGGATCATTCACATCACCTACGTTTTTCAGGTGCCAAAATTCAAAGGTTGTTCTCTAGGCTCTTGGAATAGTTGATGGAAAGCCATGGGATTTGTGTGTGTGTGTTAGCAGAGCACGATTCACAGGCCCACCTCAACTCTCACTTTGAGTTACAGTCTAACAGAGCCTTTCTCTTTTCTAGGGGGTGTAAAGGGAGACTGAATACCTAATTTAGGCTTTTAAGTTTGGTGCTCAAAATTAGGTACTTGTCCATGTGATGTCTTCCTTCATGTTCCCTCCCCAAATCCATTTCAGCTTTACAATGCATTGCAATGTCTCTTTAAGACAGAAATGGAGGACCTTAAGTGAAGAAATGTGATCTGGGAAGTCTCCATGTATTGTTCAGTTTCCTGCGTTCTGACTGATAAATTATTGTGTGTTCGGTGTGCACTGGCATGCAGTGCAATTTGTCCCTGTAGCAGTGATGATAGGTTGTCCTGAGCTAATAATTAGGACCCCTTTGTTTAGATTCCTCAGCCTTTTAGGGAAGTCTTAAAAAAGAGTTGTTATCTCTTTGTCAGTTTTTATTCACGTTTTATCATAAACAGAGCAAGCTTTTAGCCTTGAGAGTTTGTCTGTGATCATGTTAAGAGGCAATTTAAGAAAAAATAATCAGCACTGTTTGCAGTGACAGATTGTCTTTGTGCACCACTAGAGAACACAGTTAATTGAATGTTGCAAAACGCTTCAATAAGGAGAGCTGCCTCTCTTGTCACACATCTGAGATCTTCGTGCCACCAGAAAGCAACACTCTGGCTTTGGCCCGGAGCTCTTTCAGCCTTTTATCAATAAGCTAAGGATTTCACATGCTGTGTCTGTACCCTGTACCTCCTCATCTTCCTTCCACCTTGCAGTCAGGGTGCCACCCAGAACAGGACTTGAGCAGCCTCTTACTCCATCTCCCACTCTCCATCTTCTACAACAGTTCCTCACTGTAACAACCTGAAAGCTTCCTTTCAAATTAAAAATTGACTGTCAGAGTCACAGGGGCAATGCAATTAACTTGCAGGAAAATACTGAAGTGAATTAACTTAGCTCTTGAGCTTTCAAACCTGTTTGCTACCTAGGTTTGATTATTTGGATCTGAACTTTGAGTAGGTAGTCTCATCCTTGGGGGACCAGGGCTGCTTTCTCATGACAGAGGGACTACTGATGGAGCAGGAATTGTTCCATGTGTATCCAGTGGCAAAATCAGAGGTTGCAGGTAGGTTGTCTTCTCCTGGACTCGTGCAATAATAGAATGCTTTCCCTTTTTCAGTATGATCTGCACCTCAGCTGCATCATCTTTCACTGCAAAATGCAGGGTACTCTTACTGATGTTTTAATTCAAGTCAAGAGTGCTCATATTTTTTCTTAACTTCATTTAATGGTAGAGATAGTTTTACTTCAAGATTCCCTTATTCTTGCTTTGCTGATTTGCTTTGTCACATTAGTCCAACTTCACGACTATGTTTCAAGATCAGTTTTAAGCAACCAAATTAATACAGAGGCAATCCAATGTCTCACCTACCCAGTACTTTTAAAGAGGTTTGGCAGCTGATTTCAATCACCTTTGTCCACAAGGTATAGCCCACCAAAACCAATGACTCCAGATTTGTGAGACATTTACAGCATGAACTGTAGTACTAGCAATGCCATGGAGCCAGTCATTAATCTTTCCATGGAAATGGTATTTTAAGAGGAAGTGGATTCATCAAAATTGAACCAGTTCACATCACAAGTTAGTTTTGATTAATTTCTGAAGACAAATATTTTTGTGGAAGTGCAAATTTTCCGAATTTGAAATACATCTATTTTGACCTTTTTTTAGATTTAAAAATAGTGCTTTTTCATTTGGAGATGACCTTTCTTTTAGAAAGCTAAGCTAATTATCATTAAAAACTTTTAAAAATGAAGAAGTTTAGTATTTAATCTTTTAAGCAACCTGAATGATTATTTTTTTCCTTGGTTCTTCTGGGACAGAAATTTACATTTCTGCACTGTCACAGAGGTTGCCTGCCACTGACCAGAGTGGAAGCTAGAAGCCTGAATTGAAGCAGAATACACATTTTAGCGAGTTTTCATAGGAAGAAGCTTCCAGTCCTTTTTTAATTCAATTACATAATCTGGAAGAAAAAAACAAGTTACTACACAACAAGATAATTACTGCAGCCTTTTTATAGTTGTAGATCAGCCACCTGTTTAAGACAGACAGCAACTTCTTGAGAAACAATCCTGACCCCTAAATCACGAATGATGCTTGCCAGAACTGCAGCACACACATCCAAGTACCTTTTTACTCCTTTCCTCCACTTTCTCATGAGCCTTTCATGCGTGTTTTGTAAGTGCTTACCAGGCTGTGGAATGAAGTGATGTACAATTGTATTGAGGTTTTGAGAAATTCCTGTGGGAGATCCAAAAAAAGACCTTATATTCTGTGAAGTAAATAAGTATCAGAAAGATGTGCAAGTGTTTATTGCAGAAAGAGCTTTTCTAAATGAACTCAGCTATCTTACAGCAAATACCGCAGCTATTTTTGTTATTCTCTCCAAAGTCACACACTTCTCAAGTAACATCTGCAAAGTGAAGACTGGCTTGAGCTTTCCAAAGCACTGTGCTTGCAAAGTATCAAACTTCTTTAGCCCATCAAACCATGGTTATTCAAGTCTTGGCCTCTCAGGGTATGATTCCCACATTTTGTTTAAGGCTTCAAACAACTCTTGTTACTGTGTCCTCATCTGAAAGCTTACCAGGCTGCTGTGTTGTGATCCCACCATCTAGAGCCTCCTTTTCCTGATACAGAGCTGACTGAAGTTGTGAGTTCCACAATACTTAGTTGGGTAGAAGTTCACTATCTACTGGTCCACTTTTTAATGTGCAACTCATTTGCCTTCTCTCTTTGGGATCAGAGCTGCCACTTATCCCCCTGCCTTCAGCCCAGGTGTCATGCCTGGTGCTTGTTTAAGCCCTTTTCTGTGGCTCTGCTGTGGATACACATGCAAATTGATAAGGAGCTTTTTGAGTGGCATATAACAACTGAAGCACAGAGATTCTTATGATATGTATGGATTCTTCATTGTGTTTATCTGGTTTCTTTCTGCCCTAACTATCCAGACTTCCCCTTTCTCAGCAGGTTTCTTAGCTCCATGAGACCTTTGAGCAATAAAGTCAGGTCCAGCTCTGCTCAGGAGTCTTCCAGTCTGCTTGTTTGTTGCATATCTCTGTTTCCATTATATTTAAGATAAAGGCCCAGTTTCTCACCTCTTTGCCTCCTTGTGTATATATTCGCCACTATTCACATTTCAGGGCTGTGCATACAGTTTGGGGAAAGCTTCTTTTGGCTATCCCATCTAGAGATGCATTTAATGAGTGTCCATCTTCCTTGGTCTGGGACGAACACAGCAGCACAGATTGCTCTTGTGTGCTGAAGCATCCCATAGATCACAAATCACAGATTTAATAAACTATACACGGATGCATTCCTTAAATGTCCACTAGGTCTTGAGCCTGAAGCTGAGATTGCAACTTATATAGATAATCTGTCTCTTGGAGGATCCTGGGAGTATGATGAAGAGATGGGGGTGCAGAGGAGTGATGATATAGATTCTAGCTTCATGTTCCCTCACCCATGCCAGACAAGTCTGATATGTGGGATTTAGTCTGCATTTTCTTATTAGCTGTAGTACATTTGCACTTATGAAATTGAGCCAAAATGACAGTATTAATGTCAGGTAACAACAGGACACGCTAAACTCCTATGTCAATGTTTACTGTACTGCATTTTTTGCATGTGGATGATAGTGAGGTTCATACTGTCCCACCACCCACTCTTCATTTCTACAGCACAGTGCCCTCACTGATAACCTTGACATACTTGTTATATAAGAAAACTGTAGTCACGTACACTATCTTTGTCCTGTCTAATCCTTGCTAGTTGTTCCATTTAGATCTCCCTGCAACTTTATATGAGATGCTGTGCACATTGAGGAGCTTCGTGATGGGCAGGCACCACAGCAGATAAGGTTTTAAGCCTTTGTAATGTTAAAGGAACTCTGGAAGTGGTTGTGGTGCTCAACAGGTGAAGACAGAGGAAGAGGAAGCCCAATGGGGAATGTGTTTAAAGAAGGGATGTGAAATAACCCAGTAGAAGTAAATTTTATTTTATTGGGGAATATATTCATTCTGGAGTCATGTGGCCCATGACTTAGGAAAATAGGTAGAGGAGGATCTGCTACAGTTGCCCACCTTAATACACAGCAGCACGTCCCTCAACAGTGCTATTTGTTGTGACAGATTCCTGCATTAAGGAGGGGATCATACAGTTTAGCCTGTCCAAAACCCATTTCATCACAATGTTTTTTGTTTCCAAGAGACACAAGATTATTGTATTGGCAAGAGCCTGGTACTGAAGAAATCAAGTCCCAGGTTTGCAGTCAGCTTTGCCTTTCAGGCTAGGACATCTAACTGCCCTGAGCCTATGTTTAACTGTCCATAGATGAGAATAATTCTTACTCATCTTCCAGGCTGTGAAATTGTTTAATTAATTGGTGTTTCAGAACTGTTTTGGATGATGCAGATATGAGGCACAGTAAAGTGCTTCTATTATTCCTTAATGCTACATGCACCTTCCTTCTATTTGTAACTGTAAAGAAACCCTTGGCTGCAGGCTACTGAAGCCACAAGGTGTTTTTCAGTCTATCATCCTATACTAACCTTCCAGCCAGAAAAAACAACGGAGCCAGACATTGAAACGTTTACAGATACTTTTTGGTAATTGCTGCAGTTAATAGAAACTCCAGTTGCTTTAAGAGAAGTTTCAGTTTATGGCTGCATTTGAATTTAACGTGCCATGAAACCATCTGACATGAACAGAGCCTGAAGCTTTTGCTGCTCAAACCTTTCTTCGTGAAGCTGAGAATCTTAATGAGAAATGAAAGCCCCAAGCTAAGGATCTCACAACAGGCTATTGCTGTAAACAGAGCAGAAAATGCCCCCCAAGGTGAGAAATCCTCTTTAAAAGATTACTCTGCTGTGGAGGTGGAGGAATGCCAGACCTTTCTTTAGTGACCAAATCATTTGGAGCCAGGTAGGTGTTTTGGCAGGCACTATATGGTGAAGAAGGAAAACCCCACAGTGCTTTAGAGTATTTCTGCAGCAGTGCTCTGGCTGCTGCAGGGATGCCAAAATAAAGCTTCTCCACTATTGGAGCTTCTCTTCCTTGACAGTTTATTTAATTCTCCCACCCACCAAACCCTTTTTCTCTCCAAAGTACCCATATTGACCCAAAGGTTATTGGAAGAACTACTTAACAACACTGCAGAAGCAAGCCAAGATGCTGTTACCTATGGTATACTTCTCTTATCAGGCAGTGTTAAGGTCTGGACTCCATTTCACCAGGCATGTCGTGAGAGCCAACTCAAACAGGGCAACGTGGGCAGCAGCACAGTGGTGTCCTTCCTCTGTCTCCTAAGCAGGCAGGTGAATCCTGCCACTTGCAGCAAATCCAGAGCAACCAAGTTGCACTCAGTCAAAGTCTATTTCTGGTATTTGGGTTATTTACAAAGAGAGATTCAGTGCAATGCAGCAAATTTAGCCTGAATTCTTGGGTTGTTAAGTTCCTTCAGAAAGCTGGCTCTGGTCTGTGTGGGCCATTTTCGGGGGGATGGCTGCCACCACCAAGTATGCTGGTGTGTAGGTCACAAGCCACCTATCTCAGCAACACCCACTCCACATTTTTCAGAGGGATTAGAGGGAGCTTTTCAGACAGAGTGGGGAGGAAGAGCCCTAGATGCAAAAGGCTAGTTTGCAGTAACTACTATTACTCTGCACAATGCTATCTTGAAAGAGATCTATGTGATAATATTGTGGAATTAAAAATTCATATATAGCTAGAATGTGTTGTTTCTCAAGGCAGTAGCAAAAAACGTGGCCTGTGTGCAGATCTGGTTAGTGCTAATTTAATGAGGGTGCAGAACTGCTGACTTCCCCCAGGTACTTGCTGCTTTACATCAGAAACATGGGGGGTGATTCTGGCTTTTCTAAATGAAAAGGTTTAACAAAATATACACAAACTTATATATAAAAATACACACAATTATGTAGACACATAAATACATAATTTAACATGTACTAAATACATATAAAAGATCTGAAGAGAGACAATTATTTCATATTTGTTGATGTTGCCAAAACTTGAACAAACACAGTAAATTAAACAATGCTCTCTGATCATTGTTGTAATCAAATTGAGTGTAAATATTTGGCAGAGGCTCTGATTTCTGTCAACAATCATTAGTCAAAAACATATTTGCTCTTTGACTGAAAAGCAATTTTCACATATGTCACCAAATTTAGCAACTTCAGGGTATGTTATCAGTGTTAGGTGTGCATGTGCATTACATCAGTTGCAGAACTCTCAGTTCTCTTCACCAAATAAATATGAATTATTTAACAGTTGCTTGAATCTTTGTACCTATCCTACCTGGTTGATCAACATGGGCATGGCCTCCCAGTTCTGTAATCTTTGTCATTTTATGCCACGTGGTGGTAGATTTGGGAGAAGAGTGTGCCATACCTAATTGTGTGTGTCTGGAAAAAGATTTTCAGTCTATTCTGATTGGTTATTTTGGTGCTTATTTGTTCTATATACTCATGTGCTGTTTACTTTGAATACAGATGGTGCAAGTAACAGAAAAAAAAAATCTGTCTTCACTGAGATTTTGGCTGATAGAAATTAAAATTATGAGTGGTAACCTGCAGCCAGATAATTGTCCCTATATGGGCCTTGGTCTCCCATTTTACTGTGCTGCCTGTTCCTGAGCTGCTTCTCTCTGCTCTGCATTGAGAACTTCCTCAGACTGGCCTTGTCTTTTTCAGTATTTAGATTATTTACCTCAGCTGACCCACAGTTTAGAATCTCTTCCTCTGTTTTCCTTCCCTGGGTCTCTCTTGGCAGAACAAGAAGGCTCATCAAGGATATTTGAATTCTTGTTGTCTGGTATAGCTGGTTTATTGGAAAAGAAGAATAATGTTCTCTCAAAATAAAACGTTTGCAGATATTTTTGACAAATGTGTTGCAAAAATACTTTCAAATCCCTTTAGTTATGTAGGTTATTTCTTGTTCACAAGGAAAGTTTAGAGTTACGAGCCCATATTACCAGAGGCTGTGGAGTCATTAGTAACACCTTTGTATTTCTGAGGAGAGAGGAATAAATTCAGTAAATCAGATTATCCATTAGTTGGGTGGAAGATTTGTTTCAGAAATCGTTTTTTTCAGCTTTTTTCTCATAAAGGGATAAGGGGGTTTAGGAGGTGGTAGCTTTGAATACCTAAGAAGAGAGTCATGAATCACCTTGTCATTGCTCCCGAGCAGGGCAGTTTGGGAGTTTCAGGCACATAACTTAGATTTCAGAAATTATCTTTTCTTGTCAAGCCTCTTCTAGTAGCAGGACTTTCTCCTGGATTTAGTGACACTGAGTGACAATTTACCATAAATTCCATGTAATAATCTAGAGGCTCCTTTTAGCTTCATTAGAAGATATGATGGAAGTTGTAGGAATTCCTTTGGAGGATCTTTGAGTTCATATGCACTACAGTTTCAGAGACTTGGCAGAGGGGTGGTCTGTTAAGAAACCTTAAATTGGGTAACATGACAACCGAAATGGTTTTCTGTTCAGCACTACGAGTTTCTTAACAGATGTGGCAGAGCAGTGCCATAGTTGAAACTGGAAAGTCACAGCAGTCTTCAAAGGGAGGGAATTTGTATTTTGACAGTTTTTGTAACATGAACAAAACATCAATGTAGGATATCTCAAAGAGAAAATAAACCAAACACTTAGACTATCCATCGCTTATCAGTGGAACTGGAAGATGGTTGCTGGTTTGGAATGTATGGAGAAACCACAGAGCTCTAAAACCCCATTGCCTTTGTTAGCAAAAAACACGTAGCAGATGCCATGTTGTTTGTTATTGGTGACACCTTTAGAAAGCAGAGAA
The DNA here is from genome assembly GCA_013396655.1 of Campylorhamphus procurvoides. Classification (NCBI taxonomy): domain Eukaryota; kingdom Metazoa; phylum Chordata; class Aves; order Passeriformes; family Dendrocolaptidae; genus Campylorhamphus; species Campylorhamphus procurvoides. The sequence goes on along the minus strand of WBMV01004156.1, from coordinate 759,981 downwards.
TAGCAAACAGATTTTCTCTGTACTAGTGGGATTCACAATCAGTCTCTTGCAGGGTTTATGACAGCAAAGTGCGTATTTCACACATACGAGAAGAGGAAGGAGTGTTCTTTACGTGCTGTCACCGCTACCTCGTTGAGAAACGCTGGCAGGCGTAGGGTGGAGTCTGCAGCGTAAGGAGAAATGGAAGGGAGCACGTGAGCCTGGGCTGGGAGAAGGACGTAGTAAAATAATTGTAAGACAACTGTAGGAAAGGAGACTTCTGGTTTAAAGCTGAAGCAGAAGAGGATAAACAGCTGGAGGAGATAAGATGCTGGGCTGAGAAGTATGAAGGGGAGAATACAAAGGTTGAGGCATCCTTAATTATTTGTATGATAGGCTGTAGGCTTCAGTGCTTGTGTGACACTTATTTTCCAGAGTATCCTGAAAGAGCTGAGCACTGAGCATTTGGTTTGGAATCCTTTCTGGTTTGATTAAGCTTAGCCCATGCTCTGGGTCCTGACACACAGGTTGGCTCCCTGTGACATGTGGCATCACACAGCAGCAGCATCACTGCCAACCTGAATTAAAAAATACATAGTTTGATGTCAGGCTTGAGTTTGACGTCCTGACTGAGTTGAAAGGAAGGAAATTTAACATGCTAAACAAGATACTTTTCTGTCCAATGTGCAATTCAACCTGTCTTGCAGTGGGCAAATAAGTTACTAAGAGAAGATTGGACTTGTATTTGGATAAAAGTAGTGATTAATCTGGTTTGGATAAGATTATAAATGTCAGCTCCCTGTGTTATAAGGAACTTTCAGTTGTCATCAGAACAAAATCGTGCATGTGTGCAGCTGGTTTACATTATCAAGATCTTCAAAGCTTTGTGGAGGTCAAGTACTTAGATTTAGACTTTCTATAGATCTTTTGTTGCTTATGCATATGGAGTAGCTGACCTTGTTGCTGGAGGGTTTCTGCCTGTATCCATTTAAGTATTATTCTTTGTAAAGAAAAGCTTAAAGCAAAATTTGGGAATGATCAGGGATCACTGAAGCCAAGTCTCCTAGTCCTGCAGTCAAACCACAGAATAATCCCTGTTATAGACTGACCAAACCCCATCTTACAATAGTTCTCTCTTATTTGAGAGGCTGTTCTGGAACATCCATTGTTTTCTGGTTAGAAATCTTTTTCTAGTTCCTGTTTGAAGCACAGGCAGGCTCTGGTTCTTGAGGCACTGTGTCCTTCTGGTAAATAGATCTTCTTCCTCTCCGGTGTATACCATGCCTTGTGTATAAACAGCAATTACATCCCCCATGGTATAATGTTATTACTGGCTAGCCTCAAGTGAAGAGATTACATACCAAACTTACCCTGCCATTAGTGGGAATGCATTCCCTTACAAGAGAAAATAATGGTTTTTGGAACTGTGCGTTAAAGAATTGGAAGCAGTAGAACTTTGAGTGTTGATAAAGCCCGTGTTTATTTCATTCCTCTAATCAGAAGTGCTGAGTCATTCTGCTATGCAAACCCGGGCCTGGGGCCCATCAGCAGCTTCAAGGAGAGAATCAGTTCTGAAGGAATCACATCACTTCTGTAGTGCTGCTCGTCTTGGTGAATCTAAAAGCAGTTTGTGAAAGGATCTTTAAACTAGGTTGGGAGATCTGCTCCTGAAGTGAAGCCTTGTCCCCATGGTGGGAAGCAGCAGTTTCTTAGCAGAACGTTTCATCTCCATCATGAGAATGAATGAAGTGAAGAGCAAATTTGCTCCAAACTGCAGGGTGGCCCTAGGTGTGTTGGAGAAGGTGCCAGGACAGCCACGGTACCTGCTCCGGCACTGAGGCCTGGGAGGGTTTTTTTCTTCCTTTTACATCATCATTTTTGTCTGTTGACTTTGCAGCTCCCTCCGTCATGTCTGTTGTGTCTGTCATCCTGGTGGAGCAGGAAAAAAGCCCTAATGGTGATGCTGGGTCTGCTTTCCTTTGCTTTAGATTAATTTAGGCTTTTTGATTAAATGACAGCTTTCATCGCTTTCAGCAGTCACTTTCTGACAAGGCAATTTATAGAGGCATTGGCATTATATGATTAGGATGAGCACAGTAAATAACAAATGAGAGTGATTTATTTTGATATTTAAACAGATCCTCCTCCAAATTCAAAGTTCATGCTGTTTTCATACACAGAAATATATTTTGTTTGCTGAGCAATCTAATACTTGGTGTACCCTTCAAGGATAGCTGCTGCCGTGCAACACTGAACACGAAAGACAAGACATTCGACATTACTGTGAAATTTAGTTCGTGTTTGTGCAAAACTGGAGCTAACTAGATATAAAGAAGGAAAAATTAGAGTTCGAACAGCTCTTTTGGTGTTTCCATCTTGTGCCAAATCAGCTGATAATTAAATGTCATGTTCTGGTTAATCAACACCAGTTAATCTCCAGATACCAGTCTAACTGTCTCAAACTCAATGCTTTATGATCTCTCACTGGACGTCTGAACCCAACTGTGCAGAGACAGCCAAGTGCTCGTGATTGACACAGCTGGTGGAATTGGTTAGATGTTTTCTGGAAGTATTTCCCTTCTCAAAAAGTAACTTCAGCAAACTTGAAATGTTTACAAGATGTTTGTCAAATCAGACAAAATAAATAAAACACAGGAAGAACAGAGGCAGAACGTTCTACCATTTTCTTTCCAGATTTTTGGAGCAGAGTATTTTGAGTCTTCATTACAAAACCTTTCTTTTGTTTCCAACAGTTATATTGATGTTATAAAACAAAAGGATGGAATGGGAATGAAAAGTTTTAACTGCAGTGGAGAGAAAAGAATTAGTTTCATTTTTATGGGGGAGGATTCAAGAGTTATGAAGTTCCTTGCTTCTGCTGAGGATGTGGTTGACTGTTCCAGACTAGGATTTCTCTGGTAGTCGCAGGTCACACCAGCACAAGCTGCAGTGCAGTCATGTACAACCCCAGGGGAACAAGCTGAAGGATGACTAAGGTGAGCAGGAAATTTCTGGGTTTACGTGACTCTAGAGTCACAAAATCATATTTGGGTGCCTCCTCTGGAATTGCAGGAATATGAAGCACACAGGTCCTGAAGTGGTACATTTTGATAGGTATATTTTCAACCAAACACTGAGAAGGCAGGGCAAAAGGGTCACTTTGGCAGGAGGTGTTGTAGGTGCACATAACAGCGTGATCAGTGAATTATCATGTACTGGTGCCTAAGAACAGGCTATAGATCCAGCTCTCAATACTTTCTAGAAGCTTCTGCTACAGCTCTTCAACTACCAGCCCAGAACAAATGATAGCATTTAGAAGCTCACGAAGTTGTCAAGACTGAGGGCAAAACATGCTCAAGTAGCTTGCTACGTTCTCTGGGAATATTCTGATCCTGCCCCTGTCCTCACTGAAACAGCTCCCTCAAATGTGTGATTTCTTTGCACTCTGGTTCTTGTTTTGCTTTTCCACAGGTGAATGTTGGAGCAGCGTGTAATTCTCACTTGGTAGTTGCTTGTAAGAACAAGTCTTGGGTCTTCTCTTACCTCGTGAGAAGCACTGGAGGAGTGTAATTTCTGCTCTCGCTTTTGTTTTACGTGTCATACTAATTGCCTTCATTTTGAAAAAGGCTGTTTGGTCTATTTGTCTTCTGTTGGTTTATTTGTCTCAGGCCTTTAAGCCTGAAATAAACAAGCAGGTTTCCCTACTTTATTTGATAAATGGCAGTAAATTTGAACAGGGGCTCAAATAGAATTAAATGATTAGTGGAAGACTACTATCAATAAAAAAAAATAAAGGAAGGTTTTTTGGGTTTTTTTAAAAGATATGGTAATAAACCACTGAACTATCACAAGAGGACTGGCTAAGACATCCCACTCAGATGGCTGTACGTGTTTGTCTGCAAAGGTCACCCAAGCTGTCATGCATAGACGCAGGGTTCTGTGATTCCAGTGTCTTTACACTGATTCATGAATTAGGTTAATTTCTTTGTGAAATTTTTTGAGATTCCCTGCTAATGATAAATCTTTCTTAAAGGCATTCTTTTCGTCCTAGATATTCTTGTATCAGCTGGACCTGTCTGGAGTAACATGATGTTTTAGCCCATGTTCTTTATACTTCTGCTATTCAGTCTTGTTAATAATCTGCCTTCGATTTACAGCTATGGAACTGGGCAGGAGAATTCATCTCCTTGTTACAGGGAAGTGCACGGTAGAGCCTGGAATTAATTAAATGGATATGTGTAACTTCTATTGATCAACAAACAGAACTTTCTATGCAATGGGTTGGGAAGTCATGGTATGGAAGATTACAGTTCACTGTGGGATTTAACTCTGATTCACTGAAGGTGAGGGAAGGGACAGAAATCTGCAAAGTTAAAAAGACTCCTGTTAAAGAACAGGAATTGATGGATAAATAACCTAAACCACAGATTTAAGATTCAATAATGCTGTTCAAGATGAAATACCATGGATGTTAGTAGACGGCTTTCCTAGAGTTTAAATAAAGGGATGGTGTTGAAACTTGTTCCTTTTTTGGAACTTGATATTTTGCATGCAGATCTTTTAATCATAAAACATAAACTCCTTCCCAAAGCTCCCTTACAGACTTGGTGATTTCTAGGGAAGAACCATGTAGAGGCTTCCCTGTGGTACACAGGGAGGGGAGGAGCCTACCTGCTGCCAGGAGCCAACAACACCCTACAGTGTTCTCACAGCTTCTCACTCGACAGCTCAGCCAGATAATCCTTCCTCCCCACTGAGGCGAGGCTGTACCAGAGCTCAGAGCTCTGGCTGTGCCTGGAGCTCAGCAAGCATCTGTGTCTCCAGGAGTGCTTTTTCCTCTAGCACACACTTCAATAAACAATTCTGTGTGCACTAAGATGCTTTGCAGACCTGAAGCACTGGCCCCTCAGGTTAGCCACGGTGGCCAAAAGCCACGCTAGCACTCCTGTTTTTCCTGGTGGGCTGTAGACCTCTCTAAGAGCTGGCATAGCCCCCTCCTGCTTGGAAATGTTAACCCCTGTAGGTTAAGCATATGTTTATTCAAATTTTCAGGAACCTATGAGTTGAAGGATGCATTTTTGTCCTGGTTTCTGCCTGCCTGTCTTCAGGTTTTTCCTTCTTTGCTGCTGCTGTTGCTGACTGTGGTGGTTAGAGACGCTCAGACACTGGGACATCCGTGCCTGAGAGGAGAGTGTGGGTGTATTGATAGAACTACCAGGAGGTATTATATACATGCTAAATCCCCAGAGGGTGGAATTAAAACATTTTTATTGCCACATGAGATCAAATGAGTTGAAATGGGTGTGCTACTTACAGAGCCTGTGCAAGGACTTCTTACTAACCCTTTTCAAATTACTTGTTCCAATACGACTTTTTGCTTTGTGAAGAGACAAATTAGATATAGTCGTAAATATTAAGTTTATAGTGGGCACAAATCAAAATCAAACTCACAGGTTCAAAAATGCATACTTGTGCAGTTTTGGATCCATTGTTAGCAGTAAATTCCTTTCCCTTTAATGTATAACCACTCCCCAAATTTAGATGAGCCAGAACATAAAATAAGGACATATGTAAATCTGGACCTTTCGATCCAAGTTCATTTCTGCTTTTGGCAATAACTTGTTAAAGTCAGATCTGCAAGTAGTTGCCAAAACTGTGCAGAATGTCGGTGGATGAACAGTCCTGCAGAGCAAAGCACGAATGCATTCAAGTGTACATTTGCACATGAAGAGGCTGTAACTGTCTCTCCAGATATTGGGTAGGTGTAAACAAGTGACAATTTCTGCACTCATGAACTGAGAGCATTTACAGATAGTGCGAAAATTGGATTTTCTGGAGGCTGGTAGGAAATGTGGACTTCAGATACCTTGTTAAGGCAGCATCATCTAAGTTGAGTTTACATCATCTCTCTCTCTGAAACCTTAATAAGACTTTACTTACTCCAGATTTCTGGATCCTTTTGCTTCTGCTTAGGAGGTTGTCTTGAAAATCTTTTTCTCTGTTATCCTCTGTATTAATTATCCTTGAGTGTCAGCCACAGGAGGTGACCTCTACCCCTTCCCAGCACCCAAGGAGAAGCAAGTCCCAGAGCAGGAACATTCAGGCAAGAACAGAGCAGAGACAAAACTTGCCTTGGCTAGTCAATGAGAGGGCCAATCCAAGAGCCAAATCCTGTTCTAGCTCTTGGTTTCAGCCCCTCCATCAGTAATAAATAACCCCGTACACCTCGTTTTCCCTACCACTGACTAATTTTAAGATCTGCTGTTATTTAAGAAGAGAGCCTGAGTTCCCGAGGGGGTGCTTCCCAGCTCTAGCTCTGTTGCAAACTTCCTAGGGTAGACTGAAACTGCAATCCTAATGGAGAAGCTGAAGGGCTTCAAGTTATGTTGTGGCTTTACCATTGCTACCTTCTCTTGGCACAGATTTAACACACATCCTATTTCTTAGAGATTTGACTTGGCCCCCAGTACATGCCAGCAGCAATTTCTCCAAAGTAATTAGGAATGATTGGTTTCCAATAACTAATACTTGGTCCCCATTCTGCTGATGCTTCGTACTGTATTTTGAAGAAGAATAGCATTGTGTAGTTTTTACATCTAAAATGAAAAAGATTAAATGTTGCATTGTATGGGTTCTATACTGTCCCTACTGAAGATAAGATCTTCTGATTTACAAGTGGAGAAATGTGTGACTTTTCTGGTATAACAGCCAGTTCTGAGAATGTGATCTGAGAGCTGAGCTGGGTTGCTCTTGGTTCAAGTTGAATGTTTTGTTCTGAGACACAATTAGACTTTGATTAACAGTTTTATTGCCAGTGCTTAAGATACAGACGAATGCAGTTTCTTTTCAGGATGCAAACAAATGTCCTTTTCTCTTGTATTTTAACCAAAATATTTAATTCAGGCTCATCTGATTTTTTTTTATTGTTATTATTACTGCATTTCACTTGTGGGCAGCTTTTTATTCACAGTACTTGGCTAGGCCAACTGATCTGAGGTATGGAGTGATCCTCTCTGCAACCAACTGCTGTTACTGAAGACCTGATCACCTACAGCTTTGTTTATATCAAATGAGATTTTTAAATGCTTAGACACCGTGCAATTGGGTCAGGAATATTTCTTTTTCTCCTTTGTACCTGAGGTGGTAGGTAGACTTGAACAAGTTCTCTCTGTTGTGGTTCTTAATTAGGCAGATTTCCTACCGTGGCTAGAACCAGTCTAACCACCAAAGCCTCAGGACTCCGGGCTCAGTTTTAGGACACAGCAACACCATATTTCCTCAAGAGAAAATGCTTTTCTCAGTCCCAGGGCCTGCTTGTGTCTACAGCCATCACCTGGCTTTTCATATTGGTGCAAAAGGAGATCATCTGTAATTTGGGTAGCCAGCTGCATTCAGTCACAGCTGAACTGTGTTTTTGAGAGTTATGCCCTGTAAGCTGCTGTGAAATTTCATAGGAAACTGAGTGGAAAATATGCTGGGGGGGAGGTTGTAATGTTTTATACTTCTAGGTAAGTGTGGCCCTGTGCCTGGTTCTCTTAAACACAGCATCAAGCAGTTTATCACCCCTCAGGAAATGAGCAGGTGATACACGTACCCATGGAGAGCTCGGACATGGTTTGCTACCAAAAAAATGTTCAAGGCTGATGTGAGTTGGGCTGGTGCAATGTGTAGGAATAAACATTGTCCAAGAGCTGGGTAGAAACACTGCCTTAGAATGGAGAGAATCTTTTCATTCTTACTCTTCTTGTGACTGTAGTTTGGTGTTTGAACCCATGTCATGTGTGGTAGAATAATTTTTCCTTCTTGTCATGGCCATTTCAAATGAGGAGCACTTTGAGCGAGTAGCTCCAACTCCAGAGGAGATGTGTACAGGTCTCTAGCAATGTCTGTGGAACTGAGCATGGTCAAAACAGGCTCTAATGTGAGTAGCTGTAGGTTAAGGATTTCAGTGGTGACACTATATCTTAAGATACTTTTCTTCATCGCTTGTCTTCAACAAATACATTGGGGGTTTCATATTGGTTTATACAAGGTCAGCAGCTTTACAGAAAGCCAATAAGCCACGTCTTGCCACAGTGATGTTTCTTGGCTTCTGTGCAGTCAAAATCTAAACTTTATGCCCACATGGATTTTTAAACTGTTACATGCATATGCAGTGATTTAAAAAGGTCTCCCACAGAGTGTTTGATGTTTGTATTATTGTTTTGTTTATATTGCCAGTAGTAGCTGACTAAAGATATATCACTTGTCTTCTAGGGAGGCTTGTCCTTTCTGCACATTTGTGTTTGTGCATGCATAACAATGTACTTTTGTCTTATTTTATAACTCTTAGGCTATTTATGTCACTGCATCTTCACACCCAGCCTTGGCATAAAAGCATTAAAAGTGATCTCCTACTACAATTTTTCAAGCCTTGAATATATGCATAGAACAATACTCCTGATGGGTGTTTTTAAAGTGCTTTAAAAATTGTGGATTTTTTTTCCTACTAGTGCAAAAACACCAATCAATTTTCCTAATCCCAAGAAAATCCAGATTCAGTCACTAAATCAGTGACTGTAACTTCAGCTCCAGTATGCTGCATACAGTTTGTTTCAGTAAGAGGTTGTTTTGCAGATGGAAATGATTAGCAATAAAATGTATTGCAATAATGGAGTGTGTTAAGGTTACATAAGTTCAAAAATACACAGTAAAAACAGGCTGTCATTTGCCTTCTCACAGAGCTGACCCAAATAAAAATGCTCACTGTGCTGCATCACATGAGCAGCCATTCTCTCCCTTCTCTCCTTTTCTTGATTTTTACGTTCTTTTTCCTTTCCTTGCTCAATCTGTCAGTTCTTCCCAATTAATGTTTGCGTGTCCCATCTTCTGCTCTTCTGTTTCCACAGGGAATTCTATATTCCTTCTCTGTGGTTCTCTGAGAAGGGATGTGCAGAAAAGACGAATGCCGGGTATGATTCACCCCAAAGTGCAATCCATGCTGACTAAGGGAGTAGTGTAACTGTACAGAGCTGTGAATATGTGTATGTTGATGTGGTGACAGGCATGAAGATTGCTCTTTGTATTTCCTCCAGGAGCGTCCAGGCAGCAAATGAACCAGTGCAGAGGGTAGGCTCATTAATGAGAAATCCTACTTTTCCCACCCAAGACTCAGGAAAAGAACCTTTCTCCCACAACAGGAAAGAGGCAGGTGCAAATGCTGGAAGTAAGGAATATTTCCTTTGTCTGGCAGTGCTAGTAGCAGCTGTTCCCTTATCCTCTGCTTAGGAAGCTGCTGGGGACAAGAGTGTCCATGTGCCACAGACAGTGTGTTGCGTTACAGTAAGCCTGAGAAAAGCTATTTTGAATTGGTTTGTATTAGTGAAGGGCATAAAAGTCTGCATGAAGCTGCTCAATGAAGTTTGTGATTAACAGGAAGGATAAGTCCACTGAGGAGGGGGAAGATGTAAGAAATTACATTTAGATTGCCTTCCCCTAGCTTGCTTCATTGAGTGTGATTTTCTGACTACCCTCCGTCTTGTTAATGACGTACAATAACAACTGTACAGAAGAAAAATTAAAGCTAGCTTGCTCATTCAGGGAAGCACAAGTGGGATAAACACCAGAGCTTCTGCATGGAATGGTTGTGCTTTGTTTCTGCAGCTGACACAAGGTGGGGATATAGGGAAATAACTGTCCCCCATCTTTTCCTATGCATGAATTCTGGAAGGCAAAGGATTAGAGGAAATCAGCAAGTGATAGGGCAAGTTCAAAGCAGTTACAAGAACTTGGCTTTTAATGTGTCCTGGGATTCATCTGTGGAGCTCCTTCATGTATGGAAGATTAGGTATTGAAGAGTCCACAGAGGTTCAAGAAGAGGCCTGACTCGTTCCCAGAACAGGAACCCACCAAAGCCTTTAGGTACAAAGATACTACTTGTGCTTCCAGAGGTCCCTCAGCTAAGACTGTAGTGCTACATGAAATGCTCAGCAGAAGTACCACTGGAAAGGTTGCCTTTTCTCACTGAACTGCAGCCTAATATGATTGCTGTATTTCTCCGCTGTCTTTTCTTTCCTAAGCAGTCCTTAGTGCTCTCAAGTATTACTCATACCATAGGCAATATGAACCTATATTTAAGTATGGTGGCTGCTCCTGATTTGAGCTGACATTTTTATAGTATACCCAATCTCTTCTGGCAGGTAATTGAGCCAAGTATGTCTCTCTTCTTGTTTTCGGTAACTCTGATTGATCTGACCCACCTTTTAATGGGTTGTCCACCTTTGTACAGTAGTGGCTACAGATTTTCACACAGTTTAGTTTTTTTTTTATCGAAGAAGAATGTTGGGGAATGAAAAGTTGACTCTGCCACTGTTCTCCCAATGGTCATGGTTCTCTCCTTTTCTCATTGGGTGTCTGGCTTTGCCTTGTGGTGTTCCACGTTTAAAGTGCAATTTGGCTGCCTAAGCTTGGGCATGTGCCAATTCAGATATGCAGAGTATCCTGCCTGGCCTCCAGGAGAGCTTGGCTCTCCATTACGGTCCATGTCAGATCTGCCAGCCCAACACAGCTGCCTGCCTCAGAAAAATTTTCAAAAGTTTTTCAAAATGTCTCTGTTCAGAAAACTGGTTTCAGTTCTACCCTTAAAGCACCAGTTTTCTTTAGCAGCTTTTAGTACATCTGCATTGACTGTATGCTTTGAATGCTTTATTTCCTTCCTTCCTTTCTTGATGTCTTTCTCTGTCCTTTTATACTTTGCTCTCTTCCTTTTCTTTCCTTCATTCTCCTTTTTTTATTAATTTCTTTTAACTTCCTATCAGTGTCATCTCTTCTTCATGCCCTCTCCCTTCTCCAACTCTGTTAATGTGGTTGTTCTCCATTTTCCATCAAAGAGGCATTTTGGAGTATGGGAGGCGCCTTCAATTTGCGTGCTGAAATTAGCCTGTGGATTGTATAGTGAGCTCTGTGTGTATGTGTGTGGCTAGAAACTGTTGACTGACACCTCCCAAAGAGCTAAATTACAGAACAAAAGAAAATCACTTCAGTTTTAACCGATGACTTGGCCTTCCCACATGCCCACTAGCTAAGCTGCAATTGGGATAATTCATTAATGAAATCATCCTCCAATAATAGCTGTTTCTATTGAATCAACTGCATCTCTGTACCTCTTCCTTCTGTCTGCCTTTTGTTTGGAGCGTGACTCAAACGCTGTAGTGCTGGGGCTCCTCTGGGTACCTCACTAGCCAAGCATATAGGCTCTGTTATGTGGTGGTGGCTGTGGCAAATCTCAGCTCTGCCGCAAATTGAGGTCAAGGCAGCCTGGTCCTTAGGCAGGCAGGAGGCCGAGATTTCCTATGAGACATCCCCAGTAGCTGCCCTTTCCCTGCTCACTTCTCTCCCCAGCCTGGGAGCCACAGCAGCAAAGCAGCTCCAAATGCTCATCACCAGGGAAAGGGTTAAAATGCTGTTGAACTCAGAGCTAGCGTGTGTGTAATGCCTCCACAGCCACCCACCGCCTGAGCCCCAAAGGGAAAGTCTTAGATCTCCTTATATGGGGATCTTCTTTTCAGCAGAAAGTGGTCAGAATTCGGACGGTGCCTGTGTTCAGTGTCAGTGTGTGCACAGTGCTGTCACCTCCTGCCTTACGGTGCTGCAGAGCTCAGTGCAGACTTTCCCTGAGGCAGGAGAGGAGCAGTGGGGGGTCAGCACAGCTCACATACTACTGCTTTTAGTAGTGCAATGCAGTTACAAAGAAATCTGGTGGGTATGATCTTTGCTTTTCCAGGTTTTATTTTTAAACCAATAGATGACTTCCCTGTTTGAATGTTGTAGTATTATAGTTTTGCTGCTCCAGCACTCCTGTCCAAAATTATTCTTATATTCTTTGATTTTTTTTCCCCCTCTTACCACTTTCCAGGAATGGGCACATGTGGATAAGAATACCCACACGTACACTCAGCTCAGTAAAGCTGGCCCGCACATGAGCTCAAGGGTATCTGAATGTGCAGGGGCTTGGGATGATTATTTACATTTCCTTTTATGGGGATCTTTGCAAGTGTAGTTTTATGGTGATTCATGTTTTGGCCAAGGCTTGGCCTTGAGTCTTTTTCAGATTTTTCATTAAAAAGACTGTTGCATTTAGTGATACACTTTGCATTCTTCCCCTCCTGCCTGCCCTTAGTGCCTGCCTGCATTTTGCACTGGTGGGGAGGACAGAAGGAAAAGCAAGCTGGGACATGGGGGTGACGGACGAGTGCAATTAGGACTGTGGGCTAAAGACCTGCCCAGTCATTTCCCAGTGTCTGTCCACAGGCTGACAAAGACAGCAGCTTCCATCTTCCCTGCCTGAGCCTCCAACTTCTTGTTTAATTTCAGTGCTGTGCCCAGGGTGAGAGGGGCTGTGCTCTACACACAGGCTCTTCTCAGAGCCACAGCCATCCCCACCTCTCTCTTATGAGCACACTCCCCTTCCTCCTGCCTGGGGTGCATCCTGGCAGGCAGCCACAAGCTGAACTGGAGTTTGGCTATCCCAGCCAGGTCCTCACTGCGGGGAGGTTCCTGTGGCTGCACATTTGCAGCATGTTCCTCTGGCTATGCATTTCCAGCAGGCTGACTTGGGAAGTAGCTGCACAGAATAAGGGCAGTGATGTCTGTCCTGCAGACTCAGCATGGCAGCTGCCTGGCCCTGTGGCGTTCTAAACAATATATAGGAATGCACATGCTGTGGAGGGGAAACTGAGGATGAGCACGAGATAAGAAAGAGGAGCTGGCAAGGCGTGTGGCACACCTACCACCAGCCCTGGGCTCTGGTGTGTTAATGACTCAAACAGTTCAGATGCCTCTCTTTCTGTTTGTTTGTTTGATGCAATAGATACAAACAATGCTGCTCCCTTCACTCCCTGTCCTTTCAGCTTCCCTGTTAAGTGCTAAGCTGAAGGAAATGACAGGGTTTGCAGAGACTGGAAAACCTTCAAGCTCAAGTCCAGAGCTTCTTTCCTTGGGAGACCTCACTTCTCAAAGCAGAGAGAGCTCTCTGAGGGTGGGCTCTGGGGAAAGTCCAGCTAGCAGCTGGTGCACCCACCCACACATCCCCCTGTAATCTTCATCTCATGCCGGTACAGGAGGGCCAAGGAGCCGTGTCTGCCCATGAGATGTCAGAACGTTCGCATGTCTCAGGTGTGAAGGAGAGGCACTGCCCCCACACTGGTGTTTTGACTGGAGAAGCCATCCCAGCAAGCTTTGTCTTGTGGTAGTGCGTATGCCACGCTGTGAGCCTGCTGTCCTGTGGTCGCTGTTCCAGGTATCCTCCAGCAGCACAAACACAGCCCCACTTTGCTGGTGGAGATGCCATCACTAAGTTTTATTTCCCAGGTGAAATTGGACCCTGTCTACCCTGCCCCACGTTTCCTTAGGACCCTACAGTGATTTCCCACTGCCTTAAGCTGCCATGGCTTCAGTGGTACTTGCAGAGCATCACATTTACCCTGAGACTTAAACACTGCATGAGAGCAGCAGGTAGTGATAAAGTGATCCAGTTTGATCCAGCTGCTGCCCTTCAATTCCATCAGGGAGCAGTGACTTCCAGCTGATGCTTTCAGTTTTCATTGGTGATGCAATTGCTTCATCCCTTTAGAAGGACTTGAATTAATTTCTGAGGGATTGGACTCTTCTCATCAGGCTGTCTGTAACCCCTGACAGTACTAATACTGCAAAACCAGACTTGATTAATCATTAGTCTTTTAAAGAAGATTTCCAAGCCTGGCTGCCTGGATTATCTGCAGCCGTTGTCAACACTGATAGGACAATCTTTAGTAGAAAGGGACATGGTTGGTGCTCAGCTATACATGCAAGCGTGCTATTTTTTTCTCTATGAGACTACAGTTTGGGAAGTGCTTTTTAGCTGCACTATCTGTTTTTACTACGACATAGCAGTCATTATCTCATTTAAAGCCAGAATGATCTCTCTGCAGTTCTCGAACAGGTATAAAAAGCACCCAGATATTTTTCAATACCTGAATGAGAACATAATTTGTAGGTTCAAACTTGGTTAGTGTAACAGGTGCAGTTCTTTTTNAGCAGTCATTATCTCATTTAAAGCAAGAATGATCTCTCTTCAGTTCTCAAACAGGTATAAAAATCGCAGTTCTTTTCCTTTTGACCATTCAGGCTATAAAGGTCATACTCATTTGAAAGATCCATGTGGGTCCCTTCCAACTCAGAATATCCCATGATTCTATGTCATTCTGTGAAAGGTGCTGTTAGAAGTTTTAATATAAAAGTGTGTGTTCTTCAGTTGCCACATTCCCTTCATACAGCTAAATGTGCCTGTTCCACCGTGTGGCTGGTTTGAGCTGAACATCTTTCATTTTCTGTGATTGCTAACACACTGCTTGGTACTCTTAGATTAACTTGGATCTACCTAAATTACATTTTTTTAGGGGGAATGAGATTTTTAGCCATGACATAAGCAGGTACATGTCACATTGGTTTAAGAAGGGAATCCAGAGTGCCCATCTTCCTGAGATACCTCTGGAATCAGTTCTTGGCTTTACCATTGTCTGGTTCTGGACTCTGAGAAAGCCATTAAAACTACCATTTCTTGAGTGTGTTTTTGTATCTGATTCCTTGAAGTTTATATCCTTTAGATATATCTATTGAGTTCTCCTTGTTTGTCTCTTTGCCAAGGCCTGCATATTTAGCTTTTTCTTAGTCTTCCCTTTTAAATTGGTTACACTGAATTTAGATGCAGTGATGTCAAACAGTATTCAATAAGTAATGTATAATCCTTTTGTAATTTGTAATACCTCTTGAGCAAGAGAAGATAAATTAGCTTTCACCATCTCTGTGAGCTAGAAATTCTCGTTCTAATGTTTTGTTTCAAAATAGATATTCAGAGAAGTCACAGTAAGGAAAAAACTTACTAAATCATGAAACTTCTCTGGCTCCTGGTATGGAATATTTTCCATACAGACCACTTTCAAGTATTCATCCAAAATCTTTCTAAATACCTAAAGCAGTGGATCTTCTGAACTTTCTGTTGGAAGACTGTTTGATATCATACAAGAACTACTTGTAAAGACAAATTGATGTTTCAATGCAAGTTTATCTTTTCCTAATTTAATGTTGTTACTCATAGGTTTACTGCTTCTTGCACAACTCAAAATTCCTCTCCTTTCTTGGTGTTTATTGCCTTTAAGTATTTGTCATTTCTTGCTGTATTCTTTTTCTTCATTGTCTCTGAGCCAAGGTCTGCTTATTTCATTTTCTTAGCAGCTCCTTTTAAATCAGTTCTTGTTTCTCCTCTGCTACTGCCTTAGCTCCATTTTTGTTTAAGTTAATGAGCTGTCTCAAAGTGAATGAAATATCCCTGAGTGTTCTAGGAAGAAGGATGGAAGTCTCCCTGTTCTCAGATATGCCAGTCCCAAATGCAAAACCATTGTAATGCATGGGATTGTGAGAAGGTCAAAAGACCCCCGAACAAGTGTGTGAATTCCCAGATATCCTATTTATTACAGGGTTTCCCATATAAATAAAATACCTTTTGTAATATGGGACTCAACATAATTTTTTTCTCTGTTTGTGGTGAAGCCAGCACTTGCAGCTTGCAAAGGCTCCTAACGTACCTGTGCAAACAAATTTTGCATGTAGAGAAGATCTGGTGGGTTGAATTTAGTGTGGAGGCTCTTCTGAACTCTGTCACATGCTGTGAGGACAGAGACTTGCTGTCGTCACGTGCGTGCCTGGGGTTGTAGAGATGTTTAACCATCATTCTGTCATGGGCCACCAAAGTCCTTAAGACAGCCCGACCTTATGCTCAGCAGTGCTGGGGCTGCTCTGCATGTCTTGAGCCCTGAGGCTGTTTTTCAAGGTTATCAGAGGGACAGTGGCATTCTTGCAAGGTGCGTGGAAAACCTGGCAGTGACACTTTGGCACTGTTGTAATCCACAGCACCAGATACGATCCTCGCAGCCAGGCTGTGGCAGCGGCCAGTGCCTCCATATAGAGCTTGTTTCAGTCTCGTGGTTTCCACTTGTTCCAGCCTTTAATGCTGCTTGTCTTCTAGCTTTGATTTCTGATCTACCATTTTAAATTTATTTTTAATAACCATATCATTCTTTATTAATGGTCCCTTATGTTTTCTGGAGCAACAATGAAGATGTTAGGCAAAAAGTGGACTAATATAGCTCCATATAATATTTTGTTAAGCAAACTTGAGGTAGTTACAAAGAATAGTTTTTGTTTACTGTCACTACTGTGGCTTTGGTTGATTTTGTTCTCACTAAGATCCAAAAGAATTAATTCTGTGAGTAATGTTTCCTGAGATGCTCTGTCAAATGCTTGTACTTCATATATACCATGTATGCTAAATTCCCTACAGCCACTAATTTTACAATTCTGTGAAAGATACTCAGGTTTTTCTGGCAGTCCTTATTCTTTAGAAACTAGTGCAGCTGAAAAACTTTTTATCTTATTCTGTAGATTAGAGCTGACTGACTATGGTCAGTTTTGTGTTTCATGTGGTCTGCAAAGAATTGTCTGGACACAAAGTGCAGTCTTTCCCTCGAACACTAAATTTCATTATAGGTACTTAAGAGTACATTAAACACATTTCTTCATATTAGTCATGTGTATAAGCTGCTCTTCCATTTGCTACAGGACTATGATCATGAATAAAAGGGAAAGTAATATATATGTGTAATAGCATGAAGAAAGGGTGTTGTGTCTTAATTAGTTTGCATTAAACTGTTGACCTCCCTCTGGAACAGAATATATACTCTGGTAAGAAAGCTCAGCATCTCTTTGGCCTTTGAAGATGTACATGGAGCTATGAAGGACTTTTCCACACCTTTTGGCTGGGAATCATTGCAGTTCCAGTCCTCTTTATGCACAGAGAAACTTCTCCATCTCTGTGTTGCCAGCCTTACATACTCTTTGAGTACTAGAAAGTAGAGAAAGCTGTAGCACAGACCCCTGTACTGGCCTCCTGCTGGAGACACCTCCCTCCTCGAGTTCTCCTTGCAGCACATCTCCTGGTGTTCCCTGGGGAGATGCCAACCTTGTCCTTGTGATTGTTGTTTCCTGTTTTGATCTGTTCCAGTTTGCTGCCAAACAGAGGAAACCAGAGTTCTAATCAGTGCAGCTGGTGCTTTGTAGGTGTGTAAGTGCATTGCACACTCAAAGGCTTTCTTGCGTTGAGGTGTTTTCCTGCCCTGTGGAACAACCTGTGTTATTCACCCATAGACTTGTCAGTTCTGGGAGGTTGGTCCCTTCTTGCCACAAGCCCTGGGAGTCTTTCTGCACCCTTTCCTCTTATGTCTGTAGTTTTGCATCCCTTCAGCATGGAGAAGATCTTTTATCCTCCCCAATATTTACTTGCTTCATACCATCATCCTCTTTCCTTTTTTATCATGGTGACTAGAGTGAAGTTTTGTAGAGAGTCAGTGTTATGACCCCTAGATTTGTCATCTCAGATACTCTAAGTTTTACTTTCTCATAGCATTCTACACGGTTTGAATATGTTCAAATCTTTGTTGTTCTGACAAAAAAAAAGAAAAAAATGCTCTTTGAATTCACACACTGCAAAACATAAATATATTTTATTTTCTTTCCACCTTCAATATTGATACTTACTGTAAATATTTTATTCCATGTTACCCAAGTGGGACAGGGGGGTTTTGCAAGGTCCATCTGCTGCAAATTAATAAAATAAGATTTGTTTTACTTTGTAATCCCTCATTTTCTTCACTAAATATTGTCACAAGAACCATCAGTGAAACTCACTGTTAACGTTAGTTCTTTAAATCTCCATTTAGGACAAATATCAGTAAATTACTGACCTAGGAAAACTGTTGTAAAAATAAATTAGGTAAGTAAAATAACGTCTTATACTGTGATGATACATTTTGGAACAAAGAGAAAACTATTTCTTAGCATACCTTTGTCTTCCATTGCTACCAGAACTGCACAAATTCTTTCACAAGTGCAGGCAGATAAGAGAGCCATGTAAAGAATCTCTTTACATGGCTCTGACCCACTTAGCTGTCCTCAGCCGGGAACCAGAATGCCTTTGGATTACTTTTTGCTGGCCTGTGTTTTTCTGAGTAAATTTTTCACCTGCTGGTATCGCTAATTTTATATTATTGCTCCTATTACTGCAATCCCAAGAGATTTATCTAGTGCACATCAGCGTCCTCTCCTGTTGAACTTTTAACCCCTGCTGAATTGCCACTGGTGGGAAGAGCCCATACTTCCTTGGGTTCCACTTGACTGGCAGCTCCCCTGTTTGCTTAAGTTCCATGGTAGAAGGAAATTGTCCTTGTCTGCTGTTTCTGCACTGGAAAGTGCGTTTTTCTAGGTATTTAATTATACACAGTTTTCCCTCTGTCCCCTGCTTTCCCTGTTTCATGCACATATTTCACTGAGACTTGCAAGGAGTCAATAGGAAATACTGGGTGGCTCTTCCAGCTGGCTGAAGCCACAGAGAAAGATATTGTAATGATAGGGTGTGGTATTATGGGAAAGACAGAAAGAGGGAACAAAAAAGAAGCAAACCAATAGGATGGTCTCAAAGCTGTAGCTGAAAAGGACCTTGATTTTGCTTATGTGCTACTTTCCAAGATACTTGTGCCCCTGTACCATTCATGGTCAGTCAGGACTTGGGGAAGAGAAGATAACTGATGCTTTCCAAACTCTGATTGAGCACCTGCCTGGTCTCTACTATCTAAAGGCTTATCTGGATCCTTCCAATGTCAGACACAGCTGAGTTGTCTCAGATGAATCATGACGGAGAAGGTCACACACTGTCTTTGGATGAGGCAAATGGGAGTTAAACAACTTGGCTCATGAAATGTCCTAGATTTGTTTGAACAGTCCTGAGAAAATTCCCTCTGTTAACAAGATTGACTGCATTCCCCCAGCCACCTTGGGACAGCAAAAGGAGAGCAGCGTGCCAGCATGTTCTGCCAGTGCAGCTGTTGGGGTCTGCTATCTCTTGTTGTGAGTCCTGGCTTGGAGCTTTCCCAGGATTAAATTGCCGGCACTCGTTGCATTAGCAATGAGCCAGAGGAAAGTCCAGGTTGTCTCTGCCTTGTGCTGCTTTGTTTAGATCACCTGAGCTTCCTCCCTTCAGGCTGTACCTTTTTGGTCTAAAGTTAGAGACTTTGCATTTTGCTGTCCTTGCACTCAGTTATTTTGTTCTTCCTCCTGCTGACGTAGGTGAAGGTCACAGATGAACATGCCATTCTCCATGTGGGTCGCTTTATGTCATGAGGAGCTGTGATGATAAGACAGGTTATTAGAAATAATCTTCCTGCCTGTCAGCTGCCTATTAAGAAAATGTTGGTGTGAGTGTGCGTGTTTGTGATTTTAGAGAGAACAGCCATGTACTTGTAGCCAGGCCACCTTGGGAACGGAGCTCATCAGCTCTGACAGCCCCAGAGTGTTAATCCAGAGACTCCAGATCCCCCAACACAGTCTTTGCCCATGAGTGCCACCAAAGCACCTCCTGAAGTTGGTGAGACGGTTAATGTGGACTTCAGAAAATGCAGCCACATCAGTTTCCAGCCTCCCTGGCAGTCCTTAGGTTGAGAGACCTCACATGTGGGACTCCACAGAGTGTCTTCTTTTAAGCCTGAAAACCCACAGTGTTTCAGCTGAAAACAAAGTAAACCTTAACCCCAAGGCAAAACCCATTTTCAGAGTTGTGTGCAAGATGCCTCAGTTTATTATGGGAAACTGCAGTGCTTTGACAAATGGCCCAAATTCCATGTCACTGAATGTAGTCCCCCTTTAGTGTGCAAATGACACATGATGATCTCTGGTTCATTTTTACCCCTCATCTGGAAGCCATAATGACTTAAAATCCAGCTTCTTGCTTCTTTTGGTGATGGAGTGACCAGAACAGTTCATCTCGGAGAGGCTAAAGACAAACCAAATAAATGAGCTCTGCCACTTTTTAATATCCTTTCAATCCAGTAGTAGAAGTCTCCAAATCACAGTGTTTAGTTGGATGACTTTTTCCAACTCCAGAATCTTAAAGTTCCAAACTATATGGATTTAATGTAAATTTATGGTGGACAGCTGCATCTTTTCTGGTCTGAGTATCTTTTGTTCAAGCTGTGAGGTGCATGTACCTGAGATGGATTAAAATATTGAAATGCTCCTATTGCCCACCTCAAAGAATGTCATTTGTCTTCTCCAGGCACATGTTTTTGCAGTCTTTGAAGAGCAGGCTTTAGAAGAAAAGGTCAATGCACTTATCTATAAACTACTGTCTTTATCTGTAGATAAAAAAACTTGTACCTGAACACAACTTGTACATGTAACAAACTTGATTTTCATCTATTTTTCACTTAGAATAACCCAAAACAATTAGTCCTTAGCATTCATTAGCAAAGAGAAATGCTTTCTAGAGTAACCACCACTCCAGACTGCACAACAAGCCTTTAATCCAAGGACTCTTGTTCCTTTGGGAATGGGAGGGAGCAGAGAGGTGCACTGGGCAGAATCCCAGTCCTTAGGGCATTGCTTAATGCACATCCGTCCTTGTGTTCGCTCCATTACAAACAGTGAGGTCCAAGTGTGCTTTCCACTGTTTGAGTCTAAATGTATGTCCCGACTGCTTCCAAATGCTATGCATGAAGGCATGTGGTCTTTCCCTGGGAGGGAATCCAAGCTCAGGAACTAGGGGGAACCAGAAGACAATTTAGTTACAGCCCAGTGATGAAGCCTTATGTGCTGGATCCAGGCTGCTCTTGCATCCTGTCTTGATTGCAGCCCTGTGGCTGGAGGGTGCTCAGCTTCCTCCAGCTGCAACAGCAAAACCACTTGTGTTGGTTCGGGTCTTGCTTATCCTGTTGTTGATTTCTCCTTACACCAGCTGATTAACCTTGAGCCAAAATGCAATCTGGCAGCCCCGCTGCTTGGGCAGAGCAGAGATCTTCCTTTGGAATGCCATCCTGTCTCCCTGCAGAGGGGTGAGCTGTGTCTCTGGGCAGCCTGGGCTCAGCTGCACAGTTTGCTGTCACCTACCAGGCTGATAAGTCATGGGCTGGCCCACAGAGCTGGTAGTGCCCCGTGGGTTGCAGCTGGCCTGTACAGACACTCATTTGGGGATTTTGGCACATCCAACATAATATCCATTTCTGCTACAGGGTTATTTTGTAGGAAAGGATGCTGTGTTGGTTAGGCAATGGTGACTTCTCGTGAGACATCACAGGGCACATCTCTAATGCTATTGCAGTGTGTGATTGTGTAATTTGAATCAAGGTGACTTTATTTGAGCCTAATTCACTTTTCAGTCTCATTTCTATTTTGTGTACTCTAGGGATGCTTCTGTCCTCCCTTTCCCGCCCTGGTTTAAAACACCTCAGATCCTATTTTGGCAGACTTCTTTTTGCTCTTAAGCCCTGAATAAAAAAGTGTTGATTTCTTAGTGCAGAAAAAAAAAGCAACACTTCTGAACCATATTCCCAAATGACTAAAAAGATAATTCCTTGGGTGTGGAAGCTCATTTGGTAAAACGAGATGGAGTAAAAAGTAGCAGTATTTGACAAATAAAGTGATGGCTGAAGTATCAGGAAACATTCTAACTGTAAGGCTGCCTGGCTTGTAGAAGAGGCTTGGAAATTAGATAGTGGAAGCTCCATCTGCATAATGTAAGCGTAATAAAAGTAGACTGGACGTTGCAGGGGAGAATATGTCACAGAGCTCAGCCTTATTTCTTCATCTGCAACTGTTAAAATTGTTCTGACTTTCCTGTCTGTGCTATTGGTAGCTTTGCTTCTGCCAAGATAAGAAGTGCCTGTCTCTTCATGGTATTAACCATCAAATGAGAAAAATGGGATTCCTTCAAAGCTAGGGGTGAAAAACTGAGCAAATCTCTTTTCTCTGTTCATCTCTGATGGCATTCCAGCTCCCCTCGCTCCTTCATTCTTCCCTCCTCTTTGTCAACAATAAGAACAGAAATCTAAGTTTTTTATATAGCATTCATGGAGCCTCTGTGCTCAGCAACATATTCTGTGTGGTTTTGAGGCTGGAAAACAATGGTTAATGGGACGTTCTGGATATTTTTTCCTTAGCTGCTAGTTAATATCTGCAAGAAATCAAATTTAAGTGGAATCTACAAATGTTGGGTTACATTATAATGACTGTAACACCTGGGCTGAAACACGAGGGGCACTGTGGCTATATTGATTAGACATAATAAGACATTTTCCTAATTAAGGTTGTGCTTTTAAAAGTTTATATCAAGAAACATAAGATTCTTTGTGGCTCTTGATCACACACATATATTGTTGAGAGACAATTTACAATCCTTTCTCTTGCTCCAAAGTGATTTGTTTTCAAACATACAGGTGGTGTAACTGGCTTAAACCGCAATGAGCCTGCAGACACCAGAGGCTCTGCACAAGTGTCATTATTTGATTCCAAGGAATCTGAACTTTGGGAGGGTTTTACCCCAACTGTGAACAAAGCTCCAGCTGTACTCTTGCAGCAGTCCTTTTTGGCTCTGCAATCTGACCAGCCCTTCAGTGAACTTATCTCCAAATTATTGGACGTACGCCTGTGTGTTTCACATCCTTTAGCAGCTGTCACAGTGCTGTAGATCTTGGTGATATATGTCCTCAAGATGTTTGATAAAGTATTAGCCTTTAATATTAATTAGTCAGTTCAGATGTTCGTACGGCTGAGGGAAGACCAATTATTGATAATTAGATTATGAAAATTTATATAAACTACATTTTAAGTGTTTAGGCAATAAAATGTTCATGCAGCCAAGATATTAATTAACCATGAGATGCTGGAATGGACATTGCTTTCAATTTGAATCTCCACTCAAGTTTTAAAAAATCATACTTGTGAGAGAGTGGTGTGAGGACATGAAAGCTTGAGGCTCACACATCTAAGTTCACTGCACATATGTCATTAATAAACTGTGAAGCTCTGAATGGCAGCGATATGAATACCTGAGAGCAGCTTTCTTCTCACATGATACCCCGACACTTGAATTTCACTGGAATGCTGCACTAATAACCTCAAGGTTAAGGCAGGATAAAGCTGATGGCCAGTTATATTTAGCCCAGGTCCTTGACTCCAGAAGTCACTCCCCTGCTGGGGCAGCTGGACCCATCTCTAATGACCTTCAGTTCATGTTGCAAGATGGATTTGATTTTTGGGACCTTTGGAAAGAGGAACCGGGTTTGGGTGAATTCTGGAGGGTTTAGTCTCATCTGTGTATTTTGCTAAATCCCACACTTTTACCTTGAGGTTCAAGTAGTTGGTTATTTTGTGGTAGCCCAGTCTTGTGCAGTTACGTGGCTTTCAGCTTTGCTTTGGAAAACAGTAAAATTCTAGACAGTGTGGGGTTTGTAGTAAAGTTTGAAAATGTGTAGTAAAGCCTCAGAAACTATAAATCAAACAAAGACATCTCTAAACACAGTTCTGCTGGTTCTTAATAAGTCCTTTTAAGGCAAATTCAGGATTTGTGTTTTTATGTGCTGTTAGTTATAGTAGGTAGTACTTTGAAATATATTCAAAGTTCTTAGAAAAAATACATTTGAAAAGGGTAATGAGCCTGATACAAGAAAATGCAAATGGAGCGTGGAAGAGCTGATTTATGATTTCCCTTAAAATTTGCTGGAAGAGGAATAAAATAGGGGACACGTTACAAGACCGGGTTTGTTTGTTTGTTTTACAGAATTCATCCTTCTTATCCATTAATGAGGCTGAAAGCAGTGCTGCTGCAAACTGCAGGAGCTGTGCTGATTTTCTCTCTCTTGGGAATAGAAGTTGGCCTTTGGGAGGGAACTGAACTGTAGATATCCTACAGGCATCTCTCCTTTCTAAGCCAGCAGTCTGGCAGGAACGTGTTGTTTCTTTCACCCTGAGTCAATGCACTACATGTTTTGCTCCCTGTTTTGCATTAGCAAAGACTGAATGCTTCTCCTGTCCTGTCCTCTCTGCTGACCCTGTAAATGGAGGTCTTAAAACCATGCTCAATTAAGCTAGGATGTCCGAGTAATGTGTGTTTCTCAAACTGAGAAATGGGGTAAAATGAGGAGGCCTAAGTCTTCATACTGTCTTGTTTCTGCATCATTAATCTCATTCCATTGAAAGTGACTGTCACAAGTAGGACCTGCTCCTGGGAAGCTTGTAGCAATATTTGGAGGTACATCATGACCAGGCTCATGTTTTTCTTTAGATCTGCTCCACAGTCTGTGAATTCTGAAAAACATCTTACTGGGATTACCTAAATCTGATCAGTTGCCACTCATGGCAGAGCAGAACTGCAGCAGATGCCTCCCTCTCCCGGGATCATGCTGGAGAGAGAGAGAGTCTCCATGTCTATGTCTCCACTGCTCCTGCTTATTCCTTCTACTTGGGCCTGCTGCTGTTTTCTGGCAGCCCATCTTGTTTGTTGGTGTCAGGAGAATCAAGCAGAGCCTCCGTGAGCACAGAGCTTCTCTTGGGCTCACAGGATGGGTGTAGACTCTCTAGCACAGCTGCTGCATGCAGATCACAAGGACCATTGGTGACCCAGTCAGATGCTTCCTTTTGCCTGTACCCTTGAAGGGGGAGGAGGGAGTTGGGAGCTGTTTGTGCTGGCCTTGATGGCAGACAGGTGGACTGAGTGCTGTGCAAAGCCTTCAAAATGCAGCGTGTCTCTGTGTCTGTAACTGGTGTCCCTTTCTCAGCTGCTCTTTCTGTGTCCTAACAAGCACATCTAGATCAGTTATACCAATAATCCACCAGAAGCCCAAAGCCTACAGTCATGGAAAGTTACTTCCCCTTTCAGTGTACCAAGATATAAGCAAATAATTATGTTTTTAATATTTGGTACTGCCACCCAGAAAAATAATACTCATAAATTTCCCAACACTAAAATCAAACGCAACCCACTTAATTCCTAGCAAGTAAACAGTGATTCTTCCTCCTTAAAATACCCAAACACGCTCATAATTAGCTAATTAAACTACCGTATAAATGATTATTCCATATAAAAGAGCGATCGAGAGGCGGGCAGAGGAGGAAAAGCAGTGAAATCGTTACCTGCAGCCACATTTCTTTCTCCAAGGAAGCTAGTGAATCATTATAGGAGAGATGATGAGTGGAAAATAATAAGAACAGCAGCAATAATTAGCAATAATTAACAATATCTGCAGGTTGAAGCCAACCAGTGTGTGAGTGGCCCATATAAACCACTACTGAGCCTTCACTCATCGGTAGTCCAGGACAGAAGAAATACCCAGCTTCCCTCTCCTTCCTTTTTCAAATAACTTGATAAATCCTTGAGATTATGAAAGATCTTGATGTTTAAGTTAAAGAGGCCATTAGAGTGGAACTACATTTTTCTCTTCTGCAAACTGGTAAGAACTGGTTAAAAAAAATAATTAAAATAAAGGTCATCTCTCCCTTGTGACTGGGCTTCAATGCTGAGGTTTTAATCACTTCTAATATCCAGTCAAACCAGCAAACTCTTGCTGCCATTTAATTTCATATAGACACATTTGTTCATTCAGGTACTCTTGACATACCTAAAGAGCACTTGTTTTGATTTCAGGAGCTCCACTGGCTTCAAATTTTTATTGACTCATAAAGTGGTTCGATTTGGAAGGGACCTTAGAGATCACCTAATTCCATCCTCCTGCCATGGGCAGGGACACCTTTCACTAGACCAGGTTGTCCAGAGCCCCATCCAGCCTGGCCTTCCAGGGATGGCGCATCCACAGCTTCCCTGGCCAACCTGTTCCAGTGCCTCACCACCCTCACATATAGAATGTCTTCAAATATCTAAACCTGCCTTCTCTCAGTTTAAAGCCATTCTCCCCTGTCCTATCACTACATGCCCATGTAAAAAGTTCCTCTTCAGCTTTCGTGTAGACCCACGTTATATAGATTGAACTTATAGTTCCAAAGGCATATCAAAGATAAGTGACATTCCTTAATTTCTGCATCTTTTCAGAGTTTCCGCCACCCTTGCCGCTCTTGAACCTGAATGTTGTCTTTTGGCTTCAAAACAGTAGAATTTCTCACCTCTTTTCCTGCAGGCATTAGTTAGATGGGATTTCAGTGTCTTCCCTCCATAATCTACCCCATGTGGCAAATAAACTACATAGATATTCTGGTTATTTACTCTTTGATGTTTCTGATTGTTTGTTTTTCTGTGTTTGGGTTTGGTTTGTTTTTGGTTTTTTTTTTAGTTGAATAAGTTAGAAAGCAACAAGACTAAAAAGATTATTTGTTAACCAGGGAAAGAAAGAAAAAATTGGAAATACTGTTCAACAGGATTAAAAATGGCGTTGCCTACTGGGTTATGGAGACAAATGTCCTTTAGTAATTGTATGAGTCAGTTTAATTCTTTTCCACTGTTGCAAATCAGTATGCTTAAATCTTTTTCCTTTAGCATATTGGCAGAGGACATAGATCCATTGGTTGCCTTTCCTCTCTTAAATCTAAACAATTTTTATAAGGGCCTTTTGTGTCTTTTTTTATTGGAGATGCTGCTGTTTTTATGATCACTTGTGACGTCCTGAAGTGCTAACACTTCTGAACAAGCGTTGCAGAGATGAGGTACGAGTTTTGTGCCCTTCAGATTCTGTTTTCTGAGAGAACTGTTTGGAGTGTTTGGGCCTTGAAAACTTGAATTGGGCAATAAATTGAAGTGATATCTTAATCACTCTGTATTTTAGCTCTTTTGCCATGTCACTGAGATGTTTGTAGTGTTTGAATGGGAATTGTGCATTTATTTTAGAGACCACTTAACAAGAAAAATACTTGGTGGCTAAAGGTAAGAAAAGAGAAAAAAAAACCCAGAAAACAAACAACCCCACCAAAATCAGAAATGAAGCCTAGGGATAGGGACTAGACAGAAGCGATCCCTACAGAATTGATCTGTCTTGCCCAGAGCACCCAGCAAGATGCAGCTTTGGGGCAGACAGGTGAACAACTGGATTGAAGGCCAAGTGAACCAGTTTTGGACTGCTGCTGGAAATTAGGCATGAAGGGGGATTACAAAGAATAAGATGCCTATCTGCCACAGACAAAAATTAATTGCAAAATTTTGTGTGTAAAGCTCTTTGCTTACTTGGAAAACACAACCCTGTGTCCTTTCCCACGAATGGCAGTGAGAGCTATTGAATAGCTCAGGAAATGTTGGTGGTACTTTGATACAGATAGAGAAGCCAGAATTTGAATGGGTGGCTTTTGAAGTATTGCCTCTGATTCACTGTTGTACTCTTTGCAGGACTGGTAATAGCATGGGGAAATGCGGCTCTGGGATTTTGAGGTTTTTCTGGGAGGTGCTATTTTGTCCATAATAGAGATTAGAAGTTTAGCAGCTCTTGCCTTCAAAAGTCTGGACCAACTGTAGGGAGCATTGTGTTGTCAATATATCCTCTGTTCAAAACCCTTGAGGAACAGTAGCATGAGACCATCCCATCATTTCACTGCAAGTCAGGAGAAGGGAACTAGGAATGAGCCATGAGGCACCAGAGGTCGGTCCCTGCGTGCTCTTAAGGAAGAGACAGGGTACCACTGATGCTCAGACCATTTGTTTTCCCCCAGACTGAATCTGGCTCTGTAGCTTATGCTTTCCTGGTGCTGTCTTGTTTGGATGTGTCATGCTTCATTGAAACCTTCTGATGACTCCTAAAGGGAGACCTTTTTTTCCTAACGTTCCATTAAAATAAAATAGTGTAATGGATTAAAACATAATTACTATAGGGTGCTTGCAGTGTTTTATCAGGAACCTGGGAACTCTGACAGAGTGTGACAGTAGTAAAAAAAAAAAAAAAAGGTATCTAAATATGGGTGATAAAGTGGGATGAAAATGGGAGAAGTCACAGGTAGGAGGACAAGAGACAAAAGCCATCAAGTGTGAGGAAGAAAAACAAAGAAGAATCGAAGTAACAAGCAATTAATTAGTAAACCAGTTTCCAAGTTCAGCTCTGTTTCTGTGGCTGCTCTTGCTGCAGTCCTCCATGTTGTCTTGTATC
This sequence comes from Campylorhamphus procurvoides, assembly GCA_013396655.1. Taxonomy (NCBI): domain Eukaryota; kingdom Metazoa; phylum Chordata; class Aves; order Passeriformes; family Dendrocolaptidae; genus Campylorhamphus; species Campylorhamphus procurvoides. The sequence goes on along the minus strand of WBMV01004156.1, from coordinate 732,031 downwards.
CACATCAAGGGTCTCTGGAGGCAGCAAACCATCTCCTTCAAACAGGCATCCGTCCTCTGTGTGTTGCAGAATGCCATCAGCCTCTCTCATGCCAAGCTGCCTTGACTCAATCCCTGCAGTAAACTGCCTTCAGGCCTTTCAAATCCATGTTCAGCTGTCAGTGCTTCCAAGAGAAGTCGGCCAAATAGCTGTTTATTTCCTTTTGCATACTCCTTCCTTAAGTATTCTGAGTTCTAATATCCTTGCTTATATTAAACAAATCTTATTTCTGTTTTCTTCTTCTACCTTGCCCATGTAGCTTTGTCATTCCTGGATGAGTTTTACAGCCAAGTAATCTTTTTTAGATATTTATTGTTTTTACCCATGAAAAAGGTACTCACTCTTTAGAGTGGAACCCTGAGGCTAAACTGTGTTTTCATCAACATTCATGCCTCACCACTGAACACGGTGCTGCGATCATCTGCTTCACCTTGAGACAGCTTGGCTTCTTTCTGTGTGCTCTTTTGGAAGCTGTCTGATGTGCTGACTGAGAGATAAATGTTGTAATGAGAGAGGGAAAGGAGAAAAAGAATTATTTTTTGTATATAGGATGTCCTTTTCCTTTTCTTAAGTGACTGGAGGCAGATGTCAACACTTCAAAATAGACAGCAAAAGGCATTATTTGGTGCACAGATGGCTTTCATCATTTACTGAAGGAGTTTTAGAGGCATTTGGAAGCCAGGTATTTTTGAGGAAAATTTGAGGTGAGGAAAGGTTGGCTGCTTTTAGGGTAAAACAAGACATGCACCATGAAAAGGAAGTTACCCTGAGCTTAAATTGGTATAACTGAGAGAAGACCTGCAAGTGCCCCAACAGATAAATTGGAATGGGAGTTCTTTCTTCCCATGCCTTGGAAGTCTGTTTCTCATTTTGCTTTGGTTTATATTTTCTCTCTTCCTCTTTGTTTGCCTGTGTCATCTTTGTTTATCATTCCCTGTGCATTCTAGCTGTAACATCCCAAATTAACATAGCACCATGTAAATATCATGCACAACTCTCTTACCTCGTAAACAAGTGTACATGTGAAATATTAGAACATGATTAAGCAACTCTGCACACATCCTGTGTCCTAGATCCTCTATGACTCATATGTCATGGCAGTTACCAACCAATCAGCTGTAATTGAGTAAAGCACAAAAAAAGAATACCGAAAAAGAGGGGGCTTGGGGTGGGGGGGAGAGTGTTGGGTATTTTTTTGTTTGCTTTGGTTTGTTTCAGTTTTTTTTCCCCCCCATTAATAAAAGAAAGTAGATTTTTGTGTTGCCTTCGTTTAAAGATCTGGGAATGCTCTGCGTTCCTTGCAGGCAGATTGGGAGTATACAGAGGGATTAAGCAACTCTCCACAGGAATGCAGGCATGCTGAGCAGAGATACAGCTTTTACATGAGGCAAAGGCACTAAAGAGCTCAGGGTACAAAGTAAAGAAACCTCACCACTAAAAAGAAGTGCAGAACGTGGGAATTTCCCTAATCGAGGTAGGCTGTATTTATCCAGCAGAAATTAGTCCAGAGGGAATGACACTTCTAATTCATGAGGGAAAAAAATGTTGGGATGTTAATATCACATCATATTAAATTGTTCTGAAAGGAAAGTTTCCAAAGGAGGCTTGGGATTTTAGGTTACAGAGCAATATAGATGACGTGGGACATTTTCAAGTCTTGCTCAGAGGCGAGATATAAGAGAAAAATGTATCCATTAAAATACATTGATGCTCATAGGCTTTTATATATGACAGCACTTTCTCCCCCCCCTTCCTAAATAGGCTGAATTTCAAAGAGTGAAAATCAGAAATGGATAGTTCCTGTTACTCTTGGGATCTTTTTTTCCCTAAACACCACCATACCCTTAAACAGTTACGAATAACTGCTAAACCTGCAGTATTCCTCTCAGAAATTACTGTCTCCTAAAACACAGACCCATAAAGATGATTTTAGAAGGCTGTAAGGGGGGTGCAAAGTAGGAGCCCTGGTGAAGGGCAGGGCATTGCGGGCACAGCTGGGGCTGGAACAACACCACATCCCTCTTGCTGGGCTGCTCCGGGGCTTTTTGGCACACCTCTCCCTGGTGCTCTGATCCCCCTCCTTGTGAAGGTCCTCCTTGCTCACACTGCAATGCCCTGGGGCACCAACCTTACCGAAGGCACAGCAGTGCAGATTTGTGAACACTGTGGTGAGTTTATGGTAGGGAAGAATGCTTACTGTCAACAGAAAGGCAATATTGTCTCCTTTTGTTTATGAGCTCCTCAGAATCTGATCTCAAATCTCCGCTTTCATCCATCTACCCACAGCACAAATTCTTCTGATTGCCTTTAAGGAGGAGTGTTGTGGCAGTGAGCTATAAGGTGCCTGTTCTACAAGAGAGACCTAGAGGTGTACACCTTGTTGTGCACTCAGTGGGTACATATCTTTTTATATAATTGGGTTTTATTCTGCATTTTAAAGAGCAGAGGCCTACTGCATTACTCTGTTGCAGTCCTGGAGAGTGCATGCTGATGGGTAATGTTTTAGTCAAACTGAATCACAATTTTGCACAGGATGCTTTGATTCCACAGAGAAAGAAAAGAGTCGTAGCAACAGGTAGGAGGATAAGCAGGTTGATGCACAGGGTCTAACTCTGCTACATTAGGACGCTGGCAACTGGCCCTGGTCAGGGTTTATAGAGAGTAGAATTTTCTTGTGTAGAAAAGTATTGCAGTTCCTTCTCTGGTAAGTGTGAATACAGCCTTGGCCCCCATGCAAGGTGCACTGTGGCCTCCTGCACCCCAGTCAGCAATCAGCAGGGGGTTAAACACCACTGGGGGTTCAGCAAATGGAAGTACATATCCCCTACAGCACAATGAATTCATCCTGCTGTGATATAACATGTACCCTCCCCCCTTTTAAGCGTGTCACAACAAAAGGCTGCTAAACTGTTTCTGACAACTTGTTATTCAGACATAATTTTCTTGCTGAGAGAGGATTTTGGTGCTTCTGGTCCCCACTGGCTGCAGTTGCATTTGTGATGCCTTAGTATTGTTTGGATGTTACTATGCAAATGTCACCAAATAATGTGTGTTGCTAGAGTACTATATGTTAATGTAGTTTACCAAAGTGAGTGAAAAAATATCCTTCTGGAATAATGAGGCTTCTTTGGCACCTCACAAGCTTTGCATGGTATGTACACCATGTCTGTGGTGTGGAATAGCAAAGCATCCCCCCAGGAAGCCACCATCCCGCTCCCAATTTTGCCATAAGGTGGCAATCAGGTAGGTCCAATTGCCAAACTTGTCTCTCAGTTTTGAACAGCTTGTGTTTTGGAGCTGGAGCTCCAGACCACCTGCACTTTCAGCTGGACCTCTGGAAATCCCTGTATACAAAAAGAAAAGTGGAGTGCAAACCTAAGCAACAAAAAAGAGACAAAAGGTTAGAATGATGGCAGAGGCAGGAGGTGGAGCATAAGCAACAAAGAGGGACAGAGACAGCAACATCTCAGTTTTCATCCACCAGGAATTAATCAAAGATTTCTAAACATTTAGACAAGGTCTTTTCATGCTTGTCAGAGGTTTGTCTTCTGAAAATTGCTATTAGCTTGTTAGCTGGTTAAATCAGTCAAGTCACTGTGCCAAGCTCCTATCCCTGGAGGCATCATCACTCCAATTAGTCAACAAACCACTTGGTGCCTCTGAAAAAAAAAGAATCAGGCTGTCATTGTCCTAAAATGGATACTTAGAAACTGGAAGACCTCAAATCTTCAAATACCTTTATCCTATGTATTTCTCAATTTTCTCAATTGTGAAATGGTGGCAGATTTTCTTTTGCCTGTGGCGTATAATTTATATTTTAATTCATTCATTACTGTCTGTGAAGTCTATTGCAACCTTTGGATGAAGGAGACTGTATTTATTCAAGCTAGTAGTTATTGCTTTGTTATTGCTTTGAAGACCTCTCTGATCTATGGAAATCAGTGGGTTTGGTGGCCTAAGCCATATTCTCAGCAAATGCTGACTCTTTCTCTGCTGCTTGTAACAAGGAAACTCCAGCATTGCTCCAGAGACGTAAGGAGTTCAGCAAACCACTAATCCCCACATTTCTCTAAGTCCAGGATTAATTACAAAGCTCATAGATTTCTGCTGCAGGGGCTCTGTGGACCCAAAGCAAGACAGATCAAAAGGAGACTAAACATTCACAAGGTCATGTTCCCAAATGCCCTTCAGAGGCAGATCCACTGAGGAAGAGAAACTTCTGCTGTAAATATCACCCGCCTGGATGAGAATCAGTCAGAATGATAGTGCTTGAGATTCTTCCCAGAGAGGGGAAAATCCCTCCTCCGAACTTGGACTCCACAACGTAATCTTAGGGAACACTGAAACTGCACCACAAGAACAGGAAAACTCACTGAGTTCCAGCTCAATTGCAATGACATTTCTAAATAGATCAGCCCTGGGGAGAAGCCTGAATTCTGTTTCCCCCAAGGGAGCTATTGAGCTCCTTTTTCAAATGATGACATATGGAGGCATTCCTTGAAATCCCAAATGACTGGTAGATTTCTTGCCTAGATCTGCCTTAGCTGCATGGGTGTCAAAAACATTTTGAAAGGCTATTCGCTCATGAATAGTAAAGGCCTGTCTTCTGGTATCTTTCTGTTTCAAACCCAACAGGCAGCTGCCTCCCTGATGAGACAAATCTGGCTGGATCTTGAGGCCATGGACATCTCTTAGAGCCTCAGGAATACAAAAGCTATGGCTAGAAGATACCCTGGGTTGGCTGTGTAGTCATTCTAACCCACAGAAGGATTTAACCTCTAGTGCTTTAAAGACTGTAACTTCCCAGCCAGTGTGCTCTGTCACAGCTCTTCCATCAATCCCAGCATCCCAAGGAAAGGTTTCCTTAATGTCCATCCTGAATGTTCCTTTTGCCAGTGTAAAGCCATTACTTCTTGCCATATCTAAAGGGAAGGCAGGCAAGCAGTGATTCATCACCTCTCTGCAGCACTCTAGAGCCTTGTCTTACCTTCTCTATGCTGAAAGTCTCAGCAGAGTTTCCTCTCGGGTCATTTTTCTGCCCTTCAGAAGATCCTTGTTGCTCTCTTTTGGTCCCTCTCCAGTCTGTGCATGTATTCCTTCATTCACAGAATTTCAGCAAAACTTTCACCCCTGCTGTGTATAGCAGAAGGAATTTTTCTTGCGTCTTGTGGCTTGTACGTTTGTTTACACATCCCAGCATGTTGTTTGCTTTTTTGTGTTTTGCAATAGCATGACATTGAGTCATATTCAGCCTGTGATTGACTGTAACCCCTGCAGCCTTTTCTGAAGATCTAAAGCACTTAGATGATGAGACAAACTTAGCCCTGGCAATCTCATCCTTTCAGTCAGCTCCAGAAGACTTGTGGGATAATTCAGCCCTGCTACATTCACATCTGGCAAGCCAGGCACTGTCATTTTCTTTTTCTGTGTAGCAGCCCAACTAAACATAATATAGCACAGTGAATTTAACAGCACTGGTTCTTTGCAATTGAACTTTTCATGAAGGGAACGATTGCAGAAAGGAAGCCAATTAGAATTAAAGAATTTCTCTCAATTATTTTATTGCATTTGCCATAGGCCAGTGGTTTTGCAGACTTCCCTGCTTGTTTTTTTTCATCTCCTTGTGAAAACAAATTGTGTTTGAAATAAAGCAGAGTGAGACAGCATAGGAGAGTGAAACAGGGGCCATGCAAGTGAGAGGCATGGTTGGAAGATAAGTTGTGGAGTCACACTTGGAGACTTGAGCAAAATCCTTATGATATGCTATCCTACAAATGTTTTTCTATATTTTTATGAATCCTGATGGATCCTATAAGGAATAAATTGTTATTAAAAATATTTTGGAAAATTTCAGTTTAGACTGATTGGCTAAAATGGAAATACTTCAATAAAACCCAGAAGTGTTTGCAAAAATTTAATCGTCATCTCCTTTCCCATTCATAAAATATTCTATGACCAAATTTCAAGTTGTTGGGTTTGTTCTTGCAGTCTGTCAAAAGATCAGAATAAACTGTGGACTGAGCAATGCTTATTACCTGCAAAACCTGTTCTCCTTCCATCTGTGTGTTGCTAAGGGTACCAAAGCCAGTCAAAACAGAATAAAGCAGCAATATCAAAATTATTTTTTGCCATTTCTGTGTTTGTTCTTTTAACACCCTTTTTACTGTTCTGTAAATAATAGCAGCTTGTTCCATTTAATTATAGTTTTTAATTAGTTCCACCATTGAGCTCAAACTTTAGCACAGCAGTGCCTTAGCACACTTTGTAGACAAGTAAAGGAAAATACTAAAATCCCTCAAGTCTGTGCAGTTTGGTAAGTGTTACTATAGAATATTTTTGGTATGATTAGGCCAAAACTTACTGTACTTGATTTTTACTCAGGTCTTGCTCATGCAGTCCTTCTAGGAGTTGGTGCAAATTATGTCCAAATAAGGACTTCATTTAAAATCCGTTCCATGAGAAATTTCATAATGTTTGTCAAATTCGTGTCTTTAACCTTTTTTTCTTTGAGTCTAAGCTTATTAAACAAGGGTTTTTTTAAAGCTTCGCTGCAATTCCAGTCATTTTTAAGGTATTACTATTTGCAATATTAAATACGTATGTTGATTCGATGTTTTTGAATGTAATGTGGCAGCCTTCAGTTAAATGCAGTAATCACTGCATATTTGATAATATATTGAGATATTTGAGATAATATGACAGGAGAATAATTGTCTTAAAATGGCATCCAGGAGTTCATCCAGCTCCTGCCACTTTCCACTACAGTAAAGAGCTCAACTTTGCTGTGCATGACCTAAAATGTACAGAAAGCAGAGTAGGGGAATAGGGGGGATAAAAAGCCAGAAAATGTCATGTGAGGCCACAAGGAAGATGAACCGAGCCCCAGAAAGCACTTGCTCTCCATCAGAGTTCAAGTACAGGCGTCGGCTGTCTTTTCCTTCTGTGGTGTGAGCTGGGTCTTGGCCAGCAGCAAGGCAAAAGTGATGAGTTTAGTGTGTTACAGATCGGTTAGAACAGCTAGTTGGGCTGGGAATCTTGGAAGCCATCCATTACAGCAGCATATAGCATTAAAAGCATTAAAAATAATTTTCAGACAGATCAATACGAATCCTGTTTGCTTCGAGCCTGAGGGTGATTGGAGAGAAAGGGAGCCTTGGGAACAGAGCGAGTGAAAACAGTGTGTAACATCTTATTTTCCTCAAGTGAACACAAAATCTTTGAAATCCAAGTCCATTTGGCAGAACGCTTGCCAGCCCTGAGCAGCAGCGTGTCTGACGGGGAGGAAATCTGGCGGAGTTCTTAGAGATCATTTCAGCAGGAGTGGCCTCCCCCAGTGATGGGTGTCACAGGAATTTCAGTGTAACTGATGAAAGGGCATTCTGGTTGCGGGTGGGACTTAGATAGCTTTTTTTTTTTTTCAGACAGGCCAGCTGAAACCTAATTTTCCCTTTAGACACAGATCCCACAGACTGCAGTATCTGCTGGAGACAGAGCCATCCCCGAAGCCAGGGAATATAGGAACACACTGCCTTTTTGTGAACTATCCAAAAGCTAATCAAGCTGAGTTTTATTGAAGGGCATTATAGGATACTAATAACATTCCTGACCTGTCACTGTCCAAACTCTAGTATTTTTCTTAGTTTTTACCTACATGAGCGTAAATATGGTCTTTAAGGGTTTATGATAGTGAGAGAAAACACAGGTACCTTGGCTGCCTCTCCTCTGGCATGAAAATTGGTAGCTCACAATAGTTCTTTATAGACTTTTCAATTGCAAAAAGTGTCATGGGTGCAATCTTCTTTTCTTATTAAGGCCTGAACTTAATTAGAAATCCTTCTTCCTTGTTTTTAATTAATTAAATGCATTAGCCTATATTAACCCATTTCGGAGCCGTTTCTCTTTTTTCAATTTTCCTTCCTCCTGGTTTGCCACTCAGGCTGGTGGAAATCCAGGCATTGTCTGTGGAACTCCAATATTTCAAAACTTGATTTTATTGAATATTAGCATGAAAAGTTTGAGGTATTCTGTATGTGATACTCTCCCTTTCTAGTGCCTGCATAGGGAAAGTCTCCGAGAGCTGCAGTGCAGAAATAACAGAGCCTTGTGTTTAAACATCTTTATTGAGCAAAAATGTTTTTAACATTCCCAAATCCGTGTGTTTGGCTTGCTTGAAGCAATTCCAACTATTTTGTTATGACATGACCTTGCATTAGTCTGCACCCACCCAGGCACTGCTGTGTGCCCTGTGAGGTCGATCTTGTGTCCTGCAGGCTGAGGTTACACCAACTTGACACCTCGACCCAGCCTAAGTGGATGGAAGGTGGTGGCATCCAGTAAGATTATTAGTTTGCCCCTTTAGCCCTACAATATACACACAGATGAAGAAAAAATGCACACTTGTCTTACAAAAAAATGAAAATACATGCTCTGGTTTGACTGGGGGAGGTCGGGCAGGAATCCAGATTGCATTTTCCAGCTTCTTCTCCCCGAGTCTGCTTCAACATCAGCAGTCGCTACAGTGAGGGTCAGCAGGGTGGCTCTTGGGACTCAACCAAGGCACTGAAGAACTGGCAAAGTTCTTGGGGTTTTTTTGGTTTGCCTAAATTAGCAAAACCTGCTGAAAGATAAAGCACTTTTTTCACTTCTCCTTGCCCAGAAATTCTGGCTACTCTGCAGAGCTGCAGCCCCGTGAGCTTTATCTGTTTAAAATGAAGTCAATTTCTATTCTCTGGGTACTGCACAGGTCACAGTCATGTTTTTAATTACCAATTAGCCTTCCATTAAGGAAATAAAATGAGTTTTATGTGCTGGTTGTCAAAGGTCCTTATAGCTGCCTCATTTCGTGTGTCCTGTCTGCTCAAGCAGCAAGCGAACGAACAGAAACTTACTGGGGGTAGTAAATGAAACCTGCAAACCTTTGTCCCACAAAAGGAACGATGGAGCCTGAGATGGAGAAGCTGCAAGGACTTTTCATTTTTCATTCCCTTCAGTTGTGTTTTTCCTGTCTGCCCTGAGCACTGTGAACAGAATGTTAAATATGCCCATAAGTTACTCACGGAAAGGAAAGGTCACACACACATACTCACTCCATTTCTCCCTTCCTTTCTCTCTTACTTTCATGCATGTGTGTTGTGTGTTGGTAGGAATGTGCACAATGAGACCCCAACCCTTACAACACTGCACTGTGGGGCCAATTTATTTGCTAAGAAATTTCAAAAGAGAGAGGTTATAAATAGTCATAAATTCAATTTATTTATAAAGCATTCCCTGTCAGGCGTCACTGCACAAACAATTATGAAAGAATTGTAGTAGATTAAAAACATAAATTTAGAGCATCATAAAATGGGCAAGAGCGATCGGATTAAAATGCATTTGACAGAGATGTTTTAAAAGTGGGATTTGATGAGCTCTTCTGGGTGGTCAGTCAGAGAAAAGTCTCTTAAAGCAGAAATTCATGGCTGATTTCTGCAGGGGCTCGCTTATGACTCTCTAGTTCTTAGCTCAGTAGTTGGGAGCGATTCACAGAGGGTCTAAATAGTGCTGGATGTGGCCATAGTGTCTTGAGGAGCCCGTTTTTGCTGACATCTGATCCCTTGCAAGCTGCCCAAATACTCCTTTCTTTGGCTGCTGTTCTCATCTTTGCCCTGCTAGCCCTTCTCTCTTCTGAACCCGTGCTCTCTGCCAAGGGCTTGCAGGAGGGAGGCAATGCCATTTGTTCTGTCAGCTCAGTACCTGCCTGGCCTTGCCACCTGCAAATTCGGGTTCCCTTGGCAAGGCAGCTTAGGGACAGGTTCTAATTATCTAGTGTTACATGAGAAGTTGTAAAGAGGGTGAAGAGAAATGGGCAATTCAGTCTACGGATAAAATTAGTAGCAGAATTCTCCCTGATTAGGACTCTATCTGATTCTAGCCTGGCATGCACCAGAATTACTTGAAACCTTGTAGGACCAGTTAATTTTTAGAAAGTGAAAAAAAACGAACAAACAAACCCCAGCCCCCAAATTTCTGAAAGAAAAGATGCTTCATTAAATGGAGGGTATGGAATACAGCTCTTCCACACCCCTTTACCATGAAGGGACTTGTAAAATACTTTTGGCACACAGAAATTCTCATTTTTGGTATATGTCTGAAGGAACTCACTACCCACATGTTGAGCTCTGTTGGAAATTCAGTCCTTCGTTCTGGGGTCCGATTTTTGGTCATCTTTTAGAAAAGATGACCAGATACAACCACGGATGTTTCTCAGTGTGCCTGTCCATATGACAACAGTCTGAGCTTACAAGGCAGACAAACTACAGTTGTCATAATGTTGACTTCAAGCAGTTAAAAAACCATCAGTTCCTGAAACTATGTAATTGAACTGAAGTTAATAAATCTCATGGGGGCAAAGTTACTCCTCTTTAGCAGTCAGATGCTTGAGAGTCACCTTTGTTAAGCTTCATGCTACTACTATGAATTTTAGAGACTGGTTGAAAAATTACATGCTTAAAGAATAATGATGATCAGATTAAAGTGATACCATGATAAGAACTCCAGACTTACATCTTCAGGAACCAGCCCACAGATGGTGCAAACCAATGAAATGATTAGGACTGTTACTGCTGAGGTCACTTAGATTGTTTCCAAAAGTCAGTGTAGTTGCATATCCTGCTTGGATGATGCATTGGAGAGAAGACCTTTTAGAAACTGTCCTAATGAATCAATATTTAATTAGATAGTTCTCTAGAATTCCTCCTAAAGTGGGATCTATATTTACTGTTCTGTCTGACAACAAAATACTTCATATTTAACATTAGCAATTTTTAAATATTGTTAATAATATTAAAAAATTAATGAAATGTTTTGTGGCTGATAGACCTGTGTATCTCATTACATATGTGATTAAGTTGAGGCACCTGAGCATGGTGAGTAGCCAATTTGTAACTTATTTGAGTTATTTGGGGAGCTGAATGAGACAGGATATGCCTTGTGATGATCTATTAGATACAACTGTTGTACTGGGAGTGCTCTGATTTAAATGGATGCTTCTGGTATCCTGCCCTTAATCAGATGGGCAATTGATTGGGGTGTTTCTAATGGCTTTGTTAACCTTGGGAGAAGATGCTGGATTGCCTCGCTGCCTCTGAAACTGCTTAGGAGGAACTGGTAAAAGCCTTCTTCTAGGGGTGAATTTAATTCCTAGGCATGGTAACAACACAACACCTTGCCAGCTTTTAATTTCTATCCAGAGATCCTAAATGAGGCTCTTTCAGTCATCAACCTTATGCTGCCTTCTCTAATTTTGCTTCCTCCTCGAAGGGTAATCTCTTATTGGTCTGATCAAAATATAAAGTGACAGTTCATTTCAATTTAATCAGAGTAGGGGACAAAAACAAAAAATCCCCTAGGCTACAACATTTTTTGCCTCTTCAGAGCTGTTTAGGTTGGAATACTTTTACATGGCATGTTTGGATGGCTTCAGTTCTTGGTCATGCCAAAGAAAAACTGGCATATTCTCTGAATTTAACTCATATATAGGCAGGATCTTATTGTTCTATTTCAATTAAAACAAGAAAAAAAAAACACAACAACAAAAAACTTGAGCAACAACAGCCAGGAGAATAAAGAAAATCGTATATATGTTAGGCGTTGTCTAATTGGCACCAGAGTCCAAATTTTAAGTTAGAATGGATGCACAATCCGTTATAAGTGTCCAGAAAGGCACACGCTTGACCATCTCTATCATGGAGAATGAGGCATCCCACTGGGAAACATTGATGTGCAATGGAAAGGAAATATCAAGTTTATTAGATTATTTTGAGGACTAAAGATGCATTTAGGATGACAAAATATGCATATAGAGGCATATATAGGCATATAAATAGGCATATAGAGCCTCAGAAAAAATAGAGGTTGAACAGGGACTTTTGTGGGTTGTGTTGTCTAGTCCAAATCCCAACTCAAAGCAGGGCTGTCTTCCGAATTAAATCAAGCTGGTCAGAATCTTATCCAGTAGAAAGGTTTCAAAATAATATTCCTCTTGTAGTCAGGCAAATGTTATTGGCACGTCAAGCCTTTCTGAAATGTAGGATTCCCAATAATTACATTATTCCGTGTAGCTGGAGCTTGTTAGTGAAAAATGTAGGTGAAATTGATGATAAATCAGAGCAGCAATGGCATTCATAGTCTGTATTTTGGTTTGAGTGAACATAAACATATGGCTCATTGAAAAGGAAAGCATGTTTGTACAAGGTAACCAGCACAGGGGATTGACCCCCACATGCCTTGGCTTTGCAGAGCAATTGGACTCTGACCCCAAATGTGGCTCCACTAAACCCATAAATAAATTCAACTTGATCCTAGCCAAAGTGCTGTAAGAAAAAAGTAAGGACGTTAGGCTAGATTCTGCAAGAGAGCTGTGCATGAAGTATTCCTTGATTTGCCAAGGAACCCTTGAATATAAGGTGCCTGTATCAGGCCTATAATCCTTCAAAACTGTTTATGTCCTCTCTTCTATTCATTTCAGGGGAAGTTCTTTAAATACATCGTGAGCATGTTATGAATTATCATAAAGTACTGAAGGCTGGCTTGCACTGTATTCCTGTTTTATAATTGCTTTTTTCAGATTAGTGAGAATTCTGTCTTTGTTTTATTCTTCTTACAGGACACCTTTAAAGCCAGCTGTATGTAAACATACCTCCCATTTAGCAGGTGCTAGTTAATAGAAGGTATTTCTGCAGTGCTGGGTGTGAATTGAATGGCTCACTGGAATATCTGGCACTGCCTTTGGCTGGAGTGCAGAGGAGGCAGTGCTGATCATATTTGGAAATATAACCTTTCAGAAGCTCTTCTGACCCCTGTTTACCAACACAGAGGGTTAATGTTTAGCCAAATCCTTGTCACCCTCTTTCTTCTTTGGGTTTGTTTAATCCTTGCCACGTAAAATCAGGTAGTGTTCTTTTGCTCAGTTTTTGGGAATATTCTTTTTGGGGGATGCTATGTTTTAGGACCAGCAGCAACAGCAAGTGGAGTAATGTTCAGCAGAATGCCATGTTATCATCCCTTTCTTTTTAGCAAATAAATGGATATGGCCACTTGTTTCTGCAATCTCCTTTAAATTTTATCCCCTTATGTGCTTGTGTATTGTTTTCATGCATACTTAGCTGAAAATGTCTCCTGGGTAACTGAGGACATTCAGAAGTAACTCATTGTCAACAAACCTGTCTTAAAATCTGCTTATTGAATTGATCCTTCAAGTGCACATGTGTGGGTCTTCCTCACTGCAGGTCAAAGTGATTAGTGCTAGCAGTAGTCTCCAGGTTAGCATATTCACACAGTGAGGAAATCCCTGTCTCAGATGAGATGATAGCCTCTAATCCAGAAAACACAGAACCTTTTTGCCAAGAAATCTCTGGCCTGTCTTTCCCAGCACAGCAGCTCGGTCTCCTTATTGCCCATCAGAAAAGATTGTTTTCCCTACTAGGAAAAAGTCTGAGTCTGATTTGTATCTTTCAGAGTCTATTTATATAAGTGATACCAAAGCATCCTATATGACAGAAGCCCTTAAAATATTGCTGTTTTACTTGGACATCTGGGTATCTGCATTACTGAAGAAATGTATTCTCTTACGTTTAAGGAAGCATTAGGGAATAATAATGCAGAGTCTGACATCTAAGGTCAAACAGGCAGCTTCCTAAAGGTTCTAGTTGTACAGGGCTTGTGGCTCATTACTTCAAACATATAAGCTGTAGTTTCTGAAACATGATTTGTAACATGCTGATCAGAATGCAAGTAGAGAAAGACAGTAAAGTCTGAGAAAACCTCCAGTGAATGAGTTTTAGATTGTAAACTCTTTATAGTGTGTATGAGACGCAAGACCCTGACTGGGATTTGATCCTGGAGTAACGATTGCAAAGGAAATGTTATAACCTCTCAGTGCTGCTGGGCAGACAGAGTTCGGAGAGCTGGGATCAAGATACACTGAATCCTTCTGACGACCATTTCTCAGAAACAGCACTGGTCTGCTCGCTCTCTGACAGGAGAAAATCCTTATGGCACCCCACAGTAATTTCCTTGGATTTCCTGTTTTCAGACTCCTCTTATGAACCCAGGATGATATTAGCTACAGTTTGAAAATTATAAACAAAAACAAACCTATGACTTCTTCGGAAGGCACATGGGATTAGAGGGGTTTCATACTTAATGCAGTAATCCTCTTTTGGAAATGTGTTTTAGAGCCTTAACAGTAAGTTAATGTTTGTTTCTTTGTTAAAAGTAAGATGATGTACAGCTTGTTTCTTGGCAGCGTTAGTGCTGGCTAATCTATCAGCTAGGGTAGCTGATGCTTATGTCCTATATCTACAAAAAAAAATCCCGAACAAACTCCAATAAACAGTGGTAGAGCCAGTCTCAGAACACATGTGCTCCAGGGACTGGCCAATTTTCTGAAACTTTTATCCTTCCTCTTCTTCCACTCATATTTTGTTTGTGTTTTTGTTTTGTTTTTCAAACATTTGCATCACTATTGCCCAAGCAGGAAGGTCCTGCTTTGTAATTCTACAACCTGCAGTGTGATTCATGTGCCTCAGCTATGTGAGCAAGGTTCCCATTTCTAAAACACAAATAAAAAAATACTGTTCCTTCTTTCTGACAACTCCAAAGTAAGTTCTGTCTCTTTTGATGCTGTGTTTTGGATTTGTGTTTTAAGGGATAATCCTGTTGCTATCTCCTTTCATTCCATAAGGGTAGGGGGCAGCTCCCTCCCTCCCTGTCAGCAGGGAGCTCTCCCAGAGAGAAACACCAATATTTGTCTAGTTTGGTTTCTTTCAAAATTGTACCAAACTGGGTTCTTGGAGGAGTTGGGTTTATGGATGTCCTTTGGGAGATTGAAACACTGAGCCCTGGTCTACGTAACCTGTGAGAGCAAAGCTTCAAATGGGCAGTCAGAAGTGTAGATGCCCATTCAGCAGAGGCAGATTTATTGGTCTGAGGTTGCTGAGGATGAGAGGTGGTCCTGTCGTTTTTATAAGCTGAGGCTTATAAAAATGGTGGTTGAGTCATGTCTGTGGGCTCAGGGGGCAAGGTGGCATCAGTACTGGGACTGAAAGCCACATTCAAGGGGACCCTGTTACGCTAGGTCGTTACCAAGTTATGCTGTGTTCATAAAGGCTCTTCAGTTTTATAGTTTGAGGAGGAAAGGGAACACAAATTAATTAGTAGGCTTTTCAAATTTTTCTTGAGTCTGAATAGGAGTAGCTTTCTGAAATGATCTTGGAGCAGCTGCACTGTTTAATCTCAGCAGTATTTTTCCTTCAGTTTTAGACTCTGAAATCATTAATTTAAGTGCAGAAGTTCATAAAATCTCTCCTCTGCTCAACATTCTGTAGCTTATGTTCATTTCAGAGGCTTTTATACAATTTTATTTTTTATGGATCTATCCACCTTAACTGAGGCATTGTAAGGAATTGATCCAAATAGCTTGTAGGTATATATTTTTTTTATTTGTATATCTATGTATAGGTGTATATATACACACATGTGTGTAATATTTTGTTATATTACCTCAATAACATTGCTCAACAAGCAGCATTATTACAACAACAAAAGTGGTGACTGTAGTCCCATAGGCATCTTTAGAGACAGAAAGGTATAAGGCTCCCAAACCCAGCCAAATGGAACCAGTGAGTTGTTGAAATGCTGTCTGCTCTGTGCAGCATTAAATACTTTAAAAAATCATAATTAAAAAAAAATAACGTGTTCCAGAATTGCTTTAGGCTTTCTTCTTCAAGTGTTCTGCCCACCAGCTTCAAATGGGACCTGGAGGTGTTAAATGGGAGGGTGGACTGCTTGACATCCCCTTATACCTGTCTCAGCTGTGGCCACTAAGAGAGGTTTTAGGGGAAGGCTGTTTTTTAGGGGCTACAGCACTTCTGCATGAGCCTGTGTTTGTGTGTGCAGAGTGGGGTGCTGGATGGACTGAGGGCTCAGGGCAGCCTCAAATGCAGACTGAGGAGGGATTTGGCCCTTTTTGGGGGAGGGAAAGAGAGGCTACCCACAACTCTGGAAAGCCCTTGACTGAAACAAGGAGTGAGTGAGACTAGTTAGTGAGTTGGATTGCCTTAGGAGAAATCTTTGTTTCTGTCTTAAAAGATGTTTATTCGTCCCTCCTGAGGCCATGTCCATCCCAGGCACAGCACTCCCTACTGCTATCAGCTCAGGGCAGGTTCTTCCTCCTCAGAGCCCATTTCTATCTGTCTCCAAACTCTAGGTAGGTGTTGCTTTGTCCTTCCAGAGGCAGGGCATCACTTCTCAGGCAGAGCTACCGTGAGCTCTCGGTGGGATTGTGTCAGACCTTGGGCTACAGTGATAGGGGCAGCACAGAGGTGCAGGGCAGTCTGGAAGACCACATAGATATCCCATCATGCAGTCATTTTATATTATTTTGGGGTTTTGTTTAAGAGATTTCATGCCAACTAGTCCTGCTTTACAAGTGTGTGCATAGACATCGATCATTTGGGTCTGTTTGGCTGTGATTTGTCTATCAGGAGGCACTTGTTTCATTGTCAGCAGCAGTGGAAGGAGAGGGGCTGCCCTGCTACTCCCTTCTAGGAGGGTGCAAGCCATTAGGGAGCGTTTTCCTGTGGTCAAGCCCATGGCTGGATTCCTGTTTGTTAGCACTTCTGTGCCAATTCCTGGGCTAAATAGAATAGCACTTACTATTTGTGGAGCTGGGGAGATAGCAGATATTAGTATTGTATGCTGTTGTTTCCTTCTCTGAGTTCAAGGGAAGGGAAATCCTTAGTGTACTGCTGTGTCTCCATCTGGGACACAACAATAGGCAAATTCTCTGCTGTGGGCATGTTCAAAAGCTTTACTACTGGGTCACATAAATACAGAATGATGCTTTTTCTTTTTTTTTTTGGGTATTCCTTGTGCTAAGCACTGGGGGATACTGCAGGCATTGTGAAAGCATCATCTGAGGGTAACCAGCAATAACTTAGAGCACAAACCTGTGCCTGCTACTGTCAGATGGAATTTCTTAGTCATGTAAAATAACACATATTAATATAAACATATAGATGAGCTGTCACATGCTTTTTTTGATCTTCAGGTTTGCTTGTTAATTACCTGGGGCTGAATGGAAGGTATTCAAATGGGCAGCTGTCAAATGATAGAATGATTCTATTGTAATCCTGCACATTTTTTATTTCTGTATATGTGAAAGTGTTATACATGCATTCAGCTCAACAGAGGAACAGGGCAGACAAAATTTGGAGCTGAAAAGAAAAATAGTGACCTGTCTGACTGTCTCGCTGGGTATTCTTCAAGATGTAACAGGAATGCCTAGGATGTTTTATCTATCTCAGATTTTATTTCTGCAGTGTGAACTTTTAATAACTTTGTAGTTTAACCTCGCAGGGACCTAGTCTCCCATCTAGTTTTCATGTACTTGTCTCCCCCGCAGCTTGCCACGCAGCACTTCTCTAGTGATTACCTAATGCTGCAGTTTCCCTCCTACTTATGTGGAGGTTCCTACCATTCCTGCAATACTGCTATCCTTATTCCACAATGGGGCTAAAAGCCCCAGGGATGAGAGATGATGAGCCTCTGTATTGCTCCAAAAGGCTGCTTGCTTGTCCTGAATCAGGCTGTGCTGTAACTGTTTGGATGTGCTTAATTGCAGCCTGCATTTCACAGGGACACGTACATTTCTAACAGAATGACTAAAAGCCTCTAGTGTTAGTCAGCCTGATCTGTAAATCACTTACCACCAATATTCAGCCTACTTATTCTCCAGCAATAGAAAAGGGAATCCCAAAGAAGGCTCAGTTTGACACATGCATTAATCTCAGGTGGGCTCCTCTTATTTTTTCGCCATCTCCCTCCCCACTATTGCATCCAGCAATGTTTCCTCTCCAGAGGCAGGAAAGGACTGGATGCAGCTCCTTCTGATGGCTCACAGCATTTGGCCATGTACGCTGTAGAGACCTGAGTGCTTGGATGTGCCTCTGCCCTCCTGCTTTGCACCGGCCCGTGCAGGGGTCAGTCCCTGCCAAGGCAAGGGCAGCAAGTTTCAGAGTCTAACCCAAATTTATTGCTGCTGTCCTGTCAGACTGACTGCAGACCGCGCAAAAGTGAGGAGGAAAGCGAGCCATGCGTGTTAGGTCCACCCAAGGGGCGAGTCAGTGACTTGGAGGATGAATGGGTGGACTATGACAAAAGAAAACATCCATGGTTTGTCCCTCACACTAACCATTCTCTCTCTTGTTCTCTTCTCTTCCCCAGGAACGAGTGGAATATCTCTTTCTCATAATTTTTACAGTGGAAGCATTTTTAAAAGTAATAGCATACGGACTTCTCTTTCACCCCAACGCTTACCTCCGCAATGGCTGGAATTTACTAGATTTTATAATTGTGGTAGTAGGGTGAGTACCAGCAGTTTGGTTTTGAGGGCACTGTACACATGGGGATACTGACCACCTGTGGGAGCATAAGGGTGGGGGAATGCTTGGTACATCATATATGAGTTGCTGTCCATTGTGTTCCTGCTACAAACACCATTTTAATGGTTTGCAAGGCATAGAAATTAAACTGCTCTTTGGAAGCAGTGCAAGGCTGTTGGACAAAGTCAAACACCTGAATATGCTTAACTGCAAGAAAAACCCTTTGTTTTTAAATCTGTCTGAATATTATTAACTAGATAATCCTTTAATTAAGATTAGGAGTTGGATGACAGATAAATTTTGCCATCTTGTGAACTTTTACTGGTATTCCTGATTCTGAAAGATGGATGAAAAATTTAAATTTAAGCAGGTTTTCCTACTTACAAACAAAAGTCAGTTTCTCAGTTTACTGATCTGTTGGTCATTTCAACACTTTTAATTTTGACCCATTTAATGCTTTAACCTTTTTAAAGAATAATTTTACTATTGTAGATCAAATTGCTACTTTGAGCTGCAACCTTTCTAATCCTGTTATTCCTCTCCATGTTTTTCAAGCTTGGCATTTACTTTATTTGAATAAAAGCAATGTAATGAACTTGCTTTTTCTACCTAAACATAAGAGATAAGCAAGGGATTTGAATGGTGGTTATTGAGGGGAAGAGGTGAAGGATAAACTACCACTGAAGACAAGTGAACAAGTATTTCTTTCCCTGAGTAATTTGCCCCATCCTCCCACCACTCCATTGTTAGAGAGTTTCATTGCCCACGAAAACTTGTAGTCTTTTCACCTCTTTACCAAGGAAATTCTGCATCAGCTCCTAGGGAAAACGTCAGAAGGGACGCTCCTAGTCATCTAAACCCCCTCATAATTTCTTCTCCAAACTATCTACCTTCCTGATCATTTTTGTCGTGGCCCCAAAATATTTCATCACCACACTATTGTGTATTACCCAATCCCTCCTACTTTCTATCATCAAGGGGAAAAGTGGGTGGAAGGAGAATTCCCAGTGAGGGGGAGGGACAACAGGCTGAAACCTATTCTTAGTCTCCAGACCTCTCTGCCTCCACGTGGACATCATGCTTCTCCTTACAGCAATGCCCATTGTCGTTCTCCTTTGTTCCTACTCACAGACAGAGGATCCAGTAACGTATTACTCCTTGAAAACTGGAAAATCCCCAACACCTCCCCTGGTATTGATGTCCAATTCCATAGCTGGTTCTGCCTTTGAGTGCTCTCAGATATCCCACTTGCTTGGAAATTGCTGCTTAAGTTGGAGAAAGATTGGAGAGAGGAAAAAAAAAGAGTCCTCTGAATGTGATGATTCCATTTTCATTTTTACGAGAGACAATTTAAAGAGAGGACACATTACCTCCTCTTCTTCCATTGGAACGCAAGAGAACAGGGCTCTAAAAATCACAGAGCAGCATTATATCTAGTTTAAGTACAGTCCTTTTCAATTTTCCTACTAGGGCAGTTAATCAGCAAGATGATGTTCGGGCTGAAATGAATTCTGTTGCCAATGACAGAAGCTGCAGCTCTCGGCTATTCTATCTGCTTTTGCCTCCAGCAGCTCTCACTCACTAGATGGGGAACCAAAAATGTAACTGGGGAGGGATTATACGAATATAATAAACATGGCCAAGACCCCAAGGTCTCTGTTCAATAGTAACAATCTCAAGTGACAGATTCCACTTCAAGGCCAGACGGGTTCCTTTGATGTTTATCTGTTTAAACTCACTCATACAGTACCACAGCCTAGGCTGGTGCGCTGCTTTTCCTCTCCACAACCCCTCTGCAAAATCTACATGGTGATACCATCTGTTCCTCGTCTGCCCTGTCTTCTTCTCCTAGGGGCTGGGCTCTCTGAAATCCCTCAGTGACATTACATTTAAACTTCACTGTATTTCAATATTTTGCCAGGGAGGAAGCCCCATGGAAAATGTTAAAATCAATTTCAAAGAGTGGGGAGGAAGAGGGCAAGTGGTGATAACAGTATTTTCTCGTGGTGCTTTTTTTTCCTGCCTATTGAAAGAGCTACTGGAGAAAGCTGAGTAATTTGGACACTGCTGTAGCACTGGGCAGCGGGATTGTAGAGTCAGTGGTTTTAACAGGGCCACAGGAATATGCAGCAGCAGCAGAGGGGAGCACTGAACACAACTGCTCTGTTTTCGGGTGGAGGGATGCACTTCAGACCTGTAGGGTTGTAGCAGCTTGAAGTGTGGGAGATCTGCTTATTCATCAGCTGTGTCTTTTAAGGCTTGATTCTAGCTTGTCTTGAATAGCCTATGACCTTGCTATAGCAGCACCATTAAGTGCTGCTTTGAAGAAAAATGTCTGTGTGAGGGTATCAATCAAAAGCTCTACGAACATTATTAACTAAAAGTAGAGAGACACCCCTAAGCTGCCTAATGAGACACAACCCACAAACACTAATGGTGAGTCAACTTGTCTCCTGCTTCCTTCATTTTTGCTGATCCCCTTTTGGAAAGCATTGAAACTTTCAGATTTTACAGTGCTGTCCTTTAACATTAGGCTGTTGGAGGAACTTTATTTTGAGAGAAGCCCAACTTGAGAATCTTGTTAGAGAAAAATATGTCTTTCCTGGCAGTGTTGTGGTTTGTCTGCCAAGCACAGTCATCCCCCAAGGACCTGTAGCTTCTGCCAGAAAAAAGAGGCATTGTCATTTGTTGGGAAGGGGAGCAGGGAAGGTATGTGGAAAGGATCTGAAATCAGAGCAGCCTGGAACATGTGGTCACAGTATATTTCTTTCTGAAGACCTGTGGGGAGATTCTAAGGGGCAGATCCAAACCCATTCACACTCACAAATCACAGGTGAACTGTGAAAAAAACTTTGTACTTTACTATTTTTTTATACATAAGAGCATTTTTTCAGTCATGTTTTTCTGCTGATTTTTGGCCTTACGAATACCAAGCCCTCTGTTTTCTTTTTATATTCTGGAGGCCCTTGACAAGTTCTTGTTTTTTATGCTGTAAGAATCACAGTGCTCTCTCAACAGAGGAAGAGATGAAGAACAGCTTATAGCCTTATCATGTTGTTGTTGAGGTCATCTAGCAAAGTTAAAACCTTTTTGGTATTTCAAATGTCAAAAGGAAAACAGAAAAATATAAGAAAGAGAAACAGTGAAGTTAGCTTCCTACTTCACAAGTAAATGCAAAAAAAGAAGGCAACCATGGAATGTGTCCATACATGCTAGAAATTTGGTTTTCTGCTTGTATAATTCATGTCTGTCAGATGAATTTAATTAAGGTGTAGTCAAGTGAAGTTCAGAAATCAAGATGCTGTTAATTGTGCTTCATCCGTGGAAAGTACTATTTCCAAATGAAAATGGGGCATGAATTTAGGGCAGAAAGTAGTTAGGTGGAAGGAAACAAGGCTGATTTCTGTATTCTTTTTCATGGTGAGATATTCAGTGGCCACAAGAGATTAGCCCTCTAGCATTTTTGTGCCATCCAAACTTTGATTTCTCTGTCAGCACAGTGTTCTCTCACACTGTGCTTGGAGCGTGCATTTTGGCTAACTCACCTACTGATAAGAGAAGGGAAGAACTTCACCTCTCTCCACATACCTACTGGAAGCTTTTCCCAAAGGTTTTCATCAAAGAGCAGAATTTCCCAGGTAAAAATATAGGATAGAAAGGCTCTGGCCTCATATTTTTCCTTCAGTAGCCTAACATCCATCCAGCTGTTTTATTGTCAGAAAATAATTAGCTGAAAAACTAAGAGCATTAGGTAGGTGTAGGCTCTGAATCATAGATGCTGAAGGAGGTGGTGAGAACAATGAAGCAGGATTGGCAAGATGTACTACAAGTTTGAAGAGTGGAGTAGACATTCAGTAGGCCACGTTGAACACAGTCTAGACCCTAACACAAAAGGCAAAGAGTGAAATAAATGAGAGAAACCAAAACTTGTAGTCCATTGTTAAAACGCAGGGGAGATGTTAAGTATGGAGGAAATGCATTTAAGCAGGGTTAGCAATTCAAGTTCAAATGCAGGTTTTTAAATGAGGAGCAGCAGGAATTACTGCAAGTCATTCCTGAAGTGCAGCAGGGCGATGACTGTGGGTACCTCAGAACAGCACATTTAGCACATCGATACAGGTAGGACCAAGTGGCCTGCAGTGGAGCTGTGTTACCCTGGGAAGGCAGGTTCTAACTCCAGAGGAGTGAGCTGTCCTACTGGCTGTGTTTCTGCTCCTCCTGAACTAATTTAGGACACATACAGCTTTGCTTAGGCTGCAGAATTCTGGAGCAGTCTGTGTGTGCTCACTGCATGAGCGGCAGTAGAAAGAGCCTTGGTGCCTGATGCCAAGAGATCCTCTCTGGTAAAACATGGAGCCAGTGAAAATGGGGACCAGGAGAATGAGCCCCCAGTTTTGCACAGTTGCTGATTCAGAGTTCCTTGAGATTTTGAGTCTTGGAGCTGAAAAACAGCATTAGAAGCCTTTTTGCAGTAAATTCTTTTTCCTCCAGAGGATCCCAGGAGACTGGGACTGTTGTATAGGTATGTCACTCATCATGTAGTATGGGAATTCTGTTGGCTAGAAAGATAGAAATGTTTGAATATGAAACAGAACACATTGCTAGAGCTTAATCACTAGCTTACTGAAAATACATTAGGCCAAATTTGACCTACAGTGTTTCTATTATGAAGACCAGCAGAAAATTGTGAGTATATAATTTGTGTACACAGCTCAAACAATACATACATTTGAAATAATTCATATTCTTTGCATCAGCCCTTGTTTCTCTCTCTCTATGCTCTCTGTAGTCAATGCAGTATTTCTCATGGGCTCTGTTTTTGTCTTCTCTGCACCCTGCTTCTCAGTCTGCAACACCTACAAACTCAGCATCCAACCTCCCCACACACAGTTTTTCCCACGCTTGTTACCTAGTTGTTAAATCTTTCTGCGGTGCTCGAAGTTGAGGCTTTGAATAGATCCAGTTAGGAGTTCCTCAGTCACAGTTGACAAGTTTTATAAGAACCTTAATATGGGTGGGTTTTTTTTCTTTAAAAAAAAGCAAACCTGTTTAAGAAATGAATTTCACATTTGCACTCCTCTAATCCAAAATTTTTTGTATGGATTTGATGCTGGGGAAATGTTTCCTTAGATGCTTCAGTAAATGAGTCCTCCCTCCTTTTCCTGTCTAGGGTGAGCCCTCTGTGTCTGTGGCCCTATCAGTGAGATTTAGCACAGGCTGCAGGCATTGGAGCTCCTTGTTATGCAATCATCCAGCTCAGCCTCTGCTGGGTGAGGTTTGGGACCTCTCTGTGGAATATGATGGTCAGGACCTATGGATGAGATCCTGACTGAGGCACTGCAGGCTGTGAAGTCTGAGGAGAAAGCAGCCAGTGCTTCATCCAGGCTGTTTCTGGCACCCCAGGCAGGTTCTGTAAAGTGGTCTGTGGTACCTCCATGGCAACCTATGGGCCAAGGGGTCTCTGCCACTCCTAGGCAAGCATTTTCTGCAGAGTGCCAAACATCCATTTAGGCTGGAACAGCTTTTAACCTCTGCTGAATTTGGCTGGGTTCAAGCTGATGGTGTCAAGGCTGAAAGCAATATCATTAGCAAATTCATGAGGAATCCATCTGCCCCCAAAGGTACTAATGTTTTACCAGAAAAATGGAAGCTGCTTCCTGAAAGCTAATTTCTTAAATCAAGTTCTTATTAACTGATAGGTTGAGCCTTCAGCTTTTTCATGGAAGAACATTGTCTTTTCTGCCTTGCTCTGCCTTTTTAAATGCATTCTGAGCGAGACATCTTCTGCTTAAAGCAACTACTCCTACTAGCCAAGATAAATCATTAAGGCTGGCATAATAAAACATTCCAATAATAACATTCTTACAGTTTTACACTTTGCCTAGCCAGTGCATCAGGGGATTTACAAATGGATACCCAAGCACACAATGTGGGCATACTCCCTTACCTAAAAATTTGCACCTTAAAGGATTCCTGAGTTTCACACCAAGTTCTACCTGCAGTAACCTTGGTAAATTTTAATTCCTTGTAAAAAGAAAGACAGTTAATGATTGGATTAATTATGGGTGGTGATTCTTTTTCCCCAAGGTGGATTGTTGGTTACTAAAGATAGCAAAGGATTGGTAGCCTATAGGTGGCTGCAAGGAGCCATGGGGCTGAAGGAGGATCATGTCATGTTTATGTCTGCTCCAGAAACAAGTGTTTGGAAAAGGTATAGACATCCCCAATAGGCTGTTGCACATGGGAAGAGTCTGTCTCTCCTCTACCATATGTGAATGTCGACTGAGATGTGTGACACTCTTCACAGGTCTGCGAGAGAGTTTGGGTGATATGATGGTGATGATCTCTGTTCCTGTTTAGCCCAAGCCTTGCTGTCTGCCTACAGATTGTTTCCTCTTTCTTTTTGCAGGCTTTTTAGTGCAATTTTAGAACAAGCAACCAAAGCAGATGGGGGGAATTCAATAGGAGGAAAAGGTGCCGGATTCGATGTTAAAGCACTGCGGGCTTTCCGAGTATTACGTCCATTACGACTGGTGTCTGGAGTTCCTAGTAAGTAACAATGCTATTTTTCTTTTAACTGTGCTGTGGCATGGGGCAGGAGTAATTTGTGTGACAATTCTGAAGACCGAGAGTAATGCAGATTATTTTTGGGGTGTGAGGGAAGCCTTTTTTTAAATTAACATATTCGTGATAAATGTGATATTAATCAGAGGATGACCGAACCAGAGCTGAAGGGGAATGGAAGTCTCATGGTATGTCAATCTGATTGTGCAACCTTTGTGAACAGTGAAAGGGGAAGATCCAAGATTTTTGTGATTTTTTTTGTGATTTCAAGCAAAAAATCCTTTAAATAATTATGAAGTTATAGCACACTGTTGGTATTATAATCTCTTGACCTTGATGCAAATGCCGTATGGTCATGTGTGTTGATTTTGGAGGGTGAGGAACTTTTATGTTAAAACTTCATTTTCTTCTTTGCACGTGATGTTCAGATCAAGAGCACTGAAAACAATTTAGAAGCAACAGGACATGGGGCAATGACACAGTCATGTTTTCTGTTAGTCTTATTTGCTTAAATTACTTGTAATGCCCTTGAGAAAGTCCTCAAGTAGCCTTTGGTAGTCTATCATCCGTTTTCTTATTTACAACAAAGGTATGAGTAACTCAGTCTGGTAATTCCATTATGGAGGTGTAATATGGACCTGTCAATGTGGGATGATTATATCATTTGGCTTGAGAGTTTGTTATAGGTGGGACCTGTTTTGACTTCTGGAGAGAGGGTTAGTTGAAAACTGTCATTGCTTTGCATGTTTACAGCAGAGAGACATATAGTCAGTGGACAAGGAGTTAATCTTCTCCAGAAGAGCTCTAAGAGAGCACTTTGTATTTTTGTTGTGGGGGAGTGTTTGTTGTTGTTTGTTTGTTTGTTTTTTGGGGGTTCTGTGTTTTTTGTTTTGGTTGGTTGGTTGTTTGTTTGTGGGATTTTTTGGAGGAGCTTGCTGGTTTGATAACTTAAGGTACTTCTAACCTTAGTCATTCAAAAACCTCGAGTCAAGTTACCATAAACTGGGAGATCAACTTAAAAGTCATGATTTATTTGTGAGGAACTGAAGTGTGAGGTTCTTGTTCTTTGGCTGGTTTTCTGACCTACTAAGTTATTATTAGCATCATGGTAGCGGACTTTTCTCCACAGCCCTGAAGGGTAGAACCTTTTTTATTGAAAGCTGATGATCTGCGTGAGAGGAGCTGAAGCTCTGATAAAAGCANACCTGTCAATGTGGGATGATTATATCATTTGGCTTGAGAGTTTGTTATAGGTGGGACCTGTTTTGACTTCTGGAGAGAGGGTTAGTTGAAAACTGTCATTGCTTTGCATGTTTATAGCAAAGAGACATATAGTCAGTGGACAAGGAGTTAATCTTCTCCAGAAGAGCTCTAAGAGAGCACTTGGTATTTTTGTTGGGGGGGTGGGGGAGGGATGTGTTTTTGTTTGTTTTGGTTGGTTGGTTTTGGGGATTCTGTGTTTTTTGTTTTGGTTGGTTGGTTGTTTGTTTGTGGGATTTTTTGGAGGAGCTTGCTGGTTTGATAATCTTAAGGTACTTCTAACCTTAGTCATTCAAAAACCTCGAGTCAAGTTACCATAAACTGGGAGATCAACTTAAAAGTCATGATTTATTTGTGAGGAACTGAAGTGTGAGGTTCTTGTTCTTTGGCTGGTTTTCTGACCTACTAAGTTATTATTAGCATCATGGTAGCGGACTTTTCTCCACAGCCCTGAAGGGTAGAACCTTTTTTATTGAAAGCTGATGATCTGCGTGAGAGGAGCTGAAGCTCTGATAAAAGCATAAAGTACTGTTTGGTTTCACAAAAAGCCATGCCTGTCAGTCTGTAAGGCCTCAGCTCGTGCCCAGCTTGGGGTTACTTTGGGCATCAGGGGATGAGTAGGAAAAAAAATAGCAAATGCTGTCTCTTAGGCAACTAAGAACCTTCCCCTGTCATCCAGAGCTAACAACCACTGTTCATAACACCTCTGCTAGGCATTACTGCCCTGAGTTGTTTCATTGAGGCAGTCGTGTACCATGCACTACCTCCAGGCTCTGCTTTTGGCCACATTTGTCTCATGAAGCCTGATCTGTCTGTGGTCTTCGGTCTGCGCTGGAGCCCACTTAATGCCTGGTTGTAAATTAAGGTTTTGTTCTTTCCCAGTCCTTCTCTGAGCTAAGCCTTTTGGTGCTTTCTAGTTGCATGCCCATTGTATGGTAAGGAAAAGGCACTTGAATGTAAACATCTCTGAAGAGGAGTGTTCTGAGTGAGGTGCTGCTTATTTGGGACAGGTTCTGAGCATTGTTCTGACAAACGTAACTGTACTTGTAGCGCGTGCATTTTGGAGAACCACGTGTTCCCCAAGGCAAAGGGAAGTTTTATTACTACTTTACCAGTCTCTTGGCTAGTGCTTTTGGAGGACTAGAGGAAGCTGAGGGAACTAAATCTGACACTAGTCCTACCCATATGAGTATACAGTCTTGGTCCCAGTATAGACTACCTAATAATCCATTTGTGGGTTTTCTCATCAAGAGAAGCATTCACTTTGCACCAGAGCAGAGCCAGGGAGCCTGGTGCAGGCTGACAAATATTGGTCTAGACAACAAAATGCCAGTGCAGTGCGAAGCAGGCAAACCATCAACATGACCTGGCAGACATCCTCTATTAGTCTTTATGGTTCAGACGAGGGCCATATTAATTGAAAAAGGCTTCTTTGAGGCTGGTGTGGCTTTAAAAAACCTACTTAGTTCTGTAGCTAATACAGCCTCAATCTTCACTGGGCATTTTTAATTGCACAAATGCCTGTTGATTAGCCTAGAATAGATGTTATCGCATCCATATGTATTAGAGCGTAACTTTTCTCATGAGGCCTTTTAGATAAGGTTGCCTAAGTTAACCATAAATAGCACATTACAGGATTATGTTCTTACATAAGTTTAGTGCAGAGGTTTAGAAGTCAAATCTCTGGGTCCCATTCAAGTTCTGTCCCTGAGGCATCATTAAACACCAGTGGGTGAGTTACCATTATTGCACTTGCAGTGCTTTGCCATCCATAAAGAAATGCTTTTTACTCCCTTCCCCTGCCAAAGTACAGTAAACTTTTCCCCTGTGAGGAAACAACCTGCACAGATTTGTCCTAAAATTACATGAATGTAACATGCACTGCAATTTTTTCTCACTTAACAGACTCTGTAAGTGCATGGAAGCAGCATCTCCTTAGTAAGAGGGGATCCTCTGGGTCATTGGCAGCTGCCTTCTGCATGGAAATTCCAACATCTGCTGCTTGGCTTGAGGTCCAGATCTAACTACCACTGTTTGGAAAAAAGTGTGTAAAGCACAGTGATTCTTATAAACCAGATTTGTGAAAGACATGGTGAATTTTTGCATGCAAATCTTAAATTCATCAGGATTGGTGTTGGGAAATAGGTTGTCTGAGGAGGAGTGATTGGCTCGCAGCATGGAATCATTTTTTCTGAGTCACAAGGAGTTTGTGTAGGTTTTTTTCTCTCTGGCTCAATCCATAGGAAATAATGTAATTTAAGAGGTACATCTTTTGTATTCAGGTTTGTGCGTTTAAAGACCTGTCTCAGAATATAGAGGGTTTCCACATAAGTATGATTTGAAGGAGAAAAATATATTAATTGCCCTCTGAAGTAAATCACTGCTGTCTGCATTTTGCAGATCAAGAGACTGAAGCAAAAGCTCAAGTTTGAACAATTCCAGAAGTGGCTTCTAATTATGTCTCTTTTTGTCTACCAGTGCTAGACACCTCAGTCAACACAACTACCTGAAAGCTTAGGGTAGATGGATAGAGGGTGTTAACCCCAGGGCTCAGAATCCCTTTTCTCCAAGTCCCATGCATGCTCAGTTCCTGGGATTTGGCTGACTCTTGCCAGTCAAGTGTCCCAATAAAGGAATCAGAGACTCACTCCAGTGCAGTGAGTGGTTCATCTGCAAGCAAAGCTGGTTCATGCACAGGCAGACAAGCAAAGGTACCTTTGACAACCTTTGTTAGCCTTGAACTGAGACCTCAGATTATTTCACTGCCTCCTAAAATCAGAAGGGTTTGGGGCCAGGAATTCCGCAAAGCTTGAAGATTACATCTGGATGACTGTGGTGGGCACATCAATATTTGATCATCTTTAAGAGAAGAGATGATACTTTTATGCTTTGTGGTTATATGGATATTTCCAAGACTACTTGTCAGAAGGAAGAAGATGCGTATTTTGTTTAAAAGACAGGACATTTTTTTTTTGCCCATGTCAGAAAAAGCAGTTGTAGCATCATGGGAGAAGCCTTCAAAGGCACTGGATTGAATGTGTTTCAGTACAACTTTAAAAAATAGTGTTAAGTATCTACACATTTCCAAGCAGTGCAATAGGGATTGATTGGGTTTGGGGTTTTTTGTGGCTTTGATTTTTTTTTTAAAGTAGTTTGAGTTCTTTTCTGGAATTTTTTGGGGGTTTTTTTTGAGTGAGGAGTACAGGAGTTTTTTTGTGATTATGGGAGGTGAATGGCAGAGCAGTAGATTAGATACTTCCCGCAGCTCTAACCCATGCTGGCAGGTGCTTTATGAAGAAAATAAAATGTAAGAGCTAATTAAGCAAACTCCCCCCTCCCGCCCCCCCCCAACTATTTTTAAAGTCATATTGCTCTGGATAAACGATCCACACTTACAGTGTTTAGCCTGGCCTTAATATGTAAGTCAGGGGTGAATATTTTCAGAAGCACATGGATGGTTTAGCTTTCACAGTGATGGGTCACTTTTGAAAATGAGACATGAGCACTTTATATTATTGATACACAGTCTAGATTTCACTGTCCAACTATTCTGTCACTGTCACACTAAGGCAGTTCATGTAGTGCATACTTTATTTTGGTTGCTGCTGTACCAAAGCAGTCCCCTTATAAGAAAAGTGCATTCACATGTGCATTAGAGCACCCATCTTAATGTGTGGCATTAAGATCAATATATTGGCTTGAGAAAGGAGTGCGAAGGAAAAAAATTCCCTTGATGGACATAAGTAGACAAGTGCAAAATCAGCATGTCTACCAAAATCACTTTATTGCCTTGGAAACTGTTACCCAGCATCTCCTTTGGCAGGAGTGTAAAGCTTTCTAGGGACAGAATCTAAGTCAACATTTTGTGCTAAGGGTTTTCTCTTGATTACTCTTCTCCCTCAATTTTATGTTACTGTATATCTTAAAACTTGTTTTAAAAATTCTGTGCTTGAGGAGAGCAAAAAGGAGCATCCAGCTCAGCAATGAAGAAGCATGATCCAATTAAAAAAAGAAAAATCACTCCTGAATATTGGAAAGGGCAATCAATTACTCCTACGCATGCTAACTCACGCCCTTTTAACTTATTCAATTCCATTTCTATCACCTTTATTCGTGCTGCTCAATTATACCACCTCATACATTCTGTTCATCCTCTTTATGTTGTACTTTGTCTTAATGTAACCACACTGTTGCCACTGGTTATTGTCTATCTGATATTTGCCAGACTTAATCGCTTCTACACAATTTGGGAGCCATATAATTGGAGTAGATGTTGTGCTCCATATTTGTATTTTCAACGAGCTCCTCTGCTGACAGCGCAGATTCATGTGGTCAGAAGACCATGTCATGCTTACCAAAGGTAGAGAGGAAACCTGACTGTTCCACTAGAACAAAACCTTACCATCATTTTTCTTTTCTTTTTGATTTTTAAGGCACAGAAAGCTTTAAAAGCCTGTGGTGTGTTCAAGCTTCACTGGAGTCTTGTAGCAGAGAGTTACTCAAAGGCAGTGTAGGTAGCTCTCTAGCACCAGTATTTACATGGTCTACTGGAGATGCAACAATTGCATAACCATGAACGAGACGGGATGAGCAACAGAACCTCAGCCAAACCCTCCTCTCGACAACGCAATGTCTTTCTGTCAGTGAAATAACAGCATGTGTCTGCCTGAGTGCATTTTTTAAATTAAAATTAAGAAAGACCAGAATTTTCCTGTGAGAATGCCTAGAGATGACTACCTTTACATGTATTTAAATGATTAACTAGAGTGACTAATTTTTCGGAATGATGCTTCTGTTGAAATCCATGATTACTCTGAGTTCATGAGGAAATTCGGCACCTTCAGACAAGGTGAATGAAAAATTTAGACATTTTTAGATTTTGGTCTGTCTCATTACAATTAGTTCTCATTTACTCTGAAATACTCTTATCTATTAAAATTCATGATTCTTTCCTCAGTCCCAGCAGTGCTCTCTACCCTGGCTTCATTGCAGTGTTTTCTCAGGACCACAGTCATCTTCCATCCTCATCCCAAAATTCTCTGGCATTAATCGAATTGTTTCTTTGGACTTTGTCATAGGTAGGAAAGTATGCTGCCTTTTCTTGCAGTGCCCTTCTCGATCTGCCCCATTCAGGACTGTATATATGGTGCTACATTGACCACTCACAGCAACAAAGATGAGAAATAAAAACCCCTGAAGATTCTGTGGGGAGAGGAAAGTGTTGCCCATTTGAGAGGTGCTGGATTGGCAAAATCATCCCGTTGTGTTTGTTGTTGATTTGCCATGTTATTGCATGTAGATGAAGCAAGGCAATCCCAGGGGTGATAGGAGTGGATTTATTTCTATCTGTTTTTTTTTTCCTGTGTGGGTCACTGCCTAAGTACATTGTGCATGTTAAGTGGTGGTCAGGTTTTTTGGGGAGAAGGAAGAGCAAAAGGCTTTAAAATGCTTAGAAGAAGTTTAGGCTATAGTCTGCATTTCCCAATGATGACTCTTCTTAACACTAAGATTGGCAATATTTTTTTTCTCCCCATTTTTAAGGAATGTTATCTAATCTAATAATTGGAAATCATAGGGGAATTCTGTCTGTATGACCTCATAAGTCAGAGATACCTACACTGAAAGAAAATTATGGAGGGACTTCTATAGCAAAATACAGAGTAACTCAAAGAGTTTAAGACAGTAGGGACATGTCAGACTCACAGTGATAATCCTCCTAATGTAAAACTAAGCAACTCCTATCTCGTCTTTGACTTCAGAACTCTGAAATTCCTCTTGAATTATTTATAAAAAGTGGAGGTTTAATGCTTATTGCCTATCAGAAGACCTCCTAGTGCTGTGAGCTGGAAACTCCTGTTATACCAAAGACTTAGTCTGATTTGGAGGTAGTGTACTTACCTGGGGTGAGGAGACAGATATAACATTTGTTCTCCTGTGTAATCCTTGTAAACCTGAATTATTCTAGAAGCCAAACAGAACCCAGGTGTGATGGAAACATCCTCTGAACCCCTCCAACTGCTGTGTGCAGAAGCCTAGGCCAGTAAAGAAGGATCAAGCACCATGCAGAGGGCCAAGTTCTTGCTGCAGACACTCTGCTCTTGGAACCTTACATTCTACTGTACTGTGTCAAGAAGGGAGATTGAAACAGTGATTTTTAACTATTCTGCAGTGTTCTTTCCCAGGGGAAATACACTGTTCTCATTTATAGCACCCCGTCAGCTTGGGTGTGCCAAACCAGGTAACTGGAGGGCGAGGGCAGGACCTGGAGCAGCTCTAGATGTTTTGGGCTCCCTCTGTATCTCAGGGTGCAGTGGTGACATCTGCCTATTCCATACCTGTGTGGCCTGTGATTGCCTCCTGCTTGGCCTGCAGTGCCTTCCCAGCCACTGAGGCAGCACAGCTCAGTCTATTGCAATGATTCCATTTTGCAGCCATTCCAATAAAACACATCCAGTGCAATTACTTGGTTTGCATTTGGGATGGTTTGGGTGGGTTTTTTTGTTTCCCAATCAAACTTTTCAACTGTAGTTTCTTATTGCTTTCTGCACTATGCAAGAAAATTAACACCATTTCCTGTAGTTGAGGAAATAATGTAATTGAGGTAATAAACACACAGAATTCAAGAAATCCAAAACAACATCTCTGTTGAGAACCATGTATTTTTGGAATATGGCAAAGAAATGCGAGCCATTGACTGTTTCTATATGTTGAATGGCACATATTAAGTCTCCAGTTTTAAGGAAATGCTAACTGACAGTCAGCAAGTCAATTTTCTTTCACAAGGTGTATGTTTCTAGCAAGGTATAGTTGACAGTCATGTGTTTTGGACAGGGTTTGCCTTTATTCACTGTCACTGGTGGAGCAATGGACTTCAATTTGTCCTGATGCCTATGAGGTTATGGTATACATTGCATGCCAGTGGAGAATTCTGGCTTGCCTTCAGTGTGAGGAGATACGAGAAATGGCCTGATCAAAGCTTCCCAGGTGTGAAAGGTTTGTGTGCAGGAACAAAACAATACAGAAAGCAGGAGGAAACAATATACTTGACAGTCTACTGCCACCAAACCTGTGAGAATAAAGGCCCTTGACAGCAGAGAGAACTGCTGCAAACGCTTTTAGGCAAAATTTGGCTTCCAAATGTTAGTTCTGCCTTAAACTTTGTTGTTGTTACCTTAAATAGTGTCAGGTTTTGCCAAGTGCAGTTCCTTTCTTTTCTCTTGAGCTCTAGAAGCTGTAGGAGTCGTGCTTTCCAGCAGATTTCTGATGTTCTCCTTCAGCCTTGAACGAGACTTCTCAACCATCTGCACCATCTCTCCAGCACATCCAGCACCACGGGAGGACAAGTTGCACCACCTTTCCCATGTCCTTGCGTAGCTGTTTTTAATCTCAAGTGGCCAATTTGTTTTGCTTTCATTACAAATGGGAAGGGAGTGGATTAAAAAGGATAGAACAGTCTGAACCAAATGTCCTCATTAAGTTTGTTTCTTCATAGTTAACTTAAAACTCTACACATGCTTGCAAGTCCTTTATTTACTTAGCTCACCATTACTCAAGGGAATAATTTGATTCTAGCATAGCATCTCCCATAGGTAAAGATCATTCCTGTGGGTGGGAATTACACAATCAGGACTTAAGGCATGCTTCTTTGAGAGGGACAACCTGCAGAATGATGTCATTTATGGCAGAAGAAGTTACCTCAATGTAGCAAAAAGAGGTTTATCTTAGCAAAGAGGATTACTCACAGAGGCACGGTGTTGCTGTAGTAAAGATTTCACTCATATTTAAGGAATGCCAATGAAAACAGGGAAATATTTATTTGATCTTGGCTATGTAGCTCTTTTAAAAATAACACTAACTACGAATGTATGCAATAACCATGTCAGCTTTTATCCTACCAGTTACTGTGCATGCTGGCATGATTATTCAGCATGTCTTCACAACCAAAAAATCCCAGTTCCATAGCGTGGGACCACATCAGTGTGCAGGCAGTCCCTTCCAAATGAAGAGAACAAAGCCCATGCTGACATCAAAGAGCAGACATGGAGATAGTAAAAAAATTCTAGCTTGGCTTAGTAAGAGATTTTTCAGAAGTGCTCTGGGCAGATCAGACTTTCTTTCTAGTACCTCTTTTCCATTCTTCAAGCAATGCCCAGAGTTCTGGCCCCTGCCATTAACTTGCTTGTCCTAAAGCATCTGAAAATCAAAGAATGCCATCTGCTGTCTCCTAAGAATAGTTTGTGTTGTTGTTTAGATATGCTTTTGTCTGGACCATAAAGGAGCAGAAGTATCCATACAGATTGTAGCTAACTGGTATCAGCAGGAGTGTATTGCTCACTTGCAATTGCTGCCTGTTGCTGTCACCATGAACAAGGGAAGATATTGCTGTTCCAGATCAAAATAGCAAGGGTATGATCTACTTTGGTTTCTTTCTTGCATTCTCTCCCAGATAACATCTCTACTGCATCTGATGTCATCCCAACCTTGCAGCAAATGCATAATTTGACTCCAGTTGGCTGGATTTTGCATTGCTCATTAATTTAATCTTGTAAGCAATGATTTCAAGTCCTTTTTCTTCATTTTCTCTGAAGTGACTATATGGCTATCAATGTGTTACTGACCTGTTGGGACTTTTTAGCATTCTCTTTCTACCCTCTCTCAAAGTTGTGACAAACACACACTGGGTTGCAGTCATCTCAGAAATGGGACACAAGGGAGTTCATAGGCTTTGCTCAGGACACAAGGTGGGACATGGATGTTCCGTGACTCTGGCATCATTTGAATTACTTTGGTTTGTCCCAGCCTTCCAAAAGCATTGTTGGATGCCCATGTCATTGTTGTGATTCCCACAAAGAATTATCCAAGTATCAGCAAAGCACAGAGCAGGCAGATAGTTCTCTCAACCAGTGAAAGCATCTTAAGTCTCCAAATAAATTGATTTTTTGTGTTGATCTGAATTTATAATAATATGGCATTCTCATACAAGTACTATAGTAGGAAAAAAAACCAAAGCACACTGAATTGAGAGGAAGCAAATATGAGGAAATAATATTTTAAATTTTCAGTGGCTACATAAATCTATTGGAGACCTTCTCTCTTCTCTTCAGTGTAGGTTTCTTCACAATCAGCTCCTGCCTGCTGAGTTATGTCCACTTGGTATCACTGTGCTAGTTGAGAACGTGGGGAGATTGGTTGGTATGAACAACTAATAAACTTTTTTGTGCTTAAGCTGTTCCCTGATGGAACAAATAATTTGCTATTCTGATCATGGGGAAATATGCACCAAAAGCAAGTGACAGCCCAGCCTCTTAAAATTTTATCAGTTTTCTTTCTGCCAAGGAAAAGGGAAGGAGATCAGACATCTTTCTCAATCTTCCTTTTTTTCCAGAAGCAAATCCAATTTCTGTTTAACACATGTAACAATAACCTATCCCACATGTGTTTTGCCCTTTGTTTCAACTGTTATTATTTTTTTAAGTTGTCTGAGTAGCTGTGCCTCTTACTTCTTTCAGTTTTAGATTATCTGCTGCTGGTTTGCCCTGCCACATCAATCGTGATTCAGAAAACATCTGCTAACCCTCTGCAAAGAATCTTTTTTCAATTTCAGTCATGCTAAAGCTGCTCAACATTTTTACATCAGAAGCATTTTTGACAGAAAGTAGCTCACAGGATAAAAAAAAATAGAAGAAATTATAAAAGTTCTATTTTTGTCTCTTTTTTTTCCATAGGACTTGGTAAATTTTGTTTTCTTTAGCAGTGGAAAGAGCTATAGAAATTCAACCTCCTCTCTAAACTTTCCTCAAGCATCATCTTTCAAAGAGATACTGTTCTTACAGAGGGCTCCCCTTTTTTGAGGGCAGGAGAACATGCTGGTTGTGAGAACTGGGGCGTATCAAATATTACATATCTCAGAAGTATAATCTGTTGGGGGTATTTATCTTCTGTTACTGTTAATACATTAAACTAGCAGAGTGGCTGAGATTTCTGTCCTCTTTTGCATTGGCTGTTCTGTTTGGTGATTTTTTATTTTTTTTTCTGCAATAACTATTTTTTCTTGTTGTTCAGCACATTTCTGCAATTGGTGTTTTCTCATAGGCTGTTGCTGCACATGGGTTTTTATATGTGTTGGAAGTTACCAAAAGATAAAGTCCCTTCTAATCAGATTTGACGTCTTGGTCAGAAGTCAAACCACTATGTCCTTGTATCTGTATACACAAGCTTTACAAAGGCTTGGTTTAAATCTAACAGTTCTGTTGTTTAGTATAAACAGCACCAAATGAAAGAATTTAGGGTTGCATCTCACCCTTGCCCTCACAATATCGGTGAAAATTTAAACTCCAGCTTTAGCCCACCTTGTGCTTTTCACATTCTGAGATCGTTCTTTCACTTTACTTTTACTTGAAGGAGGCCAAATTGCTCTCAGGTTTATATCTGTAGATTTTTGTATCTGTTCAGGACTTAATTTAGCTGTTCAGATTGCAGCAGAAGTGCCTTATGATTCCCTCTTGCCAGCTTATTATATGTAAAAGGAAATTAAAAATAAATACATGTTTAGTTTCAGCGTGTTCTAGCAATACATACACAATCTGTAGAAAAATCTTGAGTTGTGCAAGTTGTAAAGAAAGTTACAAAGAAAGTAAATATCAATAAAAAACCATTATTTCTTCTGAAATAATACATACTGGTGAAAACAGCAACCATTAATTTTTCTGTCCAAACATCCTGGAGCAATCTATCTGGTGAACTAAAGGAGGTTTTGCTTATTTTGTCAGAAAGCATTTTTCCCCTAAAGCATTTTACTATCTGACACACACCAGAAGAGTTTTAAGTCTAATCAGGTTTATAACAATCAAAAGCAACAGGCTTACTAGTGTGGAAAAGAAAGCAAGCTGGAGTTTTAGGCATTCTGAAATGGGACTGATTAATCACTGACTTGCTAAGTCCCTAAATCCACTCTCTGTTCTTAAAACTAAGACTCCAAGTTGTCCAGATTTGTCTGGCCATGTTTTTTTCAAGGATTCTGGGCTCGTACCATGCATTTTATATTAACAGCCTTTTCAGTAGTTTAAAAAGAGAAAACAAAAAGCCAAAAAGTGTCCATCAAGACAGTAACACAGCGATGTTCACACACTGTGGTTTGCATACATTCTCTCATTCTATCATGAGAAGTTAAAACTGAATGTAGCCTGTAGTATTCCAGTTATTGTATTTGGGAGGGTTTAACCTGCGAGAAGATCAATTTCTGTTGTCAATATATTTTTCTCCATGTACTACAAGACAATAATATTATCATCCCTGGATGCACTTTGACATTTGCAGAATCTCTTTGAACATTTGTTCCCTTTTAAGCTTTTGCCTTTTATAAACCTCTTCACAAGTGACGAGTTAGAAGGACCTCAAACAATTAAACACTGTATTACTTACAATACAGAAAGGAGACTAATGTCCACTTGCCTGAGGAATTATGAGAATAAACAGTAAAAAGTTTTGAGAACTTTACAAAGGCATTTGTAACCCAACAGTTATTAGTCCTTCACTCAAACAGTTGGGACCCAAGTGCCCTGAGCCAATTTCTGTTTTCAAAATTGGTTTGACTATCAGTTTCAGGGGGGTTTTATGTTCACTTGACCAGATTAAAGACAGTGCTTGGTGATGACACATTCCTATACAAGTTTTTTGGAGTTTTTTTATTGAATCCAGTGGCACAGGACTAGACCAAAATTTCCTCCTGTACTGCAGCTTGAAAGACTGTTCTCTGTCCCAGCTGTGCTTGAAAATAAAGAAATTAAAAAGTTGGAAATACAATGGGTCACTTCACTGAGAACCGGTGCAGTCTTCAGTCTTCAGACTGTCTTTGGGTCTGCGTAGCTTTGTAGGAAGAGGGGTGAAGAAAATTTCTTCCTCTTTGTGAACTTTCCCAGTGATTAAGCATAGATAAAACCTTTCCAATGGGCCCAAGAACAGTTTTGTCAGTTCATGAACACCCTGTCAGCAGAAAATCAAAGCTATTTCCCGGGAAAGGGTGACAGCTGATCCTTGCTAGCCTAGGAACTGCCAGGGCTCCTGCACACCCTTTCCCTGCCTTATCTTCAACCAATCTTTAGAAGTCCCTCTCTGGCAGTGAGTACTTGACCTCATCTTCCCTGCTCTCTTTGTAAGACTATTTTCCAGCACATGGTGCTCTTTGTTCAAAACAACCTCGAAGTTCTATTACGTAACTTTGTTTGTGTTTTTGCTGAAATGGCCTTTTTTTCTGTAATGTGCAGTTTTCAGTAGCCAGTTAGTTGCCACTTTTCTCTCCATGCTCCTTCTCCATATGCAGGCAGCTGCATGGGACAGACACTGTTTTGTTTTGGGATTTTTTTTCACATTAAAAGTCTATAAAGCTGTTGCCTGGGCCTCTGCTGAACTGAGCTGAGATCTACTGGCTCGACAATAAAGTTGAGCTGGTAATATGCTGAATCCTGGAAGATAAGCATGGTCTTTTAGTCAGCAAACAACTTTATAAGAAAGTGTACACTTACATACTTTGAACCAAAAGCTGTTAAAAAACATTAAAGCTCCCCAGGAGGAGAGAGAGATGCTTCTATGAGTGGTAGTACAGGTCTCTTCCAGCAGTGTCAAAGAGCTTAATAAGCCTCTGTGTACATTTGTCCAACCATCCTCCTCAGGCAGCGAAAAGCTGGGGCTGTGTGGCCACCATGCTCAGGGCAAGCTGTATTGTTTGACTGTCTAAGTTAGGTCACTCTGACAGGCAGAGGATACTTAAGATGAATTGTTTCTCAAGAGAAAAGGATCCAGAAGGAAGAGCTGGGTTTTGTTGTGGCTTTTGTTTTTGTTCTGCTGTTCCTTTCTCGCCTCAAAGGATGAAGCAAGGGTGGTATTGCAAGACTTGGCAAACATAAAGCAATTGTGTTCACATACACATTCTCATTTGTACGAGTCTCCTTTTGTGTGTGTATTTTGGTTTGGGAAGTCAATGAAGACATGGTTTGAAACTGCAGGAATGAGAACATTGTGAGCAGATGCCAAAACTTTCCTTTTTCTAGTCATTCCAGCACACTGTTTTGAACTGAATGCTTGTGTATGTTTAAATGGCATTACCTGCTCCAAAATAGTCACTGCTTAGCTTAAAAAATCTTTCCTATTTCTTTTCGCTTCAACTAGTTTTGTGTCCTGTGTCGTGTCTTTCCTTCCTATTCCAAGAGCTTCCCTATTATTCTTGAAATAGAAATGACATCTGCAGCCCCAAGAATGCTGCACTACACCCACAGAATTTGCTTTATCTAGCAATCTGCCACTAATATTTTGAGACTCCAGCAAGACAGAAAGGGACTACCTCCCCAAATTGTTATTGCACAGCTGTCCTCAGCTGAACTGTCATATGAGTTCCCTTTGTAGCACTGGGGAACAAAGTCCTCCATGTTTTCCCTCACAAATCATTGCAGATGTACTTATCTAAGATATCTTGCCATGACTGTGGGCCTTTTTGTGCTAGGACTGTCTGTCATTTTCCAGGCTTCCTTTAAAATTGGTATAAAACCTCTCATGTTTATGAATATTTAATATTTTTCAATGTTCTCAGCCGATGTCTCCATTTATTAAATTATAAACATCCACTTTGGGGAATATTGCTGTTTGTATTGCCTGGGCTTTGGAAACAGAGATAACTGTGGTGACAGTCTCTCAGTGTGTCGTCAGAAATAGCTGATTTGTGGGTAGGCCCCTTTTCTGGCTGGGGATGGTGCCTAAACTCTGCCACTGACAAGTGGTTCCCAGAAGTGCTCTGACTCAGGCACTGTGCTGAGTCACAAGTCCTCCCCTGCTTCCTCCTTGCTTGCAGAAAGTAGTAGTTTTCTTCTGAACTATATTAGCAGAGAAATAATTACCTCCCACACCCCTGGCATTGGCTTAAGTATGAAAATGTGCATTTGTGTGTATATCAGGAGAAAAAGGAGGGATGGATAGGGTTGAAAGTCCCCTCCTTTCCCTTTTATTCCTGTTCATTTTCAAGAGGTCATTTGTACGGGACTGTCCCTGCTCAGACTCCGGGGGTAGTCAAAATACAGCCCTGCAAAACCAATGGAAGAGTAGCCTTGGGATACACTTTCCCCAAAGACCTGGACTACCAAGGTGCTGAGAACAGGAAACTGCCCTGTCCAGCATTAAAAACATAGGGCTGTGCTTGGAAAGGCCCAAATGTGAGTTTTGAGACCAGCTTACCATGAGTTTCCTTGGATATGTTCCACAGTGCAACACTGTCGACTCAATTTTAGCAGCTGGGTCTGGTGCACCGTTTTTTTTTGGCATCATCGTGCCGAGCACTGGTTGAAATCCAAAAAAGCTTGTAAGTACACAAGGGGGTATGTAGGTAATCCCATTGCTTTAGGTGCAGACACTTACATGCTCAGAGATAAAGCACATTCTTCAATAACTGCCTGAATCGATGAGACAGCAACCAGCCCCTCTCATCATTGTCTTCCTGAGAGAAAAATACAGCGTTATATAGTAGCTCTAAAACACCTGCAGCATCCCCAGCACTGTATTTCCCATAGCTTTGGGAAAGATCAATGTTACTTGGTGTAAGCTTTTTACTTATTTCTTCCTTAGACTCTCCACTCCCCAGTAGTATACTAAACCTTTGGGTTCATACAGTCCTCTAGAGGCTAAAAAGGGCTTGACCTGGTGTAAAAAGCAATGTTTTTCCCATGTAATAAATATTTAAAACGTTTTATCAGCGTAAATAAATGCTAAATTCTGTAAGCCCAGGGAATGGCATTAATGTGTTTTGCTTGCTGAAACATTTATGGAAACAGTGTCAGCCAACAGAATGTGGCCAAGAGAGTTTTTTAAAGGTAAACTGAAGTGCTTTTAAAATAAATACCACGAGTTGTTTAAGATCTTCAATTATTAACAGAGGAAAAGCGTGGGCTTAAAAACTGCAAACAATCCCTTTCGTAGCACTTTGCCTAATCCCTGTGCAGTTTTCTCTGTGTCCAGCCTGGAGTGAGCTCCTCGAGGCAGATGCTGGACCTTCACAGATGTCTGGAGAGTGCCTTGCACATGGAAAGAGCTTCCACAAATGAGTAACGGCATTTAGAATGCCAAATATTTGAAAACCATTTCTTTTTATATTTATTTGTCAGGACTTAAGTTCAAGCCCCCGTGTTTATGGTTGGCCAATGGTGGCATTACCAGCCTCTGTAAAGCAACACTAAAAATTTGGCTGTGCTGTGAAAAGGCAGCTGGTGGCATGGCCTCCTTGAAATCCAAGGCCAGCTTGGCAGTCTGATCAGGTCACTACTCTGATTTATTGGGATTAAATTAGCCCATTGCTAGGAGTGCAAACCTTACCTCCACAAGTGAGGAAAAAAAATGCCAAAGACTGTGCTATGGTGTGAACACCCATGTTGGGTTATACCTATGTGTTCCTCTGGGCAAAAATTAAAAGCATGCATGAGTGGGGTCAGGGAAAGAATTCTTTTATAAGATGAACTGTCTTTTCTTTGCACAGGAAAAGAGCCTGTAAAAGTGTGTAGAATTCTCACAGTTGGTTAGAAAAAGTTTTGTGACTTCTTGTAAGGGGATGATTTGCCTCCACTTACTCTCATCAGAAATCCATCTGATTATCCCCAGACACTGATCTGCTCCTCTCGGGTTTCAGAACACAGATTTGATGTGTTTTGCGGCATGTGGAGGGTTATTTTATCAAAAAACTTTATCTGTTCCACCTACCCACGGCTCTCCTCCTGTCCTTTAATCCTTCTTTCTCTGCTCTCCCTGTTCTCCCCCTTGCTATTTCACTGACTTTTCTGACTGGGCATTCTGACTTCTCTGGGCACAGTTCCTCCTGCCATTCCTTGCAACAGATATTCCTGTTGCAGGTGGCTGCCTAAGTGAGAATAAAGTAATTTACAGGCAGTAACTATATTGCAGCAATAAGCTTGACAATGCAGGCAGCCTAGTGATGTGCATGTATCTCTTGCCTTTCTACAAGTGGCATCCATTGCATATTCTGAAGACATTTCTAAAGTTGCTGTGTAGTTAGTATTTTATTAACTTTTAGAAACTCTCTGAATACTTTATTGGCAATGTATTTAAGCTTGCTAATTATTGGAATCATCCAGATTTAAAACCAGGCTGTCCTAATGGGGCACTGCACAGCACACACATCAGTTTGTGCTAACGGTATTCAGTACCTCATCTCCTCTTCAAAGCTGGTTTATTATCCTCGAGACGATTTTCCTAATTAAGCTGGCTGAAGGTCCTGTACATCTTCTGGTGGGACATGTTCCCTTTGACTGTCTAAACACCTTGTCATCTCGTGTTTATGGTGCAAGGCTTTGATTTCACAAGGACTGCTTTGTTAACACAAAGGGCATTGATTTGTGCAGATATTATCTTCTCTGGACATCTGTAGTAGCTGAAGCACTTTCATGAAGTGAGTGATAATGAAGCTGTATTTAAAATGAGAGGTTTTTTGCTCATCTTTTTGTCTGTTCTCAGTACCCTTTCAAGAGTAATGAGTATGTCCTATGATGCATAATAGATCAATTAATAATAAAAATAATTAGGGGTAAATTACATAAAACCTGGTATTAGAACTCTTAACCTCGTAATCTTTGCTACACATTGGATTAACAAGGCTCCTAAAATCACTAAAAAGGGAGGCCTTTATTTGCTTTTTTGTAGATTTATTTGAAGCTACAAATATGTCAATCTGCAAAGTTTTCTGGGGTTTTTTGCAGGTTTGTAGCCATCTGTAGTCTTTTAACTTTCTTGTATTGTTGATGTTGCTTGGGATAAGGTGGGGCATTCTTTTAATTTTGGTGACTGTGACATTCCTGACTGATGTAAAGAATTGGGGTGATGTTGATGTCAGCTCCAATTAATTTTCTGTACATATTTAGAATTAGTAGACTGAATGATGTGAGCATTTGAAGGAAAAGCTTGACTGCCTCATGTAAGCACAGCAATTTCTTTTTTCTCCAGAGACATTGCTTAACCAGAAGAGCACCCAGAGCCAACTGAGCAAGCACAGTGCCCCACTCCTGTACAGGATGTTTTGATCCTGTCAGTAATGTCCTTCATGTAGGGATCTCTTTGTGAAAGCCACAATGTTTGATGATCAGTGTCACTCTCTTTGGACAGTAACATGAACCACTGACATGTGACTGAACAGACTGTAGAAACCTGAATGCATGTTCTGACTGGAGGAATGTCAGTGTCCAGCTTGGGGTTTCTAAAGGCATGAGTTGATCTTGCTGGCCGGGCAGCCGATGCCACCTTCGATTGCTTCTGCTGCGTTCTGTCTTGGCTGAGGAGCAAACTCAGCCTCAGCCTTAGCTGTGAATTGACAAGTGGATTGCCTACAAGTGAAAGTGCTTGTTAAGAGATGTGTCATCCTTATTAAAAAGTATTGAAATCAGTTGGGGTTTGTTTTTTTTAAGTTAAAAAAAAGATTGAAAATTTTAGATGAGAGATTTTGAAAGTTAATAGTTATCGCACACTCTCTTGGCAGATGTATAGGAGACATTTACAACTCATGAATCACATTTTTGAAAAATCATAGCTAATATCAACTTCTCTGAGGAGATGACAGCATTTGCAGGAGACATTAATGACTTCTGGC
Source organism: Campylorhamphus procurvoides (assembly GCA_013396655.1). NCBI lineage: Eukaryota > Metazoa > Chordata > Aves > Passeriformes > Dendrocolaptidae > Campylorhamphus > Campylorhamphus procurvoides. The sequence continues at coordinate 688,117 of WBMV01004156.1, read as the reverse complement.
TCTCACTTACTGCAAAATCATGAGCTCATAATTGTTCTGGTCTGGCTGTTGGAAGACTATAGAGTTCTAGAGGTCTCTCAATACTTCCAACATCAATAACTTGCGAGTGACAGTGGTTGCCATCCTTGCTACCAGTGATAACAACTTTAAGGCATTTGTAAGTGCAAATCCTTACTAAAGACTTATGATGCTGGCTTTATTAATCTGGTTTTACAAAAGGAGAAGGAGAAATGTGAATCTGCAGCTTGAGTCAAGTGCATCTGATGGTACAGCTGCTTAGTGCTTTAGAAAACTTGGCAACAAGTCACCTTCCCTGGGCCAGTGAGGAAATGTTTGGCTTCCTCGTGATTAGGACTTTTAATGGTTTCATGCCTTAACAACAGTCACGTAATAATATTTTATTCATATACCTTTCTGGACAAGCTCTGTTATAAAGTGATCCCTAAATTTTGGAGCAAAACCAGCACTGCTGGTTCTGACTCCTCCTCTGTTGAGACTGAAGTATCCGACTTTAGTTCTGGTTGTTCTTTTTTCCCCGCATGCTTTAACTCTCCTCAGTACTGTGTGTGGAACACCCTAGGCCTGTTTTTCATGAATAGGCAAAATAGCTAATACATTCCCTCCCCAGGGAGGTGGTATTTTGGTTACAGGTAGGTTAATATCTGTTTTACTTTAGGCTGTGATCTAGGCTGCAGTGGTAAATTTGTGAAATATTGGGGATCTGTGAATGTACATCTTTACATCATCAGGAGAAGGAGTTCAGGTGCTGGGGAATGAAATAGGCATACTACTGTGCAATTTATAACCTCTATAACTTTTGTTCTCTTGCTGATAAGTGCTTCCTTCTGTTCTCTCTGCAGGTCTCCAGGTGGTTTTAAATTCCATTATCAAGGCCATGGTCCCTTTGTTGCATATTGCCCTGCTGGTGCTGTTTGTCATTATTATCTATGCCATCATTGGACTGGAGTTATTCATGGGGAAGATGCACAAGACCTGCTACCATGTGCAAGGGGGACTGATAGGTAAGGGGAGCACAGAGAGAAGTGCAGTTTTCGGAGGGAAGTTTTTCTGCTCTGTAATGGAGCATTTGTGCTGGCCCAGGAGATGGGTGGCTGTTGCTCAAAGCCTGTGCACCTCTTTGGGGTTTCACAGTGGTGGTTCCTCTGTTCTGCTTCCTGGATATGGATCACCTGTGATGCAGAGGGGCTTTAATGGGGAGTTCAGGTTGCTCGTCTCAGGCACTCAGGTGTTGGCCTGAAGGCCACATGCAAAGCTATCCATTCCTGCTAAACAGAGCCATGGACTTTTTAATGTGGTCCTTTGGCACAACAAGCCAATTTGAATTCTTTAAAAAATCTCTCAGAGGCTCAAGCAATGCTAAAATAGTGATAATTTCATCTCTAGCAGACTGAGCTACCCATGAGATGGCAGCACAGAAATTAATAACTTGTATATTTAATTATTAATCTCATACAGAAATGCATCTTTGTTTCAAACCAGTATCATTGTAAAGGAATATATAATGCAGGGCAGTTCATTTTTTTTAATCACAGGCTCTGACTGTGGTTAGAAGTGCAGCCAGAAAGAAAAGAAAATCCTATTAATGAGAAGAAAGTTTCTTCATCAAATCCATCAGGAAAGAACTTTCAAATTATTTACTGAAGAAATATTCACATTTCAAAGTATTTCAACTGCATTGTCACTCAATCATGTAACCATCTGCTCTTTTTAATATGATTTATTGAACTTGAACAGCAGCTATTTCTCATGTGGTGGTGGGTGCTACTGCCTAGGACCCACTTCAGATCATAACTAAGAGAATGTTCTACAGCAGGAAATTGTTTCAGAAGTTCTGTGTTTTCTGTTTTTATAATGTAGGCAGATGTAGGCTAGAACTGTCACTCTGGCTTACATCTTTAAAGTGTGCTTATCTTTCTCCATTCTGTCTGGAAATATTTACATTGCAGCATCTAATTCTAATATTACTGTTTCTGGCATTCTTTAATGATCAGAATTTGTCCATAACTTTTGGAAAATTAAATTGTTTACCATATAAAATGAGAAACAAACAGATTTACCTGTTTCCCTACACATACATACCTGCATCTGTTAAAAATGTAGCTTTCTGTGGCATTTTTCATATACCAAAGCATTTAGTTTGGCTTGTATGGGCTCTCAGATCTCTGAAGACACCTGTAGAGAATAAGTGGTGGATAAGCAACAGTCTTATGGAATTTCTGGGTGCCACTTGGCTACTGATAAAATGCCAGAGAGGTTCTAAACTTGAGAAGAGCAGAGCTGCAGGCACTCTGTGCTGTAATTCAGCTTGAACAGAGTCCCCTTGGTGCTGCCCTGCCCTTCCCTTCCAAGGCTGGCCCAGACGTGGAGTGACTGCAGAATGCACGTGCTGCCATTATTGTCAGGACATGCAGCCTGATGAAACATATTAGACTTGATCTAATGCTCCCTCTCATGATGATTTCTTCCTCATAGCCCATCCCAGTTTTGACTATGAAATTTGACAGCTTGGCTATTATTTTTGACAAAGAGAAAGTGAAGCACAACAGCGAGCAGTTGCTTGAGTGTTGCTGAGAAATCTGTCAAATTCACTGCGAAACATATCTGTTAAAGTCAGATATCCTTCACTTGCTTATCAGTGTGTCAGACAGCAATTGGTTCTCTTCATGTCCTTTTCCCCCCCCTTCTCTCCTTTAAGATACACCTGCAGAAGACGACCCGTCCCCCTGTGCCCCCCAGTCTGCGCACGGGCGGCAGTGTCAGAACGGCACGGAGTGCAAGGCGGGCTGGGAGGGACCCAAACATGGCATCACGAACTTTGACAACTTTGCTTTTGCCATGCTGACAGTGTTTCAGTGCATCACCATGGAGGGCTGGACAGATGTGCTGTACTGGGTACGTATCCGAAAATGACAAGCTGAAAGTCCTGCTCGTGTGCTTATGGCTATGTTGAAACTTGGGGGCTTTAGCTTTCTGGCTTGCTCTGTATGGTGAAGGCATGGTTGCTAGCATGGAGCTTTAATTAACTCAGCTTATTATTAGGTAGAATGGGAGGGTTTATGTGGTGTAACTAAATCAAATATAAATGTTGATTTTTCCATTGATATTTTAATCTTGAAAGAGGCAAGTGGCTTATTGATTTGAAGATTTGCAATGTACCCTTGTTGAGCAGAAAGTCACGTAAAGACCCTCTCTGCAGGAGTGAAATATCTCGTACATCTCCAGGTTACTGACGTAGAAGTATTCTACAGATAACCATGTGCTCTACCTGTGACATTCATGTTACAAAGGCATCACACTGATCAGCTCACAGGTTTTATAAGAAAAGCTTCCCAAATTCCAACACTACTCATGATTATGACTTTTATCATAGAATTTGTTCTAATGCTCTTAACTCTGATAATTCTGGACATTTCAGTAGCTTTAGTTTGTACCTTCTCATTCCTAATTTATTGGGGAATTCATTACAATACAATTAAACTACAGGAGTTAAAATACTACTTAGCCTTCACCTGTAAACCCTACATAACCATGTCTCTAGATTCAACTCTTGCCATCAGCTTTTGCAGCAGTATTTTATGGTGCAGGAGTGTAATTCTGACACAGCACAGCCCCATCTGTAAAAGGCTAACCCAGACTCACTACCTTGGAAGGCTGGCACATCATGAGATGTGGTTCTCCAAGACTGTAGGGTGTGCTACAATGCATGATGCAACTTAACTCAAGAATACCCAAAGCACACAAAAGAATAATCTGGACTGAGGCAGCTTGCATTGTTAATCAGCATCAGTTTCTCCCTTAAACATGAGCCTGAAGCTGTCTTCTAGCCACCAGTGATTTAGAGTTTACAGCATTTCCCTTTGAAGATTTAGCTTATCTGCAATAGATGGTCTCTGTGTGGAACAGCTAGTAGTTGTCTCTTTATCCTCCTAAATTCAGATTAGAATTGTGACTCTAGCTTTGTTCTAATGCCTGAGATAAAGGGCAGAGTTCAAACCACAAAGGCAGTCTGGGTCTCAGAGCACAAATGTTGCCTTTACTTGAAAAGAGGGTATAGATTAATAAAATGATGATGACGAACAGAAGGCAGAAAAGGAACTGAGCAAAACTGCTCCACAGCTCAACTCTGGCTGTGTATAATATACCTGTCTTTTATCACACCTGGCTCATGTTTCTCCAGCCTGTGTGTGATTGAGGGGATTTATAGGTAGTACAGGGGAAATAGGAGAGAGTAAATGATATCAGGAATAAACATAAAAATAGTTTTGGCCATGGATACCATTTAGTATTGTGAAACCTTCCCACAAGTTATCATCAGTTTCTCCAAAGATGTGCTGTGAAAGAGCCATCCAACTCCCACCCTTCTGGGCCCCTGTGTCATTTTCATGGCTGGATATGAATAATGCAGAACTCGTTATCAGTTGTCTAATAACAGGAGCCAAAAGCTTATACTCACTGCCAAATTATTTTCTCCCAGGACTGCTGCTGACAGTCTGATTTTTAGGGTGTCCCCACACCAACCTCGGGTTTAGATGTTGCCTTTTGTTTGGTATTCAGCCAGCCCTTTTTACTGATTTCCTGAGCTGTTCTTTTTTTATTTAGAGATGGTATGGTGAACTTAGACCTGAAATTAATACAGATTGATGTCCATTATTTTTAGGGGTATTCATATAGTTAGCCTTTTAGATTATGACTTTGGTAGAATGCTTGCTTTGGAAACAAATATTTGTTATCATTGGTTCCCAGTTATTCTTGGACAAGACTGCAAAAGATGAGAGTTAACACTGCAGAAAGAAGTTTCAGTAACTGAAGAGGAGGAAATTTAGACTGTAAAGGAAAAAAGCATTACCTATATTTAAAGACTGTGAAACACCTAGTTTGAGTAAACACCTGAGCTGGCAGACATACTCAGTTACGGTGCTGTAAACAGTCCTAAGAGTTCTTCTGTCCCGTATGGCTTTTGCCTCTTTGTGCTATGTTGAAAAAGCAGATAGAAGTCATCTCTGATCAGTGTTTGCCATCCAGTAAAGAAGGTATCTGAGATGGGGTGTGTATTTCCTTCTGCAGAGGGGTCTGTGCCACTCTGGGGCAGGGGTTGATTGGGCACTTAGAACAGGGCATGCCTGTGAGAAGCACTGTCCCTTTAATATTTATATGTAGAAAAAGTCTCTAAACACTCACACTGTTGTGACTTGTACAGTAACCTCTATAGTCCAGGATTTCTGGATAGTAAAGAATAGAAAAGATGTGACATTTCACTTTCTGAAAGTGACAGCAGAATTTTAGGAAGTGAAGTAGGATAAAAATATCTCTCTTGAACTTAGTGTAAGCCACTGTTTCCTTAGTGTAGTTTGACTCATACACAGCTCTCCTCCTCAGCCTTTGCCATTTTGGCCAAGGCACAGTGGACTTGTCATAGACAACACATTAGGGGCTGCACCTCCACAGGAATGCAGAAATAGGAGGCACTTCTCAAGTGGATAACTCTGAAAGATCCCCTGCATCCACAGTGACGTCATGGAAATTAAAATTTGCTTTTTAAGACAATAGATCTGCACAGTTAATTAAATTAGAAATCCAGACTTAAAGATCCTTTCTCTCCAACTACACCCTGAGATAGTCTGTTGTCCATTTGACACTGAAAGTACAGATTAAAGAATGGTATAAGAAAATTTTGTCTGCAAAACAGGCAAAAATTTTAGGTGATGATTTTCAGAGGTCATTCATTAAACCTAACGGTATAAGCTAATGGGTTAACACTGAAAAGTGCTGAGCATTCAAAGATTAAGCAGACTCTTAAGTTCTTAGCTACTCTGTAATTCAAGGTAGATAACTAGGTTTGAATCTGGGGTCCTGCTGGGTTTAATGGCAAAATTCTTATTAATTGCAAAAGGTCAGGTTCTCACTTTTTATTTTGCAAAGTCTTGATCGTGCTGTTGAGATTTTCCATGCTTAGTCGAAGTACAATATGAGGACTTACAGATGCCTAATCAGGGCCATGGTATCTGTTCAGACAGTCTTCCAAGGACATACATGTGGATGTAAGGAGTTCTCTTTGCTCCCTTGTTAAATCTGAAAATATGTGCCTGACCTAAAATTCAGCAGAACAACAGATAAAGCTCTGGGCTGAATTACTTGGCTGGAAGTGTTTAGACGATGAAGCAATTCCCTCACTTTTCTATGAGTGCTTTTCAATTATATCTTCTTATTTTCTGAAAAACAATTTTTGAAGGTTACCTAGATCTCTGCATTCCTCTCAGTGGGAATGGAGGGAGCTTAGCACATTTTAGCATGTTGTCCTGAAAAATGCAGTAGTCATTTCATGAAGCTTGTCTGTCATGTGCCACACTTTGCAAGGTTACACCTGCACATGTAAAAGTTAGAAAGCTGTATGACCTTCCACAAGCCTGGACTCCTAATCCACTTAATAACTCTTCAGATTTTATCTTTAGTTTCATGCTTCCTTGTTCATGCTTCCCTGTGTAGGCTTTTCACCTGTGTGGAGAAGCCTGTCTCCTCTCTCATGGAGTAGCACTGTTTCCCAGCTTGTGATCCACATCTTCACAAAAAGATAATCAGAGACAGGAAGGCAATAAACTTTTATTCCCTAGAAGGACTTGACATCACTAAGATCAATACGCTTTCCAATCTCCTCTCCCACTTAGCAGATGAGGCTTGTGAGTAGATGGTTTTCTTTTGAAATGTGAAAGAAAACGTTAGGGAAAAGAGTTTGACACTGTTATCAGGGAAGGTAGGATAATTACCTAAAAAGAGACCAAGTTTTAATATGAAATAACTATATTGGACAGGATGAAAATCCATACAACACAACCTTGTTGAGTCTTCACTGAAGACTTGATCTGCATTGAAGGGAGCGTTCAGTATTTGTAGAAACACATCTCCTACACTGCCTCAGTCTTACAAGGTTTCCTTTGGCCCTGTAGAAATGCCAGGTGCCTCTGCCTCATGTGCAGTCAGTTCATAGAACCATTGGAGTAGACAGGCACCTCTTATGATACCTTACATTATAATTTTTCCTATGCATTTTAGAGGGATTGAGGTTATTATTCTCAAAACTCAGTGTATGCTCAGCCAGCACTGGCTGCTTGTGTGGTGCAGACACCAAGACCCATTTCTGAAGAGCCCTCAGTCTTGGAAACTTCCAGCAGCAGATGCAAATCCAAATGTTACAAATTAAGTCATTTGGTATTTTGTGATCGGTCTCTGCTGCAGTCCATTATTTCATATTGTCTTGTTGACCAAGGAGGAAAATTAATCCCTGTGCAGTTTATAACATCCTGTTTACGTATTTATAGGCATTTGTTGTCTTCCCTTAATCATTTTCTAATCTGGGCAGTTTCAGTTCTTTCAACCTTCCCTAATGGGTCTTCTTTTTAATTATTTTTAATCAGTTTGTTACTGTCCTTCAGGGGAAGCTTCACTTCTCAATTAAACACAATTTGGATGGTGTCCTGTCTCTAGCAAGGTTTTTGTCTTTGTGTGAAATGTGCTCTCTGCAGCTGGAGACCTGTGACACTGCACGCAAATCTGCCCACTGCAGCCTCAGTTTTACGTGCCTGGTCTCTCCACTCCCCTGCATCTAAACAATCATGTGTATAAATGAAAATAGAGCCCAGAGAAACTGCAAAACGCAACCCTATTTTGTTGCATTGAGCTGTTCATACTGCTGGGTGGTGGAGAACCTGGTCCTGAGGTTTTGTGCTTGCCCATTACAGCTTGATTTCTAGGATCAAGTAATTTTACTTGATCTGCTTGAAGATTATTAATAATGAGCAGCTTTGAGCCTGCCATCATTTTTGGAGTACTGGCTTTGACCCACGTCATTTGGACAATGCTTTAGAATACTTGGTCGCGTCTCTGAAAATATCATGCAGTGCCTCCAGGAACAGTTTACCTCAAGCCTCTAACTGTAAACTAAAGAGTGTGGTATTATTATAGATGGACTAAGGCCAAGTCTGGATGAGATCCAGGGCACTAACCTTTCCCTGGAAGAGATGCCCAAACTGGCGTGTAGTAAGTTGACTCGCGCAGATTTAACTGCAAAATCCTTGTTAGGCTTCCCCAGGCAAGGAAATGTGTTAGTCTAAAGCAGTGCAGTAGAGCCACCACCCTGTAGTGAGAGACACAGTGCAGTGGGATCGAATCAGTGCAAACCTTCAGAAGCATCACATCCCCAAGGACAGCGCAGGGGAACACACATAGATGCACTGGGTTAAACAGGCTGTCCCGGAAGATCCCTCCATCTCTGAATCTGTGAGGTCCTACTTCCAAGAGTCACGAAATCAGCTTGAAACAGGGGCTTACAGTCACCCTTACAATTCCCATCTTGAAATCAAAATGGAACAAATTGAACAACAGATGTGATTTACTTTGCTGAGAGCATTGACAGATCTTGTGAGCTTTTCTCACCCCTCCTCCCCCAGCCGCCAATGGGGAAGATGTGAGAAATACAGAGATAGTGGAAGACATTAAAAGCAGAGCTGCAACCCCCAATTTTCGCCAGCTGTGTTTTTCCTTCTAACCCTTTATTCTTGCAGCACTTAGGCTTGAATTAGTAAGGCTTTCCACAAAAGAGAATGATCTGATTCTAAGAATATATCTGTCTACATGTTTCCATGGTGTTTATTCCCTACCCGCCCCCACCCCTCCAAGAAAATGTTGGGCTTTTATTGTTGTGGGGTTGAGGTTTTTTAATCATCTTTTTGGCAGGGGTTTGCATGGATGTGAAACATTTGCAAAAAATAAGCACGCAAGTATGAGCAGCCCATCACTGTGACTGCAGAGGTTCTTTCATCTCCATCGTCCGTAACAGTGGTGGGGAAGGGGAGAGGGCCCACGGTTCGGAGCTCTGAAGGGCCACAGCATTAATGCACTGACAAAAGCAGTTTCCACACTTAGTTTGCATAAATGCTGACCTAAATCTGTTTTCCTTTTTCTCGTGAACGGCTGCAACTCTCATGGTTGCCTGTCCCACTGCCTTGAAAGTGAGTAACAGCAGTGACTTACTCACTGGCACCTGCCACAAAAACCCGCTGACGAACATTTGTTCAATGCACTTACTGTGTGAAATGAAGTTCTTATGAGCCCTTCAGAACTCTACTTTGGACTTCTCAGCCCCTGTCCTCTATATGGAAAGAAACTCTCAGTTAAAACTAAGCTTTTTGGCATTGGTTATGGGGAGGTATTAATAGAGACCCTCTGCCCAGTGCTCCTGCGTGGGAAGGACCTCTCTAATAGCCCTGTCTTTCTGTTGCCCTTTCTCTTCTTTCGTCTTTTGTTCTTCTTTAGACTTTTTCCTAATTGCTGCTGTCTGATTACCACAAAGACCTTTTTTATCTTTAATCTTTTATCCCAGAGCTATAAAATTTAAGAGCTCGGCTGCTGGGACTCTTCTATTTGACTTAGGATTTTGAGTGCCTCTGTTTGTGGGTGCATTGCTTTGGGTTTACTGCCAGTTTTGTCAAGAACTAATGCTCATCACCTTCTGAAAACAGTAGTCTTCAGAGTTGCTAGCTTTGGCCCCGTATCTATGAGGCAAATTCACAAATAACTGACTTTGGCTCATTATCTAGATCCTGGGAAAGAAAAAGACAAGGGAATATGCCCAAGGTCAGGACACAAGTCACATCTCTAGAACTGACTATAAAAGTCACGGTTGTTACCAGTGCAACTTGTTTCAACATCTTGTTTTCAAGAGAAAAGGCGACGCAACTAAACCGTCACAAATCTTGCTATGAATAATAAGTTTTTCCTGCCTGCAAAGGGAATTAGTCCACTAATATTGGCTTTTTTCATTGATTTCAGTGGGATTTCTGCCTTGATATTTGGGGGTTCAGTATGATGGTTGGTCATACCATCAGAAGTGTAGATTTTCATGGCCTCCTCTAGAACTGTCTCCCTTTAACTCCAATCCTCTGAACTGCACCTGGAGTAGAGACCTGAAAACAATATTGGGCTCATCTCTTTTAAGATACAAAGTGACCAGAAGTAGATAATGAAAGGTTTAGGACTCAGTCAGGGGAAATCAGAGGAATGAGTCTTCCTACTGAGAACGGGTGATTCATAGTGGATGAGAGGCTGGGCATGACCTGGCAATGTGCTGCTCGCAGCCCAGAAATCCAAGTGAATCCTGGGCTGCATCCAAAGTGGTTTGGCCAGCAGGTCAGGAGAGGGGATTCTGTCCCTCTGCTCCTCTCTGGTGAGAGCCCACCTGCAGTGCTGCATCCAGCTCTTGGGTCCCCAGCACAGGAAGGACATGGACCTGTGGAGTGAGTCCAGAGGAAGGGCCATGAGGATGATAAGTGGGCTGGAGCACTTCTGCTATGAGGGAAGGCTGAGGGAGTTGGGGTTGTTCAGCCTAGAGAAGAGAAGGCTCCAGGCTCCCTATAGCAGCTTCCAGAGGGACTTTTTACAAGGGCATGTAGTGATAGGACAAGGGGTAATGGATTAAAACTGGAAGAGGGCAGATTAGATACAGAATTAGACTAGATAAAAGGAAGAAGGTTTTTACAAGGAGGGTGGTGAAACACAAGCAGTTTGCCCAGAGAGGTGGTAGATGCCCCATCCCTGGAAACGTTCAAGGTCAGGTTGGATGGGGCTTTGAGCAACCTGATCAAGTTGAAGATTTCACTTTATAGCGCACGGGGATTGGACTAGATGGCCTTTAAAGGTCCCTTCAGATCCAAAATATTCTATGAATGTTTACTTCAGGGCATCCACTCTATGGATTTTTAAATTGTATCTGGAAGAAATCAGTCAGGACATTGTGCTGATCTTGCCTACATGGTGTTGCTTATAAGACTCACAGGAAAGAGAAGGGATGGTCTTGTCTGTCAATAATGCAGTCGTACCTCATTCAGGCTCTTTAATAGTGATTTCTGCAGCAAACCTTTAGTGCTTGTACTATATCTGACTGGCTAGTGTGCCTATCAGATGAAGGTTTATTAGCTGTGTACTATGAGTTGTAGATATTGCACTTTTTTTTTGGAGAATTTTGGGTGTGAATTCGCAGCTGGAAGCTGGATTCTTCTAAAACGTGGAATGGAGTTCTAGGAATATCATAGATTGGAAACTGGCTACAAAAGAATCTAGGATATACTGATCAAGTACAAAAAAAGAATTGACAGTCATGCCTCCACTCATTAAAAGAGGTAGTGATTATCTACAGCTTACAGTACTGTTTTTCATTATCTTTATTTTTAAGGACTTAATTGACTATGTAAATCAATGAAGGGTATGTGCTTGTGTATTCCTGTGCATGCAGCAATCAGTACTGTTCTGATATACTGATGGTAGAATTTGCTGTCAGTCTACACTGGGATAAATAGAAACAGTTATAAAACAGCAATATAGTAAAACAGGCAGAAAGTTTTTTCTGGATAATCAACCATGCAGATGTAAATACAAAATAAGCAGAGACAGGAAGGGATAGCCCAGAATTCCAAGATGAAATGAAATTTTTAGATTTGCAAACCCACCATTGTAGAGGATATTTTTATACTGGAAATGAGCACTTTATTCTTTTGGAGTGGATTTCCAAAGACTTTAAAGGATGAAAAGTTTTTTAAATAACTGAGTAGCAGTAAGAGATGGAACTGCTGCAGTAGCTATAATGAAAGAATTATCAGCCCTGTGGCTAAATAGCCTTTGGGCTCTTGGATGACTTTTTCAAAGCCCAACCTTTTCCTTTTAAAGGAGGGGAAAAAAAAGCTGTACACACTTACGTGGGAATGAGGCAACTCACATAAAGCTCTGTGACTTTTGCCTCTGAAGGCCTGAATTCAAATCCTGATGAAGTCACACAAGTCCAATTTATGGAGGTCACTACGTGGCATTTCTGGAAATTGCAAATTCACTCAGCAAGCTAACCCACTCATGTAATCAGTCACACAAGAGAAAGGAGAGTTTTAATGGCTCCTCTACCTGTGCAGGGACCTTTGACAGAACACTGTGGGTGATCAATGACATGAGCCTCGTCTAAATAGATCTACTGCTCAGGGACTAAGAAGAGTAGTGTAATAAGAAGGCAAAAGGAATATCACTATTGATGTTAGCTGCTGAGTATGAAAGAAGTCAGGAAAATGGTCTGTCAGCCATCCATATCAACAAGCAAAATGGATCTAGAGCAGGGGCTTGGCGTACCAGACTCCAGGGTGTGTTTGTGGAAAGTCCTGCAGACCTGCACAGTTTGGGTCTTGTCTTTAAGAGCTCAGCTTGGGTCAGAGTATGGCCTGTTCTTTCCCTGCTGATATGTATGACACACTCAGGCTCAGTGCAGACAGAGTGACCTGAGCTGAAAGAAAACAGCTAATTTCTTAGGGAACAGTTTAGAGGGAGTTATTCACAGCAGTTTCAGCATGCTGTAGTATGTAAGTTGCTTTATCATTTCACAGTAAATGAATTTTAATATTTCACATTTGGTTAACTCGTCCCATGCTAAACTGAATTGAAATAGATTTAGTTTTTTTCTCTTTTACATATTAAGCCTGGAGAAGGAGAGTGAGGTGGAAAAGCAAGAGTCTTACTGGAGCTCACAGTTTGTCTTTGATGTAAGAAATTCTTGCTGTGTAAATGTTTTCAGTGAGAATTCAGAATCCCTGTGTTGCCAAACGTGATGCAGGGGTATGTGGTCCCCTCCAGCTTTCATATTAAAACTGAGAAGTTCCACAGGAAAGCACAAAGAGTACAGGTGGGATAGGAGGAAGTGTAAATGCTTCCTGATTATTTTTGTTTTCCCTCCCCTAGTACAGCTGACTGCTGGAGTGTCCTGGTGGTAGTTGTACTAACAGAATTTAATATGCTGAGATTTTTTTCAGCAAAATTCACTTTTCAGATAGCTGGTTTGCCATGATAATCCATGTCCCCCTGGAACACTACCAGTGCTAATAAATATTGCAACTTTGTGAAAACAAAAGCCAGTACCACCACCGGATTTTTTAAGTCAAAGGAGAACCTAACTTTCTTTTCTTCTCTTTTGAAAAATGCCAGTAGCCTTTGCCATCTGTCAAAGTTGTACAGTAAACTTGTGAGAAGGCCACTTGAAACTACAGACTTAATTAGGACTCCAGTAAACACCCCCAGTATTTCCCTTCTAGTGGTGAACACGGTGTGGTGCTAAGTTGATAGTTGGACTTGATCCTTAGAGACCTTTTTCAACCCTTATGATTCTATGATTCTCTCCCTCTCCGGCAAGAACAAACTACTATGGGATCAGTAAGTATTTTCAACACAAATAGATTGCAGTGAAAACCAGTTCAACTCAATCACTGTGTGCCACAGACATTTTGACCTGCTGGTATTTCAATGCAAGTTTTAATTCTCTTCCCACTCTCAGACAGAGACCTTTTATTTTCCATAATAGGTCAGTCTGCTAAAGAACAGCTGACTGTAAAAAAAAACTCAAACAGTGTGCACCCAAACTGAAAACAGCTGAAATATGAATACTAATGAATGCAATAATGTTGTGGAATCCAGCAATTATGTACTGGGTGCTAAAAAACACAGTGGAAGGATTCAGTGACACCATACAGTAATCTAAGGCTAAATAGTTGAAAGTTGGGTCTTTCTCTGTGTGTTCCAGACTTTACACAGGTTTTTCCCAGCCAATAAGGTGTGAGTATCCTTGAAAAGGTGGGGCCAGTATTTAATGAGTGACAAAAATGTGATTCAGTGCTGCTATAAAGAAATGAGTTTGGCAAATTCTACTGGGTAGCAATGCTGTGTGCAATGAAAAGCAAATCCAGTTTGCTTCGTGTAACAGCAAAATGGCACTCCTGTGTAGTTTTAAAGAAGCTCACGTGAGTTGTTTTACATGTTTCCACTTTGCCATCAAGCAGCTGCCATGGTTAAAAGGCAGTGCCTGTAGAGCTCTGCTCCAGCCTTGCTCTTGCACAGGTCGAAGCAGCCTGGCCGGGCTCTCCTGCAGGACTCCTGCCTTTACCCAGCCTCCCCAGGAAGCTCAGGCCAGTCAAAGTGTATCTTTAGCAGGAATGTTTCCTCTCAGGGCTCCTGAGACCAAGCCCAGCACTGCTTTCACTTGTCTTCTCTTTGTGGTGTGGGAAGCTCAGTCTCTTCTGGAGACCTCACCCTCTCGTCAGGGAGATCAGGCAGCATAACACTGAAATATAGTTATACCAAAAGGTTTTAATTGATGAACCAGGAGTTACAGCTCACCTGGATCAGAGCAGGTGTATGGGAGCGAGGACATCTACAGCAGAGTCACCATAGTCTGTGTCAGTGGGGTGAAGAAGCAGCCTCTGCAGATTCCATCCTCTCAGATCTACCTGCCCCTTCCCCTTCTCTCTTCTGGACTCGTCTTCCATTGCTGCTGTTTCTTTGGTTCTTTCTCAAGGGTTCTCTGTTGCAGCTCCATCTTGATGTTTGTGCTGTCCTCATCGAGGCAGTCCTTCCTCAGCTAATGGCTCCATTTAGCTCCTGCAGGGAGTTCTGTACAAATTGCCGATCTTGCTGCCTCAGAGAGGAATTGTAATTTGCTCTTTCCATCCCTAGAGAGCATACAGAACAATTGGGGAACCAAGCTACACACAGGAGTCTTATTATTCTTCCTACTGCCCATATATGATGAATCTTGCCACATTTTTCATTTTTATCCTGCAGTGACTGTACAGCAGAATAACCTGTCTTGAGCAGTCTCTGCCCTGGTTCATGATCCCTCTGCTCTTGGCTTCACCCATCCCTGTCTTGCCTTTCCCATGAAGACACTGAAAAAAAGTTATAGATGTCTGTATGCACCTAGAGAATGCACATACAGATTTTGTAAAATTTCATCATTGAGGTAACACAGTAAGTAGAAACTTAAAAATAAGAGCTTGGAAAAAGAAACTGAGCTTAAAATTCCCTTTTTCCTTCAGTATTTCAAAATAAAGGAAATATTATTGTCAAAACAATTATTAGCAGAAGCAACTGATCAAGTGCTGCTCGTTCCTTTGACTGTCATTGGTTCAGACTGAAGTTGAGTTGAAAACTCTGGTGTCTCCTTTGCATCCGTCTGATAGTGCCAGCTCTGAAATGGGGACAGTTTTGGAACAGTCATAAAGGAGTGACTTCATCTTAGAGTCTCTAAGATTATTAGGGTATTGATGCTTAGAAGCATCAAAGAGCAAAGGCATCTGGAGTCCTTTTCTTATGTTTTAAGCCAGTCAGAGGCAATTTTTAATCCACAAAAATAAGTCTAGTTTATCTTAGTTTTTATATTTTTTGCTTACTACAAAGTTTGGAGTTTTTGTAGGGTTTTTTTACCCCATCTCTTTCCCTTTGCCTTGAGTCAGCTCTGAGACCTAAAATTCCCACTCCTTATCACCTGTCTTAATGACTCAGGAGGTCTGAAAGAATATTCCAGGTTGACCAGATGATAATACTTTTCATGATGCAGTAGAATTTATAGACAGAAATGCTTAATTGTTTTTCTTTTTTTAGTCACTCTGTACATTAAACTTATACTTTTTCACAGGGAATTTCAGAAAATGAGCTCCTTGTACGTTCCTCCCAGTCCTGTGCCCCAGCCTATTCAAGCAAACCACTTATGCATAACAGTTCATTTCCACTGGTAACAATAATATTGACCATTGGCTTCGGTGGAACTATTCATATGCCTTAAATTATGCATATACCTGAGTGCTGGATTAAAAAGCAACCAAGCAAAGACAACTAATTAGATTTTAAATAATGAAGGATCTGCCAGTTGGAATCTGCATCCTTAGTGTAATAATACACTGGCTAAATCCAGCTACAATGATATATGCTGGGTAATAGGAAATACAATCCTTTTCTTGCTCCCTTTGTGAATGGTGTCCTGTGTGTATAGACTTGGTTGAGGTGTATGTGGAGAGCAACCAGGAATTTATCATGTAAAACCAGGCTTTTTTCATGTCTTTATTGGCATGATATGCAGCAACCTCACAACATTCAGTCTCGAAACAAACCAGCAGATTCAGCATGTGCAGGATTTTAATGCTAAAAAAGAAATCCTGTGGTTTGCCCCACAGATTGGAAAATTGGGTACTATCAAGCCTAATATACATAGAAAGTCAATTTTGGTACTGTGTCCTTCCTTACTGTACGTTTAGTTCTGTTACCTCATTGAAATCCTTCTGGGGCCTCTTTTAAGCATTTGTAGTATATAATACATATACTATATATATATATGTAATATCCTTTTTCTCATTTGAGATGAGTATGTTACTCCTTAACTATTTCTGCTGCTGTATTACATCTAGCACGAGGAAAAGTAGATCTTTCACAGTTTTGCTTCCTCACTGGACAAATGGACCATATGGACACTCTGTAGGAAATTCACCCCTGCTGAGTTACTTCTGAAGTAATGAAGAACTAATACATGATTTTATGGGACCTTTTTTGTTCCCTGACTGCATGAATGGAAAGCATTTGAGTTAGTGACGTTTCAGAAACAAAGCAAAGTTCTAACTATCCTGAAGGCAGTGTGAAGATAGAATGGAAGCCAAAGAAACAGTGTAAGGGTAGGAGAACTCTCTAGTCCACATAACCCTTGTCTCAGATTTGCCTGTGTCTGTGATGTTGGCATTTTTTTCTTTAATATTGTCAACTCAGCCATAGCTGTAAAGGGGAAAGTTCCATCCTCTGTTGATTTTTGGTTGGTTTTCTTACCCAAGTTCTGACTAAAAGGTGTAAGGGAAAACATTTTTCCCTTGCAGTGCAAAACACTGCATTATCCTATAAAAAAAGGTATTTCTAGTGTTGTTTAATCAGAGTTTAAAGTTGTAGTTCTATGAGCACACGTGTGAGTGAAGTGCATTCACCAAAATGTTCAGGGGAAGAGGAGGAAGGAGAGGGTGGAAAAGACAAATTTAATCCAAGCTTCTTTACTTTTTAATTGATCAATGATAAATATATAAATTTCACATTAGTATCTTCATGGCCCTTTATGGATCACATGAGCTATGCCTGCCAGTACTTACCATGTGATCTTTGATCTAAGCTCCTTTGATTTGAGGAAATCATTTCTGCCCATCCTTAAAGTTATGAAGGTACTTAAGTACTGTTCCTGAAAAAGGTGCTTTTCCAAAGAAAGACTTCAAGTAGGAGCATATATTCAGTGACAATTGAGTGTTACCTATTTTTTCAGCTGTCTGCTGCTCCCAATATTCTCCAATTTTAGGTTGTTACAAGAAAGACTTGGTTTCAACTAGAAATCTTGCTACTGACCACAGTCATTACTTTTGGCTGGATCATTTCCTGAGGCAGTGAATTCCACAGATAGACTGCATAAAATAGCATTTCTACACAAAATTTCTGAATTTACTGCCCTTTATTTTATTGAATCCTCTGCTCCTCTCCATGAAAGGTTATACGCTTCATGATAGAATACTTGTAGCCCTTGCACTTAAAAAATCTCATCACAACGCTCTTTCGTCATTAGAAATCAATTAGCAATTTATTCAAGAAATGGAAGCCTAGCCCAGGTGTCCTGACTAACTCACTCCCCATTTAGCTGCAGCTCTGCAGTACCTTGCACTGAACAAGACAGATTTAATTTTTTTCTTCAGCTTGCGACTTTCCAGTGACAGCTGCCCTTCTATGATGGATGACACTTTTCCTGTACCTCTCCGTTATTTTTGAAAGACATTTGCCACAAAGTGTCAGGGTGTGAGTGTGTGTCTTGTAAAGTCAGCAGAATTTAGTGAATTGTGTCTACCCCTCCCATTAAGTGACTGAAAGCTCTCCACTATGTGCCTGGTCATGCTCTGCTGCTGCGTTAATAGGTAATATGCCTCCAACATTGTCTTTGAACTATGATGCCTTTTAAGGAATGAGATATTGGCAAAATGTGCCAGACTCCTATCCTGGGAAAGAAAAAAAATCACTAAACAAGTAATGTATGCACATCTCCTGTGGCCTTAGCAATGTGTCTTCACCTGTGCCTTCTGAAGAAACAGAGGACATAGGCACAAAGGTCTATTTATAGAGATAAATAGACTTTGATTCCTTGGCCTCGACTGAAACTGCTGGTAGTAATTGTGATCAGCAAACTATGGAATTAAAAAATCCTAGTGTTATTTCTAGGTGATTGCCTGCCTGTATCATTGAGAGAAAAGCCTTTGTTGAAACAATATAGGCATGGTAGCAATTAAGGATACCTGGTGAAGTAAGAGCTCTTCTGCAGTACCCAAGGTGCAACAGACCTCAAATATGTTTTTTTTGTCACAATGCTGAGTGCTTTCTTTGACAGTGCCCAGTGAGACAAGGCAGTGTCCCACCTTGCAGATTGGAAACCTGAAGCACAGGGAGCCAAATGATGCCCCCACAGTGCTGGAGAGGGTATGCAGTGAATTATGAGAAGGAATCTAAGATCTTTATCCCTGAGGTCTCTGAGAGATGATGCACTAATGCTCTGAAATGTGCCAACTTCCTCATTGTTGAGAGTAGTGACATGTGAGTGTTGAGATGTGAGCTGTGAAAGGTCAGGCAGTTTGGCTCAGAAAGCAGAACTATTTCTATAAATGACAATCTGCAGATTCCCACTGATCCTGTGCTTCCAGCTGACGTAACAATTGTTCCATA
Organism: Campylorhamphus procurvoides; assembly: GCA_013396655.1. Classification (NCBI taxonomy): domain Eukaryota; kingdom Metazoa; phylum Chordata; class Aves; order Passeriformes; family Dendrocolaptidae; genus Campylorhamphus; species Campylorhamphus procurvoides. The sequence continues at coordinate 669,520 of WBMV01004156.1, read as the reverse complement.
CACGTTTAAGTTGGCATCAGCTTGCAATCACCTTGACTGCTGGAATATTATAATTCAGACCTGTGCTGGCTGATAGCCTTTGTTCAGAACTGTGAATTTGGAAGATGATCCACCTTGTCTGTTGAGATTCATGGGGTTAATAGGAAACACTTGGGGAGGAGTAGTGCACTCAGTGATGAGAAAACTGAGCTGTGTATCAGGAGTTGTCCATCCCAGAGAGATAACCTAAAACTGAACCATTTGCTATTCACTGTAGGCAATAGCACAAGATCTATTTTGCAGACCTTGTTTTCTGCACTCAGTAGTGTGCCAGTGGTAACGTTCCTCCTAGTCTTGCCACGACCCTTTGCATCTTCTGTTCTTTAATAGCATAATGAGGAGAAATCAGCTCTAGCATCTAAGTTAGGGTTGCAGTGAAAGGCTCCAGCTGTAGCCAGCAGGGCATGTGTGTGCATACACACATGATGAATAGCTGCAGACTTGCAAAGGATGGTGAGTTTCCAGGAAAGAGCTTCACTCAAACACATTCTTCTTACTGAACAATGCTCCCTTACACTTACCACTGAGGACAGCCCATCCTGGACTTCTAGGATGCTTCCATTCTGGAGGAAGCCTTTTCAGATATTTGGAAGAATTTAGTGTTTCTTGAGTGTTGGTACTTAGCTGTTGCTGTTTTAAGTAAGTCTATTTTCTTTCTTTTCCCCCCGTAACTTTCACCAAACAACTTTTTTCTCTACATTTCTCCTGCAGATGTTTTTCAGGAGCAAGTAGCAGGCTCACAGTGTACTGTTTCCTTATTGCAGGGAGGTTTTAACATAGTTTACCAAATACCTTATGTTATATCAATACATTTATCGTATATTCCTGTCTCCTGTGGGCCAGTCCCACAATGTATGGAATAGTGTTAGATGTGGGAGCACCAAACATAAGCAAGTCCAGCATCAGAGAGATGAACTCAGCTGTTTGCCAAATACTGATGGTTTCTCTATGCTTGAGAAGCTATCGCTGCCTCTGCCCCTGAGTTCTCTGTTACGTATATCACTGTGCAATAAAAGGGAGATGAAAAGCTGACCTCCAAAATTTTCAGTCTGAGAAGTCCCAAATACTCTGCTGTACCAGCACACAGGTCTGTTTTTCAGGACTTATTTGTGCTGATGCAAGCTGGCACAATCGTTATGCAATTGTGCAGGCATTGGGAATAGCCCGAGTACACTATATTCTACTTATATACTTTACCAGGCCATGATAGAAGCTTCTTGCCATCTGGAAATTTCTTTATGCCAGGGAAGCTTTGTATTTCCCTGAGTACCCTGACATGCACCTGAACTCTGTACCTGGCACCCTGGCATCTGCTGGTTAGGATTCACTTGTGCCACAGCTTTGAGAAGTTCCACTTTTCCAGCTGACAAAAGAAAATCCCAAACTGCTGATAGATGAATACCATACAACTCAGGCTTTTTTATCACCATCTATCATAATTAGAGGGATGTCAAGTCATCAGTGTGCCCACAGTGGTAAATTCTTACAGCAGTTTTTCAAAGCCATCCATACTCATTGTTTGTGCAGGTTGCTTTATATAGATAGTGACATTCTTTGTAGAAGAGAGAGGGTGTTAAGTCTCATTTTTTCACTTAATTCCAGCTTGGGCAGTTACATTTCTTCCTGCCTGATTTCTCCACTGGGATCTCAGGTGAATATCTGCTTCCATCTTTACACACCATGATGTTTTGTTCTCATTAAAGCACTGATGTGTAGTATACACCAGAGGTGTCTACTTTTTGGTCATGTGGGATGAAATGTGCCTTGCAAACATAAAGAATAATTAGTATGATTTATAAATAATTGAAAAATTCTGCAAAACTATAAAAGGGAAGCTGTTTAATATGGTTAGGGGATGTTAGAGGTTCAGGTACTCTCTTCTGACCACGAAATATATTCATCCTGTGAGGAAGGAGCTGATGAGCTCCTTCACAGAAGGAGATTTTGAGCTTATTTTTTAATGAGTCTACTTCAGTTCAGTCACAGCTGAAGGAGCCCCGAGATGGAGTTCTGGATCGGCCCATTGACTGTGGACTATTGCCAGACAAGGACTTTAGTGACTCTGCTTTGGAAGAAAAATGGATAATGGACTTCCACCCAAAAAGAACTGATTATATTAGTGTTATTCTCCTGCCTTGTCTTACTGAAGGTCTGAAATTCCTTTCCTGAGTTGTTACAAATCTTGAGTCAGATCCCCTCCCTTGAAATGCGTCTCAGTGCCCATGTATGGAAGAATAATTCTTTTGTGATCCCAAAAAATTTTTTAGGTTGCAAAGGAAAAAGCATTTTCCTAGAAAGAGAAGACAACATACAGAAAAATTTTCAAGAGTGGAAAACAAAGGAACGTAGCTTGCTTTATGCCTTTAGGTACTTTCAAGTCTGCAATTTATGTTCATAAATCGGTTTAGTGCTCCTGAAAATGTTACCCACCATCTGTTTCTTTAATGATGCTACGTCTGGCTCCAAAGATAAGTGTCTGTGAAAAGTAAAGAAGGGACTCTGGTATTTTTGATACCATCATGAAAGTGAGAGTCTATTAAGGTAACCAGCAACATTCCAAAATTTTGAACTTTGAAGGAGACTGCAAGATAAAATAGTGTTTCTGTACTAGATGCTTTTAGAATATCAAGATCTTATTATGTGCTGGAGTTAAACCACACATAATACAGGTCCTGGTGCTAAAACAATAGTCTGCCTGCTTTGTTTGCAGATACTTGGAGCAGTGTGAAATCCAAACCTATGCTCATGTTATTCAGTTTACAGTCTCAAATTCTCTTAGTATTCAGTTGTGTAGGAATCACATTTTGGTAAGCAATTCATCCCTCAAAGAGAGAAAGGAAGGTTGTGAGGAAGCTTTAGAAAATACTTGACCAGGTCAGGACATGTTTAGCCTTGAAAAAACCTTCCTCAAAAGTACAAAGTGACTGCCTTCACTGTGGTAAACTGTGAAAATTACCAGAGCATTGCCAGGGAAAGATCAGTGTTTGGCCACAGTTCCCACATTCTCCTCTCTGAGGTACCTATTCTGGAAGAAGCCTTTTCAGATATTTGGAAGAATACAATCAGGATTGTACCTGTGCTACATATGGGAAGTAAACGTGATCTGACAAGGAACTGTGACAGTGCTTAGCAAAAACCAGCAGTGTTTTTCCTGGCAGCAGAGGACTGTGTGGGTGTGTGTGCCAGGGGCAGGAGTGTACAAGTCATGGGGTGGACCCTTCACTGTGCTGTAAGTAAACTCCAGAAAGTAACAGTCCACAGCTTTGAGCATCCAAAGAAGTGCCAGTACAGCAGGTGGTTATACTTTAGCCTGTATAAATCACTGACTGTAAGGAAACAGATCAAAAAAACCAATCAAAGGAGTGGTCACATAAGAAAAAACATACAGAAACGCTATGATTATGTGTAAACCAACCCCAGGCTCTGTTTACAAACCTTTCCATCTGTTCCTTTGCCTAATCATTTCTGCTTTCCCTCTCTGTCTTCTAACTTTCCTTCGTCTTTCCAGATGCAGGACGCTATGGGCTATGAGTTACCATGGGTGTATTTTGTCAGTCTGGTCATCTTTGGATCCTTTTTCGTTCTAAATCTGGTTCTTGGTGTGTTGAGCGGGTAAGCTGACAGTTTTGGTGTCCTTTTTCCAATGCTACAGGGCAAGACTCCATAATAAGGGTTCTTCCCTGTCACCAGGATACTTTCAAAGGGATTAAAAATCTGAATCCAAGGAAGCTTCACATCAGCTCTGAAATACTTTGACAAAAATGTTCTAATATTGCAAATAACCATACAGGTAACAAAAGTGGTGTTTGACACAGAAATTCAACCTCAGGGCATTAAAAATTGCTAATGTCAACCTGTCATAAATTTCCAGAAAACTGACTATTGAAAATTCTTACCGCTGGTGACTTGGGATCTCTTTGGCTGGAGCCTTGCAGTGCTCAGAATCTGAGCTTGTCTCACTAATTATCATTCCACTCTTCCAGGTCAATGATGCCATAGGAAGGGACTGGCCCTGGATCTATTTTGTTACACTAATCATCATAGGGTCATTTTTTGTACTTAACTTGGTTCTCGGTGTACTTAGCGGGTAAGCAGTACCAGGAAAATGTTTTATTATTGTTTATTTTTTAAAATTTGTATTTCTATTCCTACTCTCTGGTTACCAAAACAACAGTCAGTGGCGGGTTGATCTCAAGAACCTTAAGAGAAGGCCTAGGCTATTGCTGTGCCAATAGCAGAATATGGCATTCCTAATACCATGGGAGGAGTCTTTGGACTAAATCAAAGGAATATACGAATTCTTTGCCTGTGGCACATTCCTCTACCTGTATTCCATGGGAAGAGGACAGCTCTACGCTCTCCTGTGGGCAAAGCAATCCATTTGCCATAGAATAAGGGGATTGTAGTAAAATTTCTGGAAGAGTCAGTAGGACTGAACGAAGAATGAGAGCATGAGACAAATCCCTTCGCATCTGTAGGATGAGGCTCCTGCCGAGTTACGGGTGCTCACAGGAGGAGTTTGCACATTGCTGAGTGTATCTAACACACAGCCTAACAAGAGACTCATTTTCCCTGGAGAGAATCTTGGGCACGTGCCTTCTTCAGTAAGCCCATATTCTCCGTTGTGCAGATTACAAGCCTGGCATGATGCAGGGAGACAAGATCCTTTCCCTCTGACCTTTTCTAAGGATGAGCAGAGAAGCAAGAGTAGTCCATCTAGTGTTTAAGCATTCCTAAGACATCCAGGCATTTATCTGCATTTCAGTTCTGCAGTTTAACTCTCACTGCAAAGCATCATTGTGATAGCTTTGATTAAAAACAATGCATTTTGCCCCCAGTAGTGAAAAACTTTACTGCCCTGGGGAGCCACATAATTAGAGGAATCAAGCCAGCAAACATTCCTCCCAGATTCTAAAAAAAAAAAAAGAAAGATCTCCTAGGATTAGGCTTCTAATTCCATATTTGGGCATGACTGGGGGACTACAGTACATGGATAAATATGGTATGAGGACTTCAGTGCATCCTCTTTTTCTTTGTTTCCAACATATTAGCTCCTTCAATGAGCTCTAAATGAATTTAATCGGGGCCTGTACCTGTTGCCTGAGTGGGCAGCCCTGAAATCCCCTGTCTTTTGATGGTAAGAGAGGGAATACGATCTCTCAGCAGCAGAGAGGACTTGATGCCTCATAGAAATTATGTCCCCAGGACTTGGGCCAACAACATAGGAAGGGCAGTAGTGGGACCAGAGAAAAAGATCCACCATTGGCCATCTGGCAAAGAGACAGGTAATAGAAGTACCTTCATTACTCCATTGGAAGAGACGTGCCACTAAGACATCTGCTGCAAAAAAAGAAAGGTTTCCAAGCAGTAATGGGAAAAATCCCCAGTAATGAAGTGTCAGGCAATAGTCTGTGTTTGGATATCTGGAGAGTGATACTCTGGGTACAATTTTAAAATGTGTGCTCCTCGTTTCTCCAGGTGGGTACTCTGAACAGCAGGTAAGGATGTCAGCAGGAGTGGAGGATGATGACCAGCTGAGAGGGGGAAAGTGATCTGTTCTATCAGAGATGCACTCAAGGACCATACAGGACAGTTGTTAAAGGTTATATGGTATCTGACTGGAGAAACAGTGCCTGTGAGCCCAGCCATGAGGAGTGCATACTGCTGAAGCACTGCTGATCCGATTTACCTACACCTGGATTTGTATCTGTATATAATTAAAGGTTGAATTTCCTCTCTCTTTCATTTTCAACTCAAGAAAGTATTTGGAACCCTAAATCTTCTCCCTCCTGACACAGTGCAGCTAGAGCACCACAGTTAGTGGTAAGAGATGGAAACAGACTGTAGAGGGAAGTGAAATCGAAGATGAAGTTCACCTTGTTTCAGCTGTGAGTCACTCTTTCTGGCTGTCTTCACAGTGTTATGACAGCTGCACTGTTTCTACAAAAATTTCCCCAACTGGAGAAAAGTAAAAAGAAACTTAAGAATTTGCAGCCATGAAAAAACGCAGAAATTATGGGAGAAATGTTCCAAATTTTCTTTGGGCTAAATAAGCAGTTCTTAAACAATTAACTTTTTTAAGCAGTTCAAAATTCTGCTGAGTTACAAAGTGTCTTCACTTTGCAGATTCAGCTTTTTTTTTTTCTTGGAATATTGCTATTAGTCTGATCTATGTAAATGATCCACCTGTCTGTTCTACGTAGATACAAAGCAACATTCCTGTTTATCTTTGAATATCCATTGTGGGCATCTCTGATTTCTTCCCATTTATCTATTTCAGGAACTCGAGCAAGCATGTTGTGTAGGTAGACTTTGTCAATGACAGATTAGCTTACGTTTTTTTAATCACTTCTGAATACATAAGTGTAATTAATTGTACTCACAAAGACATCTTGATTGCACCTGCAAAATCAAATGCTGAGTTCTGCTCTGCCTAAAGAGCTCGTCTGTAATTTGTTTTTCCTCAGGTATGTCATCCATTCATGGTCCTTCTGGTGAATTTACTACTCACATGCTAAGCTGAATAGCGTGTCAGAGTATTTATATGTAGAGCTCTAATCTATTCCTGTCTTGACTGAGCACAATGTAAAATTCATGTATTCCAAAGGAAACATCCAGTCAGCAGATCACACAGACCTCCTCAAATGCAGGCAAAACAATTCCGCATCATTTCTGTGAGCAGTGATTAGAAGTTGCTTGAGATCAGAGATGTTCACATCTGTGTTATCTCTGTCAGTTAATTAGTGAGGATAAAAAATGGCACAGTGGGTTCAGCCTTCAGATGTGCACGTTGAAGCATAGAGGTTCACATTTCCTTTCTATTTTGCCTAACAGTGAGCCAAATCCCAGGACACAGGCCAAACAACCGAAGGCAAATGGAGAGCAGGACAAACAGCCATTTCTTTTGCTTTGAGAGGATCCTGCAAAACCCAGTTGGCTGCTTTTGATGCTTTTAGTGGCAAGAAAGAGGTCAGAGTGAAAGGGAGGCTGGCTATGGTTATAACTCCCCCCTGAGCGGTTTTTATGACCTTTCAGGAATTTTTCCTAGTCTTCTGTCCCCTCTTCCAACTCTTCCCATTCCTTGGTGTGCTTCTTAGGGTGGATGAGATTTGAAGCCTTGTGCTCCACTTTAAGTAGTAAGCAAGAGCTTTGAACTGCTAGAATTTTGCTGGGTTTCTCACTTTCCATTTCCTCTCCATGTGAAAAGTCATCTTGAGATCAGCTATAGACAAAAATGATCTATATTTCATTATCAGGGTGGGAAAGAGAAGTTTTCTTCTGATACAGCACAGGATGCACAGCTGGGTGTTTATATTTATGACCTTGGCCCAGTGTACCCTCACAAACATAAAACATCTCTCCAAAATACTCTGTTATTTGGTATTCCTATTGGCAGACAAATCTTATAATTTCCTGGGAGAAGTAAAGGAAAGTGAAGGAAACTGAATTTTAGGAAAAATTGGATTCACCAACTTTTATCTCGTCAATAAAAAGGGACAGGTTGCTTGGTAGTTCTGATAACCTTTGTTGACCTTACCCTGACACCATAGTGCAGACTCTTTGGAGAAGACCACCTCCAGACTCAAGATGGCACTTCCATCAGAAAGCTTATTTGGGTCTTGGCCTCCCTGCTGAAAGTGCAAACGATGACCCTTCATTAGGAGCTGTGGTGATAGCAGAAGTTATGTGGCCACCTGCCTGCAACAGGCACTGGACTGAGGTCACCAGCTCATTTACAGGGGATGGCAAATGACCATTGGTAGTAACTCTTGATCATGAGCTACATCTGCCCAAGTGCAGGCTGGCAGTCCACACGGGAGCTGGTTTGAATTGCAGCAGCAATTTCCCGAGCCACATGTTCTCAATGGTTTAGTGTTAGTAGAGCATAGAAATTAAGACAACTTAAACAAGTTGTCTGCTTTGGAGAGTCATCTGAGTGGTGGAGTATCATATGCCCTACAAAGGACGGAGACATGCAAATGCAGATCATTTAGACGAGGCGATCACAGTATTTTCCATTGTTCTATAAAACTCTAGGTAAAATTTGCTCCTCTGCTGATGGTCAGTGTAAAGACATCGTGTTAAAATCTCCCATCGGTTTAGTCAGCTCTCCCCCACAACCCAAGCCCTATTTGAGGGACACAGTAAGTGTGGACTGAAAGCACCCAAGTGGACATGCAGCTCAGAGACACTAAAAGTAAATGATGCACTTCAGATCACAGTAGGAATTTCACTGCTGTAAGCTGGCCTGGTTTGTAATGTTTGCCACTTTGGCTTCTCAAACAGCCCCTTTCAGTTTATATCCATATGAATATAAATAGTTCTCACCTGGAACTGAGGTCTCAGTTCATTTAAAAATTGGACCCATTTGCATTAGATTCCACAATAACTGTTTAGGAGCTAATATTTGAAACACTGGAACTGGATTTATCAAACAGGCTTAATAATACATAGATTCATTCAGTGATTATTTTTTTCATAGTTAATTCATGAATTTGGATAAGGCACTGTATCAGACTCAATGGAAAGGCATTACTGAAGCAGAAAATATTATTGATTAATTTTTCCTAAAATTGTTTGCACAGTTTTTATTATTATTGTTGGGAGATTGTTTATTTGTTCAACATTGTAAATAGCAAAATATAACTCCCAGTATGAGAAAATTTCATTTTTTCCACGCCTTGAAGCTGAGTGGACTCAGAGTTGACTGTAATCTACCTTCAGGCCAAAGGTGCCAGTGTTTCCCTTCCTTATTTCCACCTTCATTGTCACAGTCCCATGGGAGAGGCTGAACCCTCAGCAATGTGACAAGGGTGCAGATCACACATGCACATACCTTGTCAGATACTGTGACTTGAAATTAAGGGATCATCCTACTTTGATTCTGCTGCAGTGCTGGTTTTTGCACTGCTCACATTATTGAAAGCCTGTTCCAAAACCTGTTAAAAGTCCACAGAAATCTTTCCGTGAGTTTTGGACCAGACAGGAGGGAAGTATTTCACCATCACTGTTAGAAACCCACCTCCATCTCAGTTGCTCCAGAAGCAGTCACATGGCACTCCTTAACATTTTGTGAAGGATTTTCCCAATCCTGGTATTATGCCACCAAAATTAGTTGTAGTTTTGCTGTTTATTTTTGCAGGAGCAAGCCTAAGACAAATCCCAGGTGGAGTAGGATCTTTTTAAATCACTCATTTCTGACATTTGTCAGCAACTGTAAAGGAGAATGAATTGGAGAGAATGGCTTTACCTCTTATTTCTAGAAAGAGTGGACTGTATTATCTGCTGTGTGTGTCTCATGTAGTGATCTGCTTCAGCAGATACAAGACTTAATGCCTAAGTATTCTTGGTCCAGCAATTTTCACAATCATTAAGCTTACTTTTTGAAATGCAAGTGTTAAAACCTGCTTTAGAACCACAGGAGAGTCTCTAAATAGAGATAGGTCAGCATTTCTTGGAAAAAAAAATATTGTTGTATAGGTGTCCCTGAAAGAGGGGAAGAAACAGCATCACAACCAAAAAGAAGGCAAGGCATTCAGGCTCATAACTAAGCAACATAAAATTATTGTTCTTAAACCCTCTGTTTTAAGTCTATATTCCCAATAGTGTTCTTTCATAAAACTGTCATCAAATGTCTATCCCATTCCCTTCCTGGCAGAATCTATTAGTTTTGTCTACCTGTAATTTGTGGTGTTTGTTCACCCAGCTTGTATTTGAAAAATACATTCCATGTCAGATAACAGGCTTAAATACTGAAAGCCTGCGTTCATGGTCTGAGTTTTTAAATATATTGTCCAGTACTGTGCGTGAAATTTGCCATAATTAAATTTGTACAAAACTGTGAGTACCATTAATTACACTTTAATTAACCTAATTTGGTTGTGATTACACATATAATCTTAAAGACAGATTAAAGCCTGGGTAAATATTAGAGCCACCATCTCACTCTCCAGATGTCAGATTATTGTCAAACAGTTCATCATTAACCATTATTCATATAGATATTTGCGGGTAACTGTTGGAGAATATCAAGTGGTAAAGAATTTTAGAAAGTGTCTGGCATTGTATAGAAAATTGTACAGAAATGTTACATATGCATTTTATTTGAATTGTCAATCAAATGTTGAGAATGAAGGATTTTTTTTAAAGAAAGGTATTTATTGCTAGAAATGTGGACACTCCAGCTGTTTTACATGTGTATCTAGAAAGGATGCTCCATTCATGTGTCTGTCTTGAAAGGGTAGAGAAAGCTGGGTGTGCTACACAGGCTGAGGAGACTTTCAAGTGGAAATCAATCTAACCCATTGTTTTTCCATGTCTTCCTTCCCTCCACCCATGCCCTGTCCCTCCCTCCCTCTTGCTAGGGAGTTTTCCAAAGAAAGAGAGAAGGCTAAGGCTCGAGGCGATTTCCAGAAGTTACGGGAAAAGCAACAGCTAGAGGAGGATTTGAAGGGATACTTAGACTGGATAACTCAAGCAGAAGATATTGATCCAGAAAATGAAGATGAAGGCATGGATGAGGAGAAGCCTCGAAACAGTAAGCAACTTTCTTCTCTCTTTCTTTCTTTCTCTCTCTGTGCTTTTAGCAAGAGAGCCTGTGCCCACCTGCTGTAGTGCTGAGATGGCTTTTAAGGAAGAACAAGTTCTTCCTGAGACGTGCACTATGCTTATACATGATTCCAGTTTCATTCCTGTAGGAAACCGTGGGAAGCAGAAATATGTGTACAGTAATTGATATTCTGCAGATCCTCGGTGTTTTATCTGTGATACTGACATAAGATCCTGATCCTAAACAGAAAAACAGGTCAATACTTGCTGTTAAAATCCACTAATGGGAAAAGTTTTAAAATACATATGTGCCTCCTATTCACTCATTTAATTGCAGTTCAGTGTTGCAGGCTGTTTACACGTGGTTGGTACTTAGAAAGCAAAGGTTTCTTAGGCAAAACAGTACTACAGTGTGGGAGAAGGGCCAAATCAACCCTGTTGTACATTAAGTGAGCCATCTGTAACTCCACTGAAATCAGTGGGTCTGTGTTTGCTTTTGCCAGGCTGGAATTAAGCTCTCAGGCATTTCTTGTAAGGGTGTTATCTCTTATTCTTCTGTTCTGGAAGTGACAAGGTGTTTGTACAAAGCAAAAATCCACCAATTATCTCTTCTTATTAGAAATCCTGAAGAAGGAACGGCTTGAAGAAAGCAGTGCTTCCCTACATTTAATTACCTTTATTGAATCTTCTCCTTCCACCTTTTCTTTTACCAATATAGGCTGCATAACACTTCAGAAACAATTAGCAGTTATCACTGCTGGTTGTGCACTTGGGAAATGTCAGACTGGAAACCTTTACACAGTTAATGGGCACTGGCTCTACTCTTAGCGTTCATTTTGGGAATAAGCATTTACTTTTGGGAGAGAAGATATGAAACATTTCCCTAGAGATCATCCTTCCTACCAAACAACCAAAATCCATGGGATGATCCAATCAGAAGCGTATAGGAGGATTAGACACGGGGAAATTGTGCCTTTCTTGCTTTAGCAAGATTTTTATCAGCAGTTCATGACCTTTGGGGGAATAAGCACTATTGCTGCCAGAACATTTAAGTTCTTTCAGCGGAAGAAAAAAAAAAGTGAGGTCATTAATATCAGGTTATACCCATGATACTTAGGTAGTTGGACTTGAAGGAGTCACTGTGGTGACTTGCTCAGACTTTGCCCACATCAGGTTATTTTGATTTTCATGCTGGTGTCTTCATAGGTCACACAGCTTACTTTAACAATTTGACCTCAGTAATCGTTCAGAAATGAATTCATTATTCATGAAAAACGTTTGCTGCTTTGTGGCATACAATACATGAATATGTCAGAGGTAGATTCATTGCATGTGGTGTTGGGTGCAGTCAGTCCATATTTGAGCTAACAAGCTCCTTTTATGGGTGCTGATGATAAGAACTGAAAGGTGGCGCATCTCCAGTTTGGTTTTAGTTCTTCCTGTTCAGTGAGACTTGTAAGACATGATTTACAAAAATTAGTCCTCTTTCATCTGACAAGTTGTCTCGAATTTTTCATGTTGGCTGTTAATTATAGAGTTAACCTATTATTAGCAAACTAACTTGTTAGTCATTTCTTTTCCAAGCTACTACTGAGTGCAATGTCTGCAATGCCATTGGTTCCAAGTGTCAGGTCTAAGGGCAGTGGTTGTTGACTACTCCCTTGTACGCAGCACAGTCTCTCTGACCTTGTGGCTTTGGGGTGCATTATCCATTTTTATTGTATGCAGATGGGGCTTGGAAACAAACATCTGCAGTTTGCAATGCCTAGCACTGAACAGTAGAATTACACCTTTGTACAGGATACAAAGGAAGGCTGTGGACTGATTTTGGCCATGTTCTGGGGGCAGTGGTCATGCTAACAAAAGCTTCAGCACAAGAGAATGGCAGGGATCAAGCAAACAGGTCACTGTGAAGTTTAATTACCTATTCTTCTGATACACATGCCCCATCTAGAGCTGACACCAATCTTAGTGTCACTGGCCTGTATCTATGAATACGAAATTAATCCTCCTTTTAGCTTTGGTGTACTGTCCAGTGCTATATCACAGGCTTTTCTGACTATATAAGTAAAGGATGTCTCTGAACCATTTCAACTCACTCAGGTTCTGCAGTCTAGTTTACTAACCAGCTCTGACAAGGCCTGTGTGCTGTCCTGAGGCTGAGTCACACTGCAGCTATATTGCTCTTGAGGCTTGACAGATCTGCGAGAAATTGGGTTGTAAGAACACTGAGTCAGAAAAATTGGGAAATAGAGACCCTTTCCTTAATGGCTTCAGACTCATAAACGGTACTGTAAGTGGCAGGGTGTTTTGTCTGGCCTGTGGTTTTTTGGTGTGTTAGCTACTGTGTTCAATGTTTTGGCATTCATGCCAGCAGTCAATCACCAGTAGGGTTAACCTGAGGGAGAAACATGGTATTAATTCTCTTCCAAAAGCCATCTACAAAATAAGCTCCAACTGTAAGGGACAGATGGCACAGTAGTAAATTCCCTCAGGAATCCCTTTGGCTTGAGTGCTCCCAAGACATTTGATTCCCACCTACTCGCAGTCCAAGCTTGCATTGCCAAGCTTCCCATGTCTTCCTTGTCTTCCTGTGTTTACCTCAATTGCCTCACATGCACCTCAGTGTGCTTTTCATTGAAGGGCTCTTCAAAGCTCACGCCTTCTGTCTCCAGTACAACACCCTGAACTCCTCAGATGAGTGTTACTGCCCCTTTCCGGGGCACTTTGCTCAGTGATTAATTAATGTTGACTTTTAAGGTATCAGCCCTGAGACTTTTGGATAGCAATTCACTGAAGTCCACAAGGCAGTTCAGGCCTCCTTAAGCTGCTGGTTTAGCTCAATAAGTTTCTGAGGTGGCCTTTGCATCATTTATATTGTACTGATGCTCAGGAGACGTGCTCCTGCCTGAACCCTGACAGTGACTCACATTGTTACTTTGAAGAAGTCTCATCAGTTTTTGCTTCTTTGTTTTTTCCCCTGGAGGTTGTTTGGAGGCTTGTGGGGGGAGGGTACTAATATCAGAACAGTTCAGAAGTTTAATTAAAATGTACTTATTAAACTAGAGCCTCAGCTAGCATAAGCTCTGAGATTCAGCAGTTTACACCATCTGGGCCCTGACCCAGGTAGTCTACATAAACTGAAGCAACCCAAACACAGAGAACATATGTTTCCAGTCTCTTCTCTGTCCTTGGCAGCTGCAGAGGCAGGTTTTGCTGTCTTCTTACTTTGTAGAGTGCTGCCCGCTTGTCAGCATGGGAACTGCCTCCTGTAAAACAGAGAACACGAGGTGGAAGGGAAGAGAAATTCATTTGCATCCCTTTTTGGTTTGACTGCCTGTGACAGTCCTTAGGGCATCGTCGGTCATGTTTTTTATATACCACTGCTTTCCTGAAGCTGTCAAACCTTGCCCTAAACCTCACTGAATGTTTACAGCCCTTAATTAAATGATCAAATCCAAGGATTACAATAGTGAGGACCTTAGTGAAGGAAAGGGTAAGAAAGGGAGATAATTGCAGCCAGAGTCGGACAATCCGTGCAGCCTTTACCTGTTACTCTCCATAGCAGAGGTCTTGGCATTCTGCTGAGGTGGGTTATTACCACGTGTCACTCACATGGATTGAGGGACATTCACAGAACAGGCTGCTTTAATTCTCTGTGTTTTGGGGAAGTGCCCTGTTTAAAGGCAGTTTTTCCATGTTGTTTGCAAACATGATTTTGCCATTATGACAGATGTGAGGTGGGAAATGTGAAAAAGGCTTCTGGGGGCTGTTGGTGTTGATGGTTTTCTTCTGTGCTCTTTCCCTGATGGGCCTTCTGCATGGGAAGAAAACATTAATTTGACAGAGGGGAGAAACACATGTCATGGCACAAAGCAGCTACTGAATTTCAAAATTACATGATACCAAAGAGAACCATCCCTCGTGTTGCCACAGTTACTGTGAATTTAACCTTTTCCCCCCCCTTCCTGCGAGGGGTCTGGAGTGCATCTGTGTTGCTGTGGGCAGAATCAGGAAACCTCAACCCAACCCAGATTCTTCTCCCGTTGATATTAGTTGGCAAAGCTCCCATTGGCTGCAGTGGGGTCACGAAAAAGCTGTGAATGGGCAGGGAGAAGTAATTTGATGTTTCTGGCTGCTCAGATTTTGTCCTCCCTCTGTTTTCCTTCTATTTCAGTTCAGTTTGGTGCTACTGTCTGTGTGAGGATGACCTCATTAATGTCAACTGAGTCCCTGAAAGTAACAGAGCCCACTTCTTGTCTTGGGATCTAATAATAAAGGCTTTCTGTGATTCAAGACAATTCATTCTTCTACTTAGTCATATCCAAGGTAGTGGTGTAAATTCAAGAGTCATTTGCAAGTCGCTTAGCCTACTAAAATTTAAAGTCTAATCATACTCTGAGGGCCCTTGTAATGGAACTGATGGCTGTAGATAATCAGGTTTTCATGTAACACAGCAGGAAAAAGCCAGTACAAATCAATGTGTTGCCTATCATAATCATATAACAATACTTTAGATAGCACATTAAAAAATGAAATGTGTGGGAAGGAGGTTGACTGCACATACATGCAGATTTATGCCTCAGTTAAAGTCAGAACAGTACCAACTGAAGAAAAAGGGTACAGAAATACAGGCAGATTCTAAAATGTATTAAAAAATTAAGCTGTTTAAAAAGAAATAGTCTGCAATCTTCACCTTCAGCGTATTTTTTGAGTACCTTAGTGACCTCTGGAAATGTTTGTTAACATCTGAGTTCACTACCTCTAAGGAATAAACAGCAACCAAACCTTTTGGTGGGCCACAGGTTTTGTGTCACTCCTACAGCCAGTGTTCCTTGTGAACATTGTCATAACTAGGCAGCAGAGCATTTAATCACAGGTTTGTGAGAGTATTCCCTAGAAATTATTTTTGAGACAAGGAAGATTTTTTTCAGCAGCGAAAACAGTATTTTAGAAGAAATTGGTACCTCTAGGACCATTAGAACTTTTGGGAAATCTGTGTCTTTCATGGAAACACTTTGTACTTCTGCACATCGGGCCATAAATGAGAACAGGAGAGCTGGTGGTTCAAACAGAAGAAGGGAAGAATTTTAGAACTCTAGAACTAGAAACCTCAGTAATTTTAACCCAATCAGGGTTTTATTTGCAAGAGTTCTAATAGTAGTTTCTTACATAACAGGAGTAAAAGCTTGGCCACCTTTCTCTGAAAGTTCAGGCATTTTAGGATTTATCTATCCCATTTCTGTTGCCTTGGCTTCCTTCTGCAAAGTCAGCTTATGTACCACAAGGAGACTGCGTTGAGTTCAGTGAGGTTATGGACAAATACCTGCCACTGACTTTAATGAAATCTGTCACTAAATCCTGTGCAACCCTTTGGGAAAGCCAGCGAGTTGAAGCTGTTGGATAGAGAGAGCTTTGTGTACAGACCTAATCATGATAGCAAAGATAAAAGAACACCAGCTTTTTCAATTTGTACATTTAGTAATTTCATATGTCAGCTTCCTCAGAGGCCTCCAAATCATGTGCTTAGTGTACTGAGAAGGAAGTAGCTTATTACTTTCAGTCTGGAAAAAAAATATCATGGTGCTGTGGGATAATGTCTAAGGTAGGAAGTACGTAACAGGATTTTCTGTGGCTCGGTTGCAGGCTAAAATTTCAGGGTGGCCTTAAACTCTTGGTACATTTTCTGTGATGAAATTTAATGGAGAAAGGCACGGCCAGGGAATTAACATGGAAGGTGCAGGGGGGGAAATAAGAGTGTATATATTTACAAGATATCCACTTTAAATCCATTTTTGACCATCACTACCTTCAAACTCATGTCTTCTTACTGTACAAGCAAAAAGATGGTGTTCTTTTTTAATTTCTGTTTAACAGAATATGCTTGAACTTGTCTATTGACAGCAAGTTAGTTAACCCGATGTTATTCTAGTTTCATCCACAGACTCTGTCCCAAGGTATTTCACATACACATGGAAGGACATGGGCAACCACTCCTTGACAGGCAGGCGCAGCTTGATATTTTAGAGGATTTTTGCCTATTGTCAAAAAGCAGATAAAAAACCCCCACAGGGTGCTTGCATGGCATTTTAGATCATCTGAGCAAAAAGTCTAAGAGGCCAGGCTGGAAAATGAAACCTTTATCAGTTTAATTCCTCCACTACCATTTGGTGGTTTGAGAACGGCATCATACAACCTGGTTGCATTTTGCTTTCCGTGTGTAAATAAAAGGAAATCAATGCCAGTGTTGTAAAATGATTTATTATCTGTCAACACCTCATCTAAAGAGGAAGAAGGCACAATCTCGTCTACTTTTGTCATTATCCACTGATGTGGAAAATAATCATCTGGTAACCAAGAAGAGATAAGCTGCAGTGCCAACAGTTTGGAGGCATTTCACAAGGGCACATGATAGGTATTTCCCAAGGAATTTAGTAGCTGGGGTAGATTTATTCTCTTTCACCTGGAGGCAGAGGGACGAAAGAAGTGCATTTTGGTGTCCACTGCACCACCAGTTTCTTCTAGGAAAAAACCCTCCATGTGCTCAGCTGCAGAGGTTCCAAAACCTGGTTTGCTTGGACAGCAGTGAAAGCAGCTCCCAAGTGTGTGCTGTGCCCAGTGCATGCTCTGCAGAAAACTGTCCCGGTGGCACCTTTCTACCTTGTCACCTTTTGAAGTAGCTCATACGCTGCTCTTCATATCAATACTACACTTTGAGGGCACTTCATAAAAGTAAGTGACAAGTCAGCTTTGTTTTTGTTGTGTGGCTCTTCACAGAGAAGCTCAGGTTGCAAAATGCAGCACGGGTTTGTGCTACAGATGTCGAGCTCGGGTCTATAATTAGCGTGCTGCCTAGAAAAAGCTTCTGGGACATTAGTTCTCGCACTAGGCTGAATCACTCCTGCAGTCCTTAGGCAAAAATTGTACTGGAATTCTTGGGGATTTTGCCTGGGTAAGGACTTGGGCCCCAATCTGTTTCATTTGAGGTCAGTAACAAAACATGCAATGTCAGCACTTGAAAATGTTGCCCAATGTGAGGTCTTGATGCGCCAGAGGCTTCTCAGTGCTCACACATGACTTCAATATTGTGTAAGTGTCGTCCACCAAAGGCAAAGTGTGAGTTATTTGGGATCTGAAATCACTTACAGGACTGAGGAGTCCAGATAGTACTGTTTGTCCAGTGCATAATTCCACTGGCTAAGATGCAGTTGTGTCTGGCATGGATTTGACCCACTGTCATTACAAGCAAGTTGCCCCCATAACTGTACTGATGGAAATGTGGGATCAGACCCAGATGAACTTTTATATGCTAAAAAGGAAAAGCGACATATATCAGACAAGATATATAAGAAAGAATTTGTGAGGCTTTATGGGGACCCTACAGGAAGCTGTGGTAACAGAGTACAGAGGGCAATGATATTCAACAGTGTAGCTGAGACAAAGTGAAGCTGCTATTTCCAAGTGTCATCTTCATTGTGTAACTTTCTGTGCAGTTGAAGAAAGAAAGATCATTTAGTGTGATTCTGCTTCTACCTTTGCCCCATCAATGTTAACAAAACTATGATGCCAACATTTGACTTTTTTCCTACTGGAATAAAACCAGAACTGAGAGCAGACTTTCCCTCCTGACTCTCTTCACTTGATGCTGTCTGTTTTCTTTTTTTTTTGAGTGAAAAAAATCAAGGAAGGAGTGGGGCTTTAGCCTTTACTGGTTTGTCTTTCTGCCCATTTCCAACAGGAAATGCTTAGGAAAAAAATAAGCCTCCTCAACAAAGTCACATTTAAAACTTTGTGGTTTAAATTATGCTTAAAAATGCTGCAGCATTGATTCTTGAAATATGTATGCATGTTAGTATTTGGAGAGCAGTAAAATCTTGTTCTGGACTCTTTTGTCTAATTTTTTTTTTTTAAAAGGCACAGTAAGGCTAAACAATGTTCTCAGGGTGACCCACCCTGTCACTGCCAGTGACACAGTCTCTCTCCCCATTCTTTGCCCTCTGACCAGAATTTTGACCTGGGAGTGTATCACATGAGGCATTTACAGGTTTGATCAACGGTGCTTTTGAACTATTTCCCTTCTCTGAGAATTCACCATAATCATCTTAATCATTTTAATAAATACAGTTTTCTTGTTCCCCTGAATGCTTGGATGGTTCACTCCATGTAAGTGAATCAACAGGTCTGGTTTTTATTAGTAATATAATTTAATAACCCAGCTTTCATCAAAACGCAGCTTTTAGGTTCATTGTTCTGTAGATTTCACAACTTCCCAGTTTCTCTTTTTCTGGCTCAAAGAAAGCTTTGATCGTAAACCAAAAGGCAAGCAATCAGTTGAAAACCTTCTTCCCCTTCCATCTCTGCTGCTAAGTTATTCCTGAGGAGAGGTAAATCCCATCTAACCAAACAAGATGTAGAAGCAGTTTGGCTCAAACCTGCATTTTGTCAAAGCACAGGACGGAGAAAACAATATTTCCTTTGTTTGAACAGCTGTGGCCAATGTTACCCCGTGTAATTCAGCAGTAATTTGTTTCAACATAGAATCAGAAGGCCTGATATCATTTGGTGAAGAGGGAAAAGCGTTTCTAAGAATTAGAATAACTTTTGTGTTTGGGGAAGGTAGGCTAAATTCAGGCATGTGCCTGACTCCAGCAGCCAGCTTGATGAGTGAGTGCTGGTGAATAGTGACAGCTCTGTCACACTAAGAGGGTCACTGTGATGAGCACCAGAGCTCTGTGCCACTTTTGCATGGAAGAAGGGATGCCAGCACTGAGACCAGACTCCAAAATTGTGGTGATTTCTGCCCACAGGCTCAATTCTTCTTCTTGTTCCCTTGCAGGCATCAAATCTTACAGAATTTAGATAAATTTCCAGGCTGCTATAATTCACATTTGGGAAAAAAAACCTCATCCTATAAGGTTCTCATTGAATGAAAGGTTTTGTTGTGATCTACACATACTCTTGCTCTCTTGCAGCTGAGGATCTGACTTGTTCAATTCACAGGTTTTACCAGCTTCACCCTTCCCTGGCTCTTGTAAACCTGGAGCACAAACAGCATTACACTGAGAACTACTGGAGCAGTGATGTGTGACCAGCCACAGCATACAGAGACTGACAGTAATGTTGGTAGGGCATTAAGTTTATCTGCTATAAAAGCTATTTCCCTAGCAAAGACTCTCTAATAAGGTAACACCTTTTTGCCTGCTGGAAGCAAGACTTACATTGATGTAAGAATCCTCTTGTAATACTATAGATA
Organism: Campylorhamphus procurvoides; assembly: GCA_013396655.1. Taxonomy (NCBI): domain Eukaryota; kingdom Metazoa; phylum Chordata; class Aves; order Passeriformes; family Dendrocolaptidae; genus Campylorhamphus; species Campylorhamphus procurvoides. Next base: position 649,680 of record WBMV01004156.1, on the reverse strand, counting down.
GTATGTTCTATAGGAATGTCTTTGAAGGTAAGGCTTTAGAGGGAATCCATTGTTTATATAGCTGGGGAAGACAACCTTTGTGCAAATAAATTAGTCTCTATATGCCCTGTTGGCTAGTACTTCTTGAAGCTGTCAAGATTAATCCACTGACATTGTGATTCCACTTCTCAAGAGAGGACATCAGTCTGTGAGAAAACTGCCTTTGCCATACCTTCTGATGAATTGCTGTATTTCCCATGGTTAGAGAGGCATAGAAAGCATTCAGTATCAGGATCTCCACAGAAAAAATTTATAAGAAGTGCCACCTCCTAAGCTAAGTATTCATAGAGCAAGACCATTTTTTAATTTACTTTTTAAGTAGATGCCTAAGGTGTGCTCTTAAATCTTTGTAAGACCAGTTGTAAAGTGGTTTTAAAAATTATGGAGTGTTGAAGAGTTCCTGCTGAAGTCAGCGGGAATGAGCTGTGATCAGTGTTTGAAAATCAGTTATCATGGCAGATGTAGCTTCAAGAGTCTCTCCACTGAGAAGAAAGCATTGGTGAGCAGGACTGATAGCAGCTGAAACCCTGAGTGGGTTTTGATGTGGTATAAAGAACTGCCAGGAGAGAGGCTGTGGTGTTCAGTAATGGTAACTGAGGGACATAGAGCATGTGTTTGGAGTTAGAAACAACTGTTGGGGATGAGAACTAGTTGTATTACAGTAATACCAGCCAAGATCAAAGCCACAGTGTGTCTGGAACTGTATATACAGAAATTAAAAGTGTGTGTATGTGCTTCCTTTTTGTGGGAAACCAAAGCTAGGAAATATGGGTTTCAGCTGCCTAAACATATTAATCTAATGGCAGTTTAGACATTTCATGGTACCCAAGACCTTCACTGTGAACTGGCAGATGACGTATAGCAGCTGAGGCATGTAAGTCTCCCAGTGTGATGGTTGGAAGGGAAAATCCCAAGTGGGATGTGAAAATGCCATCCAGCACCTCAGAAGAGGCAACTGAGTGTGGTTAGTCCAAAGACAAACAGGAAAAGTCTTGTGCAAGTGGAAGCTTCAATATGGATCTCGTAGGCTGAATGTCGTAAAAGTGCTCTTTGTAGACAGGACAATGTGATGGAACTGACTGTAACAGAAATTGCTCTGATACAAGCATTTTTTCCCCCTTGGTCTAAGTGTGTATTCATCATGACCTATCTACCTGTCTCTTTGTCTTCCCGTATGTATTTTGTATTATAACTTGAGGATTCATGTGCAGGGAGGTAAATACTGAGGCCCAGACCTTGTATTCCTTGGCCCAGACCGAGTTCTGTTTGGGAAGGGCTCAAACCAGAAAGGCTCTAAGAGGCCAGATCAGACTGAGGGAGGCAGAAGGTGCATTAGCAGAGCTCTGCCTGGGGAACTCTCACATCCTCCACCTTGCCTGCCCCTGACTGCCAGGTAGCCTGAGTATCTTCAATCAGTTCCCAAGCAAGCACGTGGGAAGGCAAAGATAACAGTATTTTGTTTGAGGTGCAGGTGGGGTTAGAACGCTGACCCTGCTGCTGTGAAGGCAGTGCAGTGGAGCAGCACCATGGACTGCAGCTGGTAGGAGGCCTGAGGCTCTGTGATGTTCCTGTGGCAAAGCTTGGAGACAGGGAGTCTGGGCAGCTTTGAGCAGCTGAACTGGTATGTATGGAACCAAACTGGTCGCTAGTTGTGAATGGCATCCAGCGCTTTGGGAAGCCTGGGAAGTTTGCAGCAGGGATCCCGATGCAGGGACCTCTCAGAGGGAGCTGCAGTCACACCCTCGCTCTGTGCCTGCTCACTTCTGCTTATTGGGTGAGAAACTGCCCATCCACTCCAGTAATCTGCTAATAGGATAAAAATCTCCAGTTGTATTTGCTCCTGGGAAGAAAAGCAGGTCCCTTCATCCCAGTTATCTCATAAACAACACCAAGCCTGGAGAGGTGGCGGGGGAAGGAAAATGTTTCCAAGTGGAGAACTGAACTGAAAATAGCTGTGGCACTGAGTCTGCCTGCTGATTGCAGCAGCTCTTCTGTTAGCAGGATTGTAGAGATAACAGATTAGAGAATTGGCCTTACAGATCTTGAGGACTAAACTCAAGTTCAGCTTTAGGGCCCATGGCTCTTCATAGGACTTCTCACATCCTCATTTCCATTTACAAAGTCCACAAACCACAGCATGGTGCATCTCATTTCTCCTTTTCCACTCGAGGAAGGGCTGCAGTCAGACATGTCCCTCTAAGTGCAAGCTGTGAAGTTCTTGTAGTGGACCCAAGGATAGGTAACGCAGGTGCCTTTAGATCAGGATGAGGTTTCACCAGCTACATTAAAATCCGTAGGCTGAAGTAGCAGAAGGTTTAAGCTTCAGAACAAGGACGCAGTGGCAGAGCTGCGTGGATCCTCACAGATGTGCAAATCAAAATCTAAGTGTATTATCTGGCTGTTTGAAGAACCACGAGCAGAATAACAGGGCTATGCTGGGTCACGAATGACTTGTTTTAACACACCTGTGTGAGGGAAGCTTGCATAACACCTGCCCACACTAAGCATAGCTCAAGCTGTTGTTATCAGTCCCTCACTCTCCTGCATGCTAGAAGTATTTGCAAACTAGGAATCTATTATTTCAAGGCCACCATAAAATGCCTGTTTTTTTGGCTCAGGGTAATTGACCTCTTCTCAGTACCCTGCTCAAGAGGTATAAAAGCTTTAATTACAGATTTGATAAGCTGACTTTAAGGGCAAGACTCTTTAATTTCAATTCTTTGCTTTTCTCCTGGCTGCACAGTAGCACACAGCCTGCCCAGCTAGCATGTCTCATGCTTCTGACTCATATGATATTGTGATAATAGTGTCTAGTATCAGACTAGTCATTATGTTAGCAAAAGTGTCTGAAAGAACACCACAGGCAGGAGCAGCACACAAAATCCCAAGCATCTTATTTACTAGGCACAGAAGAAATGTAGCAGACTAGAGTTTCAAAATAGAATTTTATGCACATTTCAGAACAGGAGAGGTGAGTTCCATTTCAGATCAGGAAGCTGAATAAAATCTGTTCAGTGTGGTACATGAATACAACTGCAGGGGTCCATTGCTTTCACAGAGCCCTGGCTCTGGACTGACCTAGATCTTATGTGTGTGGTACTGTATCTGTTCATCAGTGAACTGAATTGTCTGACTGTTTACCATCAAGGAAGGCATCATCCAGAAGCCTTCTCACTTGAATGCTGCTATTAGAAAGTGTCTGCACTTGCTGAGGATTCATCTCAGTCATGCACTGCCTCTGCAATGGGTCTGTTCAGATGGACAGGACCTCACTGCTGTCTTGATAATATTAATGCCTAAATATTTTAACCACTACCTCTAAATTAAGTCTTCCCAGGTGCAGGAAGCATATGCTACTCTTCCAGCTTGCAGAGTGGCATTTCAGATGAAAATTCTCCACCACTTGTTCTTTCCTACAGTCCCTTCAGCTGTGGCCCAGCCTTTACCCTGTCCATCCTTTGAAATAATACAGAACAATTTCGCCCTCCCAGGCCAGCCTCAAGGAGTATAATTTCCTTCTCTACCAGGTATAGTCCTCAGAGATATGTACCTTCTCATTGGCACAATTCCTGCCAAAGTTCCCTGGTTACAGGATTGTACAAGCTCCCTCTGGGAAAAATATCCACATGACTCCCCACCCACTGCACCATCCAAACAGTCCCTGCTGTCCTGACCTTTCCTCTTACGTGCTCCAGCTCTCAAACTGTAGGCCACTCGCAGAGTTTTCAGGCATCACCCACCTTGAAATGGCTGTTGGCAGGCAGGAATGTCATAAACCAGCCAGAGCTGCATCTCAGTCACTTTGAAGCTTAGCAGTCTAGGTGTAAAGCAGACACCTAGACTCCCTGGAGAGTTTCTGATGACCTAAGCAGATCGAGTTGGAAGTAGCTTCTGTAATTTTTTTTCCTTCTCCTGGACTCTGCAGGGAAGGTGGATTCACAGGGCTGTGAACTGAAAGAACAAAGATGCTGTTGCTGAAGTAGAGATCCTCATCAAAGCTACTGCCTCTTCACCCAGGTGTATATTTGCATGGGTGGGCAGATGCAGAAGTTCCCCCATGCACAGGAATTGCAGAAATCACATGGGCTGCTTTAAAACCACATTGGTGTTTAAAACCTGTGTCCTGGCTATTTTTATTAATAACAATGCCAGTGAAAAATATGAATAACTTTCATGATTATTAGAGACACAATACCAACTAAAGTAGAGGGATTTTTTTTCTTTTAGTTGTTGATTTTGCTGTCTTGAGGGCACTTTCTTTGTGGTTAGTTATTTTGTTCATGATCAATGCTTGTATCACTTCCCAACACATTATCTACAGTGTTTTCAGCTCTCATGCCCCCATTTCTAAGGCTCCTGTCAGACCAGCCTGCAATAATGGAATCCTTCTGGTTTTCAAGTGAGATGCTCCTGCTTTTTGTGCCCATATATCATTTTGTGGGGTAGTTTCAGACACGTTTGATGGCACTGCTGCTTGTCCTGAGTACCTCTGCTAAAAGTCATGAAGAATGGGAGAGAAAACTTGTAGAACCATTAAGAATGTGCTGTTGTGATTTGTTCACCATTGTGATTTGTTCACCATTGTGAAATGCCGTTGGAGGAGTCATAGATCCCCAGTTGTTTTGCCTTTCCTTCATTATGTCTGTCCATCCTTGAATTGCTTCAGAAGTCTGTGGGGAGCCAAGGCTTTGCTAAAGAATATTGTGCTGACACTAGAAACTTACACTATAAACCATGTCCCATCAAGTAAATGCCTTGCACTTTGGCACCTTAGTTGTTGCTCCTAGCAAGGCAAACAATGCAAGTCATTTATCATGCAAGAAAGCCAGTTTGGGATGTCAGAGGAGTATCCAGATTCAGGAGAGAGTCATCTTTCAAGACCTGGTCTGGTAGCACCTCTGTCACTCTGTGACCCAGCCCATCTATCCTTCAGCCACAGGGATTATGAGAGTTACTTCCATTGTGCTTGCAGGAGATACTCTGCAGTGAATGGACTCTATTGCAGACTTAGATGTTTGCTCAGAAGTTACCCAGGGAGAAAGCTCCTCTTGCCCTTTTGAGCAGAGTTAGACTCCCTTCTGTAAAGTCTACTTTTGAAAAGTGAGTCCTTACATAGTACTTTGAGATGCTACGGGTTATGCAAAGAAAAGCTTTGTCCTTCAGGCAGAGAAACGTAGAGGGGATTTTAAGTCCTTCCTTTCAGATACAGAACAGAACATGTGTGAGGCTGGCAAAGGCTGTCTCTTGGCAGGGCCAGGAGCCTGACTGTGCCCGTCACGTCGTCCTCTGTGCAATGTGCATTCCACTCACTGGCTGAAATGAACAAATATTTATGGAACACAGCATATTACTGTCAATATCGCTATAAAAAGAAGGGAAATGGCAGCTGTTCAAAGTCGCTGATGAGTTTGTTACACTAAAATAAGTCCCAGGAAGATTAATTAGTAGCAAGGTAATGCATTCATAGGTGTGCAGTAGTCTGCATGTGGTAATGACAGATCTGTTAATCACAGGCCTGCACAATTAATACATTTCACTTTCTCTTCTGTTCCTCTTTGTGCATGTTATAAATCTATGCAGCCCATGGCTATATCCCCTCAACATCATATGATATGTATGAACATATGCTGACACTCTGGAAGAAAAGAAGGACAAGTGAAAGCAAGTCTTTTTATATAAAAAAACTTACTTTGCAGTTTCTATCATAAAATATATAATTTAGTAACGAAAAGTTTGATGATACAACACTCCATCTCAGTATTGGCAATGCTCCTGCTTTGTACCTCTCCATCCAGTAAAGCCGTGCTGATACAGTCCAATGCCCAGCCTGGCTTTAGTGCAATGGCAGCTCTTGTTACTACACACTGGCTGGGACGCCTTTGCTGCTCATTCCCTGATGTAAAGGTCTTTTTACCAAAGGCCTTTTCCTGTTTGACTGAAGTGCATACAACTGGCAATCACTTAATGGCTCTTCATTCCTATCCTGGGTTCCCTGGCTGACCTTGAGGGAAAGTGGGAATCAACCTCGCACCCCTTACAATTGCACTTGTTTGTGTGTAATCAAAAAATTAGATTATGCAAAGGGTATATATTACATGCATTTAATGTAATGTTGTATATACTGTATAATAATGACCATTATGAATATTGGCTTCTGAGCCCTTGGTATTCATTTTCCAAGTATTTTCACAATTTCTTGTGGATTTTTTTTTTTACTTTGCTAGATTTTTTGATGCATTCTGTCTAATTTTGGGAGGTATGAAATGACCAAGATCTTACATATAGTCCAAATTCTCTTTCCTCTTCTCTTGTAAAAGCTTTTCTTTTGCAGAACTCCATTTCAAGGAAGAAAACCCAAAAGAATTCCCCAGTCATACCTAGTAAATTTTCCTGACAAAATCAGGAAACCTAGGGAACACTAGGATCTCTTACCTCTGCAGTTTACCTTCTGCATGCTGCTTGCATTAAAGAGCATACTCACTGATTGTTCCCAAGACACTGTATGCATGTAGCAGAATGAAAGCTGTATCTTATTTAAATTAATAAGATGAATGAGTCCAGGATTTCCAAAACAGGCAGTGGGAAGAGGAAAGTGAGGCAATATTCACGTATTAATTAAAATGACATCTCTCCATCAAAAAAAATAGGAGTTGATTGGTATTCTGACAGCTGCCCATAGACTCATTCATGAAATGATGGGCATGAAAGGCACCATGGGAAACAGGGTTTCTACCAGAGACAAAGTCATTCACTCGATGCACATTCTGTTCAAGGAAGCAGCCTGGATATTACGATTTATTCTTGTTGTTCTTGATGGGAAAAGAAATCTTAAATCCCAGCTGGAGTATTCACAGGACTACTTTGCTCTTTAGATTTGGTTTATAGTTCTGCAGAGTCCCGCTCGGGAGACATTAACATCAGTAATAATTATAGTACTTAGCACTTGCTGTAATGTGTTTCATCTGCAGATCTTGGAGAGTTTGCAAGGTGAGTGCAGAATTACACTCCCTCTGTTAGAGAAACCGAACAGATACATAGAAAGGCTTGGTTGTATGGCCAAGGTGACACAATAAGGTGACATGGTGGTGAAGCAACTTCAGGTCCTTCTGATTTCACATGCCAGTATGGGCAAAAGGGGTTAGTTAAACCCATATTCTGCAAAGTAATTCAATACCAGTAGAAATTAGTGTGTTGGAGAAATTGGAGTCTAAGTGAGTGTATTATAAAACACAATCAAGTATATTGTTGCTTTTTAAATATGAAAACCAACTGCAAGACTCTTTCAAGATGAATTAATGTACTGTTGAATAGTCAAGCTGCTTCAAGCCAAGTGCTAACCCAAGGACATAAGTGCCCAACCCATCCATACAGTTGAGGGCCACATGGTAGGAATCTATCTGCTGCCTGTGTAGCCTAACTCAAACAGCTAAATCAGAGATGTGAAGTCAGGCCATGTGAATAGCCTCTGATATATCCAGTCCTAAAATTAATGCCCAGATCTACAAAGTCATGTAGTAACATGTCTCATAAAAAGCTGCAAAAAGTTTATGTTTTGTCTTTGTTTCTGGAACTGGGCACCCTTTGCCCAGGCATGATCTTCTCTGGGTCTTAAATTGTCACAGTATCAACGAGAGGTTCAGAAGTAAGTGTGGCAGCATTATATAATCCATGGAAATAAATCTGAATATTAGAATTACTTCCACTGCCAAGATGACAAACATTTCATAAATGCAAAATGCAGCAGTGCTAATGATATTTCCGAACTGGGAAGCAAATGTTATTCTCCCAGTGCGTGAGGGGAAAATTGTCTCCGGACTGCACAGAAGGGTATTTGCTTGTGCCAGCTTTCTGTTCCAGCAGTTGGCTCTCTTTTGGCAACCTGCCACCTAATAATTCATTGCATGCCCATGGGGCATTTCATTGGAGGGGGGACATATGTTAGTGCAAGAGGAGAGCTGGTATCAGTGCTTGGTGCCAGTGACATGGAACAGAGGCTCTCAAAGGGCCTTCCACATCTCTCTGTCTAGTCAGTCACAGACTGAGGACTCTGCCCTTATTTCTGTCTGTTGGGTCTCTGAGCTAGAAGTAACATAACATGAAGCATTTTCCAGATTTATTTTTAAGGAAGCTGGTACATAGCTTTTGTTGTTGCTGTAACTGCTGCAGGAATTCTATGTAAGTGGTGTGAAATTGGAGTTTAGGTAGTCCAGGAGAAAAAGTCTGTGTTCAGTGATGAGCCACACTGTGGCAAGAGGTAAGAAGTGCAAAGGCTTCAGAAGGAACTGTAGGGAGAATATCAAACCTACTGGTCCTTATGGTTTGCACTCTGTTGAAACCACGTAATACTTGCATGCCTTTAGGAAGTAGTTTCACTTCCACTGAAAAAAATTGCTATGCTACGTAGAGAATATCAAGGTAATGAGAGATTTCATCAGCCAGAGTGGATTATGGAGGCAATAATAAATCTAAAACCAGAGATTCCCATGTAAGCAAAGCCACCATGGTTTGCCCCAGGAGAAGGTACATTAGTTGCCCAGAGAAGTTATGGATACACCATCACTGGAAATGTTCAAGGTCAGGTTGGATGGGGCTTTGAACAACCTGATCCCGTGGCAGTTGTCCCTGCCAATGGCATGGGTAGTGGATGAAATGATTTTTAGAGGTCCCTTCTAAACCAAAGCATTCATGATTCCGTGAAGTATGTATTACAATCTATGGGACCTGTCCCTGTTGTTGTTAGTGGTTCACTGTGCTGGTTTGGTTGAAGTGAGCTGCCCACTCTGTGTGCTCTGTTAGCTGGACTGCTGCTCCTGGTGCAATCAGGCAAAGGCAAGCTGCATGATAGAAATGCCCTCTCACCCCCTCAGCAATTTGCTGTCTCTTAGGATGTGTAGTTGTGGGGACAAAGTTGTTATTTACAGCCAAGAAGTCCCCTTATAAAGCATTGGTAGTTTGATTAGTAGATTGACCAAATACCTTAGGGGATTGGGTGAGCAGTTGAAAATCATTCACAGCACCAGTCACTGACTTGCCCTTGCTGCATTCTGGACACTGAAGGCCCTTCAATGCAAATTATGCAGTAGATGGATGATTTAATGGTGTGCTTGAAGCCCAGGAAGTGGACAGGTGTGGTCTCTCTACAACTAACAGAGCCAAGGCCCCATGGGAGTCTCTGATTTTGTTACAAGCAGTGGGTTTTTTTGAAGCTGACCACTTCTATGAAACTACGTAGGTCACTGAACACACATGCCATGGGATGCAAAGCACCAGGATTTCCATTGCTAAGTCACTTTGTGTCCATGTGGAAGGAAATCTGCCTTGGCCTCTCTTTTGCCTTTGTCTCAGCTCCCAAAATTACAGGGAGGAAGTGGCCATTGAGATGGCATAGTCTGTATACCATGGTCCTAAACACAACTCTGGTCTGGACTTGAGCCCACCATTTGGAAAAACATCTCTTCTTGATTAAAACATTCCTGTGGTGGATTTACCACCAGCATTCTTGGTACATGGTTCCAGTAATTAATTACCCAGACTGCAAAAAATTCCTGCCTTGTTTCTAGACTGGAGCCAGAGTGTGGGCACAAGGTCTGGGTTCTTTGAGAACTGAGTCAGATACAAAGGCCATCTGGGCAGTATTTGCTCTACTTCCCTAATTCAGGCCCAGCTTTTACACAGTTCTTCTTCAGCACCTTCCATCTTCAGGTTTTGAATGAGCCTCACAGCATCTGCACTCCAGATTATCCCATTATTGAAAGTGCTGTGAAGTGCCAGGTAAGTAAGGGATTGTGCTGCTGACCGTGTGTTGCATTGGGCCATGGAGTCCAAATCTCCTCTCTGTCCTGACCTTTATCTGTAGACCATAATTCTTCTAGTACTTCATACCATTTTAATACTTTTTATTAAAGTTATTAAAGTAATACTTTTTATCCTTAACCTTTTCCATCAGTGCAGTGTAATATATGCCTGTGAAGTGGTGCCAGCACGCTGACCCATGGGATCTCTTCAGCCCATCTACCACTGCACCTGCATCTCTCACTTCACTAAAGTTTGACTTCCCACAGCAGAAACATCAGGGAAGTGTGAAGCACAGTCTAAGATGTCTCTGTGCATGCACCTCTGATCTGTGTGGACTGAGGACCTACGTGTATCATAGGCAGAGGATCAACATTAAGTAATGTCATGAAAACCCATGCAACAGGATGACTTTCGTGGGCAAATGCCAAATGTAAACTCAAAGGGAAGTCGAGATATAGTCCAGGAATATCCTAGTTTTGGAAAGGCAGGGTGCATCTGAGTGCTAAATGAATGTTGTTATCTCTGGAGATGAGGAAAGACAGAGAAATGGGATTATCCCTACAGCTTTCCATTAGCAGTCCTGACAGTTTTGAGAGTCTGGATATTGGAGCGTCTTAGGAAGAAAGCCAAGGAACCTCACTCAAATATAGACTAGTCCAGATTACGACTGAAAGGGATAGAGGATAACCTGGGGGCACTGCCATTGCCTCAGTCTCATCAATTTTAATAGGTCATATATAGGTCAGTAATAAGAAGAGATTTGCCATTGACTTCACTGGAAAACGGATCATATCCATAAATTCATCAACTTCATATTCTCAGAAGCCAGATATAAAATAGAGCATATATCAAGTAAGACTTATCCTCTGATGATCTGTTAGTGATATTTCATACCTCCGTATACCTTTGTTTTACATTTTGTACTTTTAATTCACACAATGAAGTTCTCAGACAGAAGTGGATATCATGTGTAAGCTGAGTTCCTTGTTTTTTTCTTCTGCCTGTCACTGGCTGCATGTTCTCTATTGATGTCTTGTTCCTGGTACTTGAACTGACCATCTTGTCTGTGAAAGGAAGCACTCCAGCTGGTTTGCCTGATGAGAAGAAAGGAAGGTTTGCTTGGTTTAGTCACTCCACAGAAACCCATGGTAATGTTCCCCTGCACTCAATGTCCAGCTGTGTATACCTGTGTGTATGTGTGTCTATAGATCTCTGTGCAGACTGGCATATAAAACAGCTTTATACTCCTCTGCATGTGTGTGCCTTGCTTTTCCTATTGCTTGTGTGGTGTCCTCTTCATGCACTCAAGATAACAAGCTGCTCTGCAAGTCAGTCTCCTGCTAATGTCTTCAAAATTGTTTTCCATTTGCAAATAAGCTTAAATATGTCTTGAAAGTGCTCTACCTCATTTTCAAAAATGACTTGCAAAATATCAGCGTTTTTGGTTTTCTCCTGCAGGGCTTAGTCTGGACAAAAATTTTAATTATGAATGTTGTTTTTTTTCTTACAGTTTACTTGGCCGTTTCATGTGCATCAGAATATGAATTCAGTTTATCCTTAATTTTTCTTTCCAAATAGACAAGATTATTAAAACATCTGTCTTCGTAAAAGAACAGGCACCATTAGAGTACAATATTTCATAGTTCTGTCAAGCGTGCTAGAGAGTCCATTATTACCCAGCACAAGAACTTTAGATTTCCCAGGTGTCTGTTGTAGGTTTGTGAATTTTTGTGGTGGGATGAAGGAAAGATAATTCATTTGGGGGGACGTTTCTACCATAATGCTTTCAAAGCAGGAACCCAGAATACTTTTGGAAGAACATTCTCATATCATTCTACCCCTGAAAGAAGACCTGGTCCCGTGGCATCTGCTCAACTGAAATACAGAATCTCTTTCTTTTACATTGCCTCCTTTTGCACCAATGGCCCACAGGCAGATGTTTTCTTAGTACTGAGTTACATGTTCTTACAGGCTATGAGAAGTTTCTCCAGCAGCTAATAGTGCATGCTCTCAAGACTCAACTGAGATATATATATATATATCTCCAACTGATAATACAGATCATGTTCTGAAGTTCTACCAGGCTTCTGGGAGATCTGTTCAACACCACCATCGCTCAGTCTCAAGTATCATTTTTTCCATTGTTTGGTGTATTTGAAAAGGAGGGAGAAGGGAAGAAAACACATATTAAATCCTATTTTCCTAACCTATGTTGAATGATTATGTATTAAGGAGTTATTAGAGCTCATATAGGAGCAATGAACAACTGGTGAAATGAAAATAGTGTGGGTTTTCTTTTTTTTCCTGTCTTTTTTTTTTTGCTTATTTGTTTGGGTTTTTTTGTTGAATGATCTGTAGAAGCAAAACAAATGTTGAGATTTGATAACAGATAGAAAATATGATAGGTTCTTGAATCCAAATGGGATAGGTGCAACCTAAGGTTGCTTCCATTTGATGTTTGTTCCATGATGCTTCTGTAAAAGCCTCAGAGGTTCTGTCCAGTTCTTAGTTAGTGAGTGCCAATGTAAAGTCTCCACCATAGGCCATATTCATTAGCTCCTTTGTTGGTAATATCTGGGTGGGTCAGAGAGCCTGAATTTCTCTCTTACACCTCTAGGTCTGGTTTATAATTGTAAGGTTGGAACACACTAATGGTTAGTGTGTGACAGAAAAGTCATCAGCATTATTTACGTGGTACTTGCTATCAGGCTGACAGAAACTGTTTATCTGCATACATGTCAGTCGTGGTACCTTTTATATGTACTCAGTTGTTGCCCAGAAGGTTGGGGAGGGCACTGAGGTGTTTGGGCTGCTGCAGGTGAAGAGGCATCTTTTTGAAGTGTTCTGTTGAATCAAACAGAAGTTTTTAGTTGGGTTCATCGGGTTCTCTGCTTTTCAGTGTTTCTCATTCATAACATTTTCAGGAGCTGACCCTGAAGGAAAGAGAACAGCTGCTTCGTCCCTTTTCTTTAGCACTTGAGCAACCTGTGTATGTTCTGAAGTCTGCCTGCCTGACCTGGTCTCTACAGGGAGGCTCTAGACTTGCTCAGCAAATTTTTAATCCTCAGGAGCTGCAGCTGAGGGTCTTTTCATTAAGCCAGTTCCTTCACTCCTGTGCCTCGTTAATAGATATGCCAGGTTCTAATGGCCAACCCTCTCTTTTTTCTTCCCTTTGACTCTTCCAGTGAGCATGCCCACCAGTGAGACTGAGTCCGTGAACACAGACAACGTGCCTGGAGCGGACATGGAGGGCGAGAACTGCGGGGCTAGGCTGGCGTGAGTACACACACACAGACATATCTGCATCTGGGGTTGGGCTGGACCCATGGCTTAACACCAAGGCAAATGTCAGGCTTCTCAAGAGGGCAGAAAACTCACATTGTGTGAAAGGAGAGGCTGCAGAAGATCTACTGATCCCCGTTCTTATCTTAATTGCAATGTAAACTTACTCTAGATAATAGTGAAAAGCCACTGGGTTTACAGAGGTGTAAATAAAGCACAGAACGCCCAGGATAACCAGATCTGGGTTTGCATAATAGCTAAGAAGAGGAACTAATGGATAACAGCATTCTTATTTTAAAATTCCTCTTTGGTGATAGATAATCAAAACCAGTATGTGTAGACCAAAGAGTGGAAATGACTGGTCTGTTTCAATTTTTCTAATGATTCTTGTACATTTTGCAGTGTCTTACAATAGAAATACATTGATGAGAACTCCCATGTAACAGACTGCATTACACCCTTCAAATGCTGAACAGAATACTGTAGTGATAAAGAAATATATCAGTTAGGAGGGATTAATGCCTCCTTGAAATTGCACCATTGTAGATAAAGAAGGCACTCAAAAATGTGTGATAGAGTGGTTATGAAATACCATATTATTTGGTGCACTTTATAGCATCACAGAGAGCAAGAATAGGCAAGAGGAGTCCTTTATTCCTTTTTTGTGTGACTGAACAAGAATGGATTTTTGCTGTGAGGCTGTATGTTAGTGCCTCCAAATTTCCTTGAAAAGTGAGCTGAGCATACCTGTGCTATAGCTTGTACCATGCTGGAGTATTTTGAGGCTCTGTCCTATCCTTGGACCTATCTTGAGCCCTTCAGTGTTGCTAAAATGCTCATCATAAGCACGTAAGAAATGCTGTTTTGTCAGACCTGTTGGCCAGTTGACTCAGTGTTCAGGTCCTGACAGGAGGGCAAGTGCTTGGCCCTGGGAACTTACTACATTCCAATCCCCTTTTATGGCTCCCAAATTCACACTTATTGGATTAGAGATGTTGGCAGGCACAGTTCTGCTTTTTGCCTTTGATGGCCATTTAGGGAGCTGTCCCTGAATTTATCTAAACCCACTAAGACTGTCTGCCTTCACAGTATCCTGTGAAAACAAGTTTCAGATGTTCACTACCTGCTGTGTAGACAAGTCCTTTCTGCTATCTGTTTTCAGATGATCTATTACTGCTTTCAGTCAGTGTCCTCTCCTTCTAATGTTGTGATATATGGTGATCAGCAGTTCCACGTTCAGCTTATCTATCACTTTCATAACTTTGTAAACCTTGATTGTATCTCCCACACATACCCTTGGCTCTCTCCTCTACAAACTGAAGAGAAGGAGATCTTATCTGCATTAAAAGATGTGATACATGGAATATGTTGTAAATTCAATCTGCTTCCCTTTAAGAGTCAGCCAGTGACTTACAAACCCCAGGAGGAATTATTTGTGATGGCTTTCCTTCACCTGTCTGCTGTTGTGAACCTGCTGAGTCTTTTAGTTTAGATTATGAACGCTTTTCTAAAGGAACCAGGCTAGATCTGTTCACAGCACTGAGACAGTTGTAGTCCTTTCTTTGACACCCCACCAAGTTGCTTGTGCTCTTGGTGCATTACAGGAAGATCAGGTGGATATGTGATTACATCTTCCAGCTGGATCCAGTTTGATGAACCATCTTTATTCTGCAGTTGTGATTCATGGAATCACAGAATGGGTCAGGGTAGAAGGGACCATAGTGGATCATCTGGTCCAACCTCCCGCTCAAGCAGGGCCATCCCAGAACACAGGATTGTGTTCAAATAGTTCTTAAATATCTTGAAGACCTTTCAAAGATGATGGTGAGCAGCCTCACTATTGTGTCCACCAGCTCTCTCATGGATGCATCCCATCAGGGCCCATGAACTTTTGGATGTCAAGTTCACCTAGGTGTTCTCTGACCCAATCCTCCTTGTCCAGGGAAAACCTTCCTTCCAACATTTTCTCACCTGGGTCAGAGATTCCTGAGGGCTAACCTTGTCAGTAAAGACCAATGAAAATAGGGCTTTCAGTAATTCTTTGCATCCTCTGTTACCAGGGATGCCCCTCCGTTTAGTAACAGTAACACATTCTCCTTAGTTTTCCTTCTGTCATTGATGTATTTGAAGAAGCCTTTCTTTTTGTCCTTGACATTCTTTGCCAGATTTAATTTCAGTTGGTCCTTGGCCTTCCTCATCTCATTTCTGCTTACTCTGACAACCTCTCTATATTCATTCCAAGTGGCCTGACCCCAGTTCCATCTCCTGTGTGTTTCCTGCTTTAGTAATGACAGGAGGTCCTTGTTCATCCACAGAGGTCTCTTGACCCCTTTGCCTGATTTCTTGCTCGTCAGGATGCATTGTTCTTGAGCCTGGAGGAAATGACCCTTGAATATCAACCAGCTCTCCTTAACACCTCTTCTCTGGAGGAACTGTTCCCATGGGCTTCTTCTGAGAGGATCCCTAAAGAGGCCAAAGTCAGCTCTCCTAAAGTCCATGGTTGCAATTTTACTTGCTGCCTTGCTTCCTCCTCGCCCTGAACTTTACAGTCTCATGATCACTGCAGCCAAGGCTGCCCCAGCTTTACCATCTCCAGCAAGACCTTTCCTGTTTCCTAGTATTAGGTTGAGCAGCACACCATTCCTTGTGGGATCCTCCACTATCTGTGTCAGAAAGTTGTTGTCATCGCTTTCCAGGAACCTCCTGGACTGTTGGTGCTTTGCTGTGTTGCTTCTCTAGCATCTGTCAGGCTAGTTAAAGTCCCTCACAGGGTGGGGTGGGGTCACAGTGTCAAAAAACAGTGGCAACAGCTACTATATGGTTTCCTATATTTTTAATATTCCAGCTTGCATTCATTTGCTCTTGCATTCAGTGTTCTTAATCCCAAAGGATCCTAAAGCACTTTATGAACTGTAAATACAGGGATTGTTTTCACAGCATCAGAGTTCAGCCACCTTCAGGGTAAAATGTGACAAGTGTTTTAAAGCAACAGGCACAAGTGTATAAGGAGATGTTTGAGGGATAGCTTGTTTTGCACTGAAACTGCAGGGGGCATTTTGGCAAGCAGGACATAGGTATTCTAGCTGGAATGTGGCCAGGAGAGTTGCAGTTAAACCCAACTCTAAACATAATCATGGCTTAGAATGGAGCTTACTTGAAATAGCCCAGCATGTTCACAGAAGAGTGGCAGCATTCTGATTGGCATTAGGAGAAGGGATGGCTAGATCTGATGGCTAGATTCCTTCTTAGGGAAGAAGGAATAGGAAAGATACAGGAAATCAGAGCTTGTAATGTTGCAATTGTTAAAGCAGGGCCTTCAGTTTCACCAGACCAGGACAAGTAAGATTCAGAGAGATAAACAGTTTCCTTGCCGTTTTCACTTCATTTGGAAATGGGTGATGTATAGTAGGAGAATTGAAGCCAGTTACTGAGGATTTTTTTTACTCCTTACCAAGGACAGTTGAAATCCTTAAGGCCTCACTCAGATTGTTTTTCATCTGTAAGAGATGGATAGGCTCCTTCATCCATAAAAATGAATGGCTATATCATTGTATATGAAATTCTGGGGTAAGATACAGATTGTGCCAATGCTTCCTGCTTTTGTAAAATGTTTGTTTCAAGCTTTGTGGAGCTGCAAATTCCTTAGTTCTGCATAAATTCAGATCTGCCTTTGATGTTGAGGTTTGGAATCCTTTCTGCTTTCTTTTGTTACTTCATCACACACTTAGGCAGAGAGAGAAACCAGCTTTCCTGGTTTCAAGAAGTACAAGTACTCTTCTTCCCACTGAGCCCTCTTTTCAACAGCCTAATAATCCTACTGGATCATATAAAATTTTAGCAAGAATTATCTGAATGAGTGTTTTCTTTTATTGGAATCTGACTAAGAATCAGAAGTTGGCCCAGTGTTCAAGAATAGTGAAAATTCATGTGGGAAGTCAGTTGAGCTTTTCAAAAGAGTTCCTCATTGAGTACTAGAGACATTGAGTAAGCATTAATAATTATATTCATGCCATCCTGATTTGCTCTAGTTGAAGATTAGGCCTGGATTTTGAGCACTCATCTGCCCTCTGTTTTTACAGTTGTAATGGTTTGCCAAGTTTTTTGTTCGATTGTTGAGTTTGATCTGTTGTTGAGTCTGATTTTTGCCAGCTTTCTACACTCACTCAGTGGCCACGAGTCTCCATTGCTTTGCTTTAAACATCCTTTTTCCCAGAGGGCAGAGACTGCACTGGGCAAGCTGCAACCAGACATGACTGAAGCAAGGTGGGGATTTCAAGTCAAAGGCAATATGTTTATTTATTTAGTGACATCAGGGTGCCCAGGGCACTGAGCCACCCCAGCACCACCACCACAGTTACAGGCTGAGCTTGCCATCCAAATGGGCTCATGATAAAAGGAAAAAAAGTGCTCAGGAGACTGAAGGAAAAACTTTTTCATTGCAGGTAACCTAGAATTATTGGTTGTTCTTTCTGTTCTTTTAAAAATCTGTAGAGCTTTGAAAGGCTGTGTCTGTGAATGACAGAAAGATCTGCTTGAGAAGCCAGGCTCAAACATGCCTTTTGGAAAAGGAGATCTTCCCTGACAGCCTTTCTCAGCTCCACAGAGACATATGCTGTGTGAGATCAGGAGAGTACCTCTCAAACACAAGCTCTCTCCTGCTGATGAATTGTCTCAAAGAAGCTTTTATTTCTATAGTATCCATACTATAGAAGCTGCCTCCATCAGCTGTGCTGTCTGGAGCAATGCCAGTCTTCAAACCAGCAGAAGGAGCTTCAGGAGGAAACTAACATCTCATCTCTCTTTGTTTGTTGTGTAAATCCAATTTATTACAAAAACAAAACAAAAAAAAAAGCAAATTCATTCATATTCATTCCTGGTGTAATTGTGCTGGCAACAGTCGGGCTGTGGCACAGAGCAGTTCCCTTCCTAAGGATATAAACTTCATCAGGCATCTGAATTTGAAAGTGGTTTTGTAGGGTTCCAGAGGACATTAAAAAGCATCCCACAACTTTCACAGTGTATTATCCCTGTCATGGTATTGCCTTGTATTGCTCTGACATCTGCCCTGAGGTAGGAACACAACAGCTTTTATCCTCAAGGACAACACTTGGAAGTGGAACTTATCTTATTCCTGATGTGTCACAGCTTTAATAACCTGTTGCCTCAGGGTACAAAGACACATGTTTCCTCTGCAGCAGGCACCAGGGGGATAAACCCAGAGCTAGAAGCAATGGGTTTCTATTTACAGAATATCCTTATACCCAGGGCTTCCCAAGAGCAAGTCATTTCCCCGAGCCTCTGTGGTTACTGCTGTGCAGGACAGGCTATTGCTCATAATCAGGAGTAATCTGTTCTGTGCAGGGTGTCAGCACATATAATCTTCCAATAGAAGCAGAATGTTAATTTTCTAATATAACTATACAGATCTGGAGTGCCACAATAGAGCTTGCTTTTATACATATGTATTAGATTTTTAAAAAAAGACCTTTGTGGAAACTAATGTTTCATAGAGCCTCAATAGGAAAGTGAAGCACTTGAGCTCAAAGGGAAAGAGGGCTTAAAATTATCTGCTTCCATTGAAACAATAAGCCACTTGGCATTTTCACCTTGGCCAGGATTTCCATACATTTGGGGGACAGTTCAGTTGCTTTTCCACCAAACAGAGTTCAAACAATAAAACAGGATAAACCAAAATGAGCAGCCTACACTGGCTTTCCAGCTGAAAACAGTGTGTCCTGGAAATAGTGCAAGCAATGGAAGCTTTCCCTGGCAGCCGAATGGTCAGTGATTTTTCCCTTGATGCTTTTCTGGCTGGGAAAATAGTTCCTGTGCAGTTCTTGCAATAATCAGCATAGGAGCCATTGATAAAGGTAAAAGAGTCAGTTTGCTTGCAGGTTTCCTGTAGTTGCTGCTAGTTTTCACCTAATGAGAAGATTCCTTGTGATGCGATGGGATCAAAGTCCCCATCGCATCAGGAGCAGTGGTAAGAAAAGTCTGCCAAAAGCTCTGAAACCACTGCTGACTTCAGCAGGAAAACACACAGGATCAACCCTTATGTGTCAGTCTCAGCTACTGCTCTCCAATTTATTATGAGCAGGGTGCTTTTAATATTCACAGTCAGCTCCTGGTATGTGTCTAAAGGACAATAGCAAGCCCTTGTGGAAGAGGACTTAGCGTCCTACTTGGGACTCTGTGTCAGACCTTGCCTGTGACTTGCCAGAGGGAGAGCTAGGTTATTTACTGAATACTGAAGTGGTGGCCTGTTTTCCCAGCCCATAAGAAAGCCTGCTGGATAGCAAACCAGCTCAATTTTAAGCCAGACAGGGATGTTCTGTAGGTTTTCACTTCTGCTGGCCAACAACCACCTCTCAAAACCAGCTTTGCTCCCATCAGGTCAGCATGCTTCACCCAGTGCAGGAATGGAAAAAAAGAGAAGAGGAACTGCTGTGTGAACTCTTCTGAAATCTAGGGATTGTCTCAACAGCAGGATCTCAGCCCACATCACAAGTTCTCCAGGGCCAGTAATCTGTTCTGTTTTGCTGGAAGCTTTTCATTAATGGTCAGAAAGGAGGAATGGCCATGGCATGTTCCTGTACAGCTGCTCAGTGTTAACTGTGTTGTACAGAGGCAGGATGGAGGCCCATCACTTCAGTGTGAATCACAGAGACTCAGCTGAGGGCAGAACTCAGCCCTAATGCTTTATTAGGCTCAGACACTCAGCTATACAGCATACACTCCTGAAAATGTCATATCACTCTATGCTTTTGCCCCAGCAAGATGTGAAAAGGGACCTTAGGATGGGCACCTTCTCTGCAGGGGTGCCAGCATCTCCTGGCTAGAAGCTATGAAATGTCATCAGCAGGAATAGAGAGAGGGAAAAATGTTGTGCACCATATTGCACCAAAACAGAACCAGTGTCTGTAAAATATACACAGTGAAGCTCTTTGGATGTTCCCCAAAGTTGTGTATAACCTAGAGGCACAGTAAAGTCCATTTCTGTATTATTGCTGTTCTGAGGGCTTTTACTAGCGAGTCTTCATGAAGATAGTGGCCTCTAAGTGGGATCATATAATATAAAAGTAGTTGTGACCAGCATGTCAGATAATTTTACGGTCACATTTAGTAACATCCACACCCAGGAAAAATGTGGACCTTGTGTCATGCTTGGTAGGCTACAAGATTTTTCCAGAATTGTTCCCTGGGTGTACAATTACACAGTCCTCAATCCCTGTTATACAAAGTGTCCCATCCTTCACAAGTGCCTTCTCTGGTGTCCACCATGAAGAGGGAAATGAAGGCATTTGCCTCTCACAATGTGGGATATCTCACTAAATTTGAGTTACGCTGATTATCCAGAGGTTTATGTTGATAAAAATCTTTAAATTTCACTGTCTTATCTGGGTGTGGTACATAACTATGTAAGGTTAGAAGAGTTTTAGAGAATTTTAATGATAGCTGGACACACAGTTGAAATCTGAGTTTTGTATTTGTCTTTCTAAAAGATAATCTGAGTTAGATGGTTCCTATGATACAAATGCTCAGTAGTGGTCTGAAGGGGTTTCATATAGGCTCCTATACCATGAGTTTAAACAATAGTTTCTCAAGGCACTCCAGAGTTGGACACAAATGGAGACACTCTCTTTCTTCCCAATGACATAAAGCTCCCAGCATACCAGTGATGCCAGACATGCGTGTTTAAACTCAGCAGAAATTCTGGTCCACCCTAAACTCCTCTCAAGTGCCAGTTTGGAGTGTCACAAAGACACCATGGCAAGGCTCCAGATCCAGAGTATTACGACAGCCTCCAGTGATGCCATAAAAGCTTTTTTTAATATGACATTGGTAACCCTGGTTCTGATAAACAGTCTTCATCATACTAGTCATTTGAAAAAACATGTTTCAGATTCGTGCATAATGTTTTCAGAATCAGTTATTATACAGTTTGTTTCCAAAATTCCCTTTCACTCTCAGATTCTACCTCTAAATATAAATCTAATCCTCCTTCCTTGTCCTGTTCTATATATACAGCACACCCACATGTGATAAAGCCTTCTGCCATAGCAGCAAGGAAAGGTGGAGGGGAGGGGAACGAAGGCTGTAGCTAACCTGTGGGAGCACTGAATGCACTTGGCTGCTGCTCATAATGCTCCAAAGATATAATTATCACATGCATGATGAGTACTACACCTGCTGCATCTCTTTTGCTTAAGTAAATGAAAGATTCCTTAAATGCCACAGAGCTGCCTCACTTGGAAACTATTAACCAGAGAGGTCACCAGAGGACTTCACACTCCTTGTCCTTCCCCTTCCACTAGGCAGGTTTCCTAATGCATCTCTCTCTCTCTCTTCCCACCCCCACCAAACTTTTCCTATCAAAATCCTCCCCACCTCCTTTCCAGCTTTCTCCTTCATTGTGATTTTTTCCTCTTTTTGTTTCCCCTGTCTTTGAGCCTTCTTTCCTGTCACCTGTAAATCCAATCCATTGCAGTCTGTAGGTTGTGCTTATCAAGCCAGAATTCTCCGTGAGAAGCTGGGATAGCTTTAACACTGAGGATGTGCTTTGCAAGCACTTCACTCGGCATCCTTGTTAGAGCTTGTCCCTGCAGCATAATTCAGCATTCTGTTCCACCAGTGCATTATTTCTTCTTTACCAAGGGCTTGTGTGTGTCTGTAACCACACTGCTGCCTGGTATGTGGCCTAGACAAGCTGCCTGTGACACAGCAGGAATGATGTATTTGGTGCAAAGGCTTTTTTTTTCGGCTTGAACCATCTGCTGGTATAATGTTCCTATCAGTAAAATCTCTTCCACAGAAGGAACCTGACCCATCACTGATTACTTGTCAGTAACACGTGTCCTCAAGCAGGGCCTGACCATTTTTAAGACTGCTACAGAAAGTAGTGTTAGATGCTTTGAGAATTACATTGTCCCATGTCTACTAGCAGTGAATCCAATTCTAAGACAGTACAGCAAGACCTTTGTTGACTGTTGTCAACAATGAATCACTTTGCTATCATAGAGGGAACCTCAGGAAACGCTTCAATGCAGCAGAAATATCTTGTTCATAGTCTCTCCCCGGATTCTCATTTCTTCTGGTATTGATAGTGGATTTTGCAGCTTCCTAAATCACCTCTGACTCATGTCTTTGTATCCACATACATTTATTTTATTCTGTGCACCATTATGTGTGTACCAAAAGACAGCCAAAGAGTTCAAAGGTCTTACAGGACATGCGTTAAGCAGAGCAAGGTTGTGGTTAGAAAATTGGGGTCTATTTCTAGCTTTGACTGTGACTTCTCATAAAAGGTTAATGAGATTATTTAGGTGAATAAACCCAAATACATGTAATTATATATTTAAACACATGGGAACATGGCCAGATTTTCAGGAGTGCTTAATTCCAAAAATTTAATTGATAGCAACAGAATCTGTTATTTTACAGACCTGTTTGAATGCAAAGCAATTTACATAAATAGCAAAGACAAATAAGATTTAATATCTAAGTTTGAAAATATTCACCATGCACTGTTTTTCCTTCAATTGCTGAAAAAAAGAAACCATTACTTTCTCCATTGTTATGGTTTCATATTGTGCTTGTATATTCTGAAGTGACGGGTAATGTGTGAAAGCAACAAGTCTGTCTGTATGAAGTCATACATATTTTTAATATATATATAAAAAAAGAGGGATACTTGAGAAATTAATCTGTTAGCAGTTGTAGAGTACCCCTAGCATTAGGCCAGCCATTTACCCAGGAGAAAAGCTAGTTCACTCATATCTGTAGGTGTAGAATCCCATCATGGCATGACTCCTGCTTCATAACTCCCACCAAAAAACCCAAGATTCGTGTGTCAGGGAATTCTAGCCATGCCCAGTGCCTACACTGACTTACAGCAGACTCGAGGAAAAGAGCATTGATTAAAAAATTAATTGAGCTTAACTTTGTGACTTCCTACTGCTATTTTCACAAAAGCCTGGGAGGTATGGGACAGCTTCGGAGATTTTAATGGCAATTCTTGTCTTTCAGGCATCGGATCTCAAAGTCAAAATTTAGGTAAGTAAAACTGATTTTTGTTTTTTCTCCTTTCTGCTGATTTTTTACCTTATGTTATGGTTCACTCCACATCTGTAGGGTGCAGTGGTGATTCTAGGAGATACTGCCAAACGTGTCAGATTTAGTCAAAAATCATGACTGTTTTTCTTAGTTTTGTAATGAACTAAGGCACAGGGACTGCTGACATTATTCCACTCCGAAGTACCTATCTGACTGCCAGCTACGTATCTTGAACCATAAAGCATAATATCAGAAGTAAAAAAGTTCAACCACATAATTATACTCCAGCCATCAACATCAACCCTGTCAGCTCCAGACTCTCTCTCTCTCCTACACTTTGTTGCACTACTCTGCTTTGCTTGATGGTAAATATTTCAGCTGGAGAGGTTTGCATCTTATTTGTGAAGTTCTCTCTTTCACCCTGGGACATGGGGAATTTCTCTGGTTGTGTTTGTTTTTCTGCTGGCTTACAGGTTTTGAAAAAGTGAAGCAGTCCCAAGGTGGTTATTTGTGGGTTTGCATTGGAAAGGCTGACTGAACTCATGGAACTTGGTTGTTAAAAGTCCATTTCTACCTTTTTTGGTAGGAGCTTAGCTGCCTCCATAACCCTGAATTCAAAGTCAGTTTTATAAAAAACCTAAAACTAATCTAATTATTTGAATAACTGTAACAAGTGAGTGACTGTGTCCTTCAGCTTACCTAAATAAGAAACAGTAATATAAATTTAGGGATGCACATCTGTGTACCCCCTGCCTTTATACATCCCTGTGCAAAGAGTATGGGTGTGAGCACAAAAAACCACCACACATTTTCATGGGCCTGCACATTTGTGCACAAGCACATGCCAAAGTGTGTGGAATTTCTAATGATTTAATGCAAACATTAATGTCTGAATGTTGTGCCCACTGTGGAAGTTGGGAAGACCTTTTCTTGTCCCAAATCTGCTTCAAAACACACAACCCTTTTTGAATGTTTGTGATTGCTAGTCTGGGTGCCTTTATAAATTGCATAGATAAAACCACTCCAGATTTGACTGCCTGTTAAAATGTTGTTGCAACATTCTCATTCACATTGCATGCACATTGTCTGGCTTTAGTTCATATAGATGCTAAACGCTGACCCTGAGTAGTGCCAGAGTTTATCACTGAAAATAGTACACAAGAGAAGAATAGCCAAGAAAAGTTCTTCTTTCTCCCTGTAATGTTGTGCATGTGTGTGTCCCTTCAGAGACACACACACATATGTATATATTATCTATATAAAACTATTAGATTTATTATACAGTGGCAAGCGTTGCCTGGAAACTGGTTGCTATGCAAGTTAAATTCTGAAGAGTAGGAGGTGTGTAATTAGCTTTAAATATCTTCTGTGGTTAGTAATTACCCTCAGAAATCAGGGACACAAGGGGATGTGTTCATGGATGACAAACTTTAAAAAGTCTGTTGATTAGCAAATGGTACCCTTAGTTCCAGGCATGAAAGTGAGATGCTGAGGTGCCCTGAGTTCTGAGGGTTTGTTGTGAATTAAGCCTTGTATTGGGCTTACTCCTGAACACTGCTGAATGGTGGAAATGTTACGTGGATTTTATTTGACTTCACCTCTCCAAAGACATAATCCAAAGGTTCATGTGATATATTGGGTATCTTTTCATTGCCTGTCCTGAGGCTGGGCAAGGGCCTATTGCAGGCCAAAAGCATTAAATACAAGGAAAATAATTATTTTTGTGGGAACTGAGCTAAAAAAACCTCTCAGGGTATCTGCAGTGGATGTCTTAATCAGATTAAGATATTGCTTGAAGATGTTGCAAATTGGTTTAGGACTAACTTTATTCCTGTAGATAAAAAGAAGGATGATCACAACTGTTGACTCAGATGAGAATGAGAGAGTGTTTCTCAGAGTGAACTTTAAAGTTATTCTCTCCCTCTCTTGAACAATAAATCAAGACTAGATTCTCTCTTGGCAGAGAGTTGCAATAGCCTATGGATCCCGATCTGAAAAGAACTTTTCCTTTTTCAATTTTTCAAGTCGCTACTGGCGCCGATGGAATCGATTCTGCAGAAGAAAGTGCCGTGCTGCTGTCAAGTCCAATGTTTTCTATTGGTTGGTGATCTTCCTTGTGTTTCTCAACACCCTCACCATTGCCTCTGAACACTACAACCAGCCAGACTGGCTCACGGAGGTCCAAGGTGAGGAGAAAGCTGATGGTTCTGTTTATTATGGTCAATGCCTAAAAAGAATGCTGAGAGAGGAGCTTTTGCTTTAAAGCACACCATGTAAAAGGAGCACACACAGCTCCAAACAGTCCTCTGTCCATGGAGAATCTTAAATAATACAATAAACACATCTGCCTACAGTGGGAGAAGTTTTAGGGGAAATGTAAGGACCTTGTTTTCAGCCAAAGCACTATTTCCTTGGGAGTAAGTGAAACCAGGGGCTTATGCTAAATATATATTTGCAGCAACTGGATTTCCAGTTTATGGACACAGCTACTGGGAGCCACATGTTCTGCAAGGTTTTTCCTGAAATGGCATTTATGGTAAATTCTAATTGTTAGGGAGGTGATGAAGAGTGATTTGTAAAGTTCTTCTGTCTGCAGAACAGTTGAATTCTCTCTGGAGGTGAGAGCAGCTGAAAGGCTTAATTAAGCAACAGTAGGTAGCACAGCAGCTCTTCTGTTCCCACTCTCCTCTGCAGATGACAAGTGTGATGGGAGGTTGTGCTCAGGAGGGCACGTCCCTGCCGTTGGAGGTTGTGTGGTTGTGTAATACATTGCAGCTGGATGTGCAACATGTAAGAATTGCTGCAACCATCCTGCTGGAACGTTTCTGTGAATGAGATGCCCACGCTTTTGAAGTTCATTCTTTGAACCAAGATTACATGAAGTTAACTTTTAAGACTGATCCCCAAAGAGGCTGCTCAGAAGCAAGGGCCGGTGATTAATTGTGATGATCTTTTGACTAAGTGTCTTTAATCTGTTTCTTTTTGTTTCTCATGAGACACTGCCAATAAGGTGCTGCTAGCTCTTTTCACGGCAGAGATGCTGCTGAAGATGTACAGCCTTGGTCTCCAGGCCTATTTCGTGTCCCTCTTCAACCGCTTTGACTGTTTCATTGTGTGTGGAGGAATCCTGGAAACCATCCTGGTTGAGACAAAGATCATGTCACCACTGGGCATTTCGGTTTTGAGATGTGTTCGACTCCTAAGAATATTTAAAATCACAAGGTACTTTATTGCTTCTTTGGGACTGACAGAGGGCAACTGCTCAGTGCACAACTTATATGTGTACAAATCACTCCCATCCCTGTGTTTTTTCACATTTTCTATGGCTAATTGGGTAGTGAGAGTGCTGACCTAACAGTCCTGATCTTCTGTAGTCTGTAGCAGGATGGGGAGGGCTGTACAGGCTGGATATCCCTGCTGGGAGTGGTAAGGATTGGTGAGGGGTCTGGCATGGGGAACTGGAGAGACTTGATACCATGCAAATTGTTAAACTGGAATCTGGAAGGGTAACGTGAGCTGAGCTTGGGCTCTCACAGTTCCTTGCAAAAGACAAAGCAGAACTAAAACAGCAGATAGCCTTGTGACCTTCTCTGAAGCTTTTTGGTGACAGAGTGGAGCCTGAAAGACTGCTTTGAGCCAAAACAAAATTGGACTGAGGAGCCCATGCCAACTCTAGTAGACTCAACAGTGGCCTGAGTGGGAGACTGTGTCAACACCAGCAGCTATAGGCGAAGGATATTGCCAGCTATTCCCCTTCCAAGGAGACCAGAATGAAACAGCAGTTTTATGAAGAAACCAGACTTTTTCCAGATTCCAGGATCCTCTCTTTTTCCCGTTCATTCTTTCTCCCCTCCCTCTGCATAAAGGCACGTGTCTATTAAACAGTCGCTGCTTCCTGAGACAGGTACCTCCAAAAATACCAGCTTGGTTTGGCAGGGCTTTTTCAGCTTGAGGAGAGGTTGTAGAAGAGATCAGCTCCAAACTTCCCCAGATGGGAGCTCTTGGAACAAATCTTATCCAAGTGCTTACCCCCAAGTAGCACAAAGCCAGCCTTTACCCATGTGGGCACCAGTCAGCACCTTATAAAAAGCTGGACTGAGCTGGTGAAAGAGGGCTTTTCTGCATGTTCAGCTATGAAAATGTCCCTAACATTGCAGTAACACACCCCCCCAAAGGAAATTTCTGACAAATTTCAGATAAAAAAACACAGCACATGAGAAAAACAAGACCAAAACTGGAAGACAGTCAAGATGGCAGAGCTGTGAGGCAGAAAAAAACAGCAGACTTGGACTTGTTCGTCATACAAGATTTACCCTTAGAGCTTCTGAGCCTCAGCTCTCTGGCAGGATGGATGGGTTTCAGGGTCAGATGGCAGAGACAGAAAAGCAGTTTACAGTCATGGAGAGATTGGCCAAAGTAAGCCTGCAACTATTAGAAAAGGGGTGGTGGGAGGGGGGAAAGTGGTCTGTTTAGACTGGTAATCACAGAAGAGGGGAAAATGTTCCAGCTAACAAGAGTTTCCAGCAAGAAAGGCATCTTTGCTCTTTCAGAAATAGTGGGGATCTTTGGTCTGCTGACTGTTTTTCCTGGATCTTTGGGTCTGAAAACTATCATCACCGAGTCCCAGGCCTGGTTTCTGAGGAAACCAGGAGCTGTTTCAGGCATTGGGTAATCAGATACACCCAGGGCAGCACACCAATAGCTATAAAAGCATAAGCTTCAACATAGCATCCTGGAGAGGTCATTGTTTTTTCAAGACATTTCTCCACTCCTACAAAAAATATATAAGCTAGCTAAGAGAATTCTCTAACAGAAAGGCAAACACTGAGAGAATATCATTAATACTTGGGAAAGCTGGAGTTATTGAAGTACTCAAATATTCCTAAAGCTTCTGGAAGAGATGTAATGATGGAACCAACCAGCAGTAGGGCTAGTTATATTTGCCTCCTTTCTGCAGCACAATTGAAATACAATTTTTCATGGAAACAAATGTTACCTGGAATACGTCTGCTGCAATTTGTGCATGGATCTATGTGTAAAACACAGAGATGAGGAACAACTCATGATGCATAATGTATTAATCAGATTTTTGCCTTCTTTCCTGTTCCTGAAATATGGGCAAGTAGGTTGCAGTAGTTTCAGATTTATCTGTTTGGTAATTATTCATAATTTTCTTCATGATTTCTTTCCTCTGTGGGTGAAGTTCACCCTCATGTGGAAAGCCCTAACATGAGCCTCCAAAGCAGTATTTTAGGCCCACTCATGTCTTAATGCAGGAGAGAATATTCTAGCCTTAAAGCAAAACTTTTACCTTGATGTTTTCTGGTAAATTAAATTTTTTTCATTATTCACTCAGCCCTAAGTACAATGATGATTTATTGATGACATTATCAATACTGGTGCACTACAGCACCTGAGTGTGATGAGAATACAGAAAGATACAATACTAGTAAACTGGGAGGGGCAGGAAAGATGATAGTCTAGTGTTTTATGTCAAATATATATTGATGAGCAGTGATGGGGGCATACAGTAGAGGTGAAAATAGGGATAATCAAGAGCATTAAAAAGGCAGAAAGTGGGAAAATTACTACAGTGAGAATATATCAGTATGTTGCCTATTCTGTATATATTTATATGGATTTTCCATGGTAAGTACCCAGCACAAACAGATTCTGAGTGCATCAAGATGATACAATTCTAGGAGAGACACAAATATAGCTCCCTAATAGAACAGAAACAAATAAAGACACCATTATATGAACAGTGCATCATTTTAGGAACCACATTTAAAATTTCAAGAGCAAACATTTCTTCCAAAATTACAAATACATCAGACAAGCAGACAATATAATTTGGGGGTTTTTTATTGTTTGTTTTATTCTCCCTAATTTTTAAAGTGCTGTGCAGAACATCTCCCTTTGCTATGAGAAGACAAATTATTTTCTTATTATAGTTCTTTACTTCTTTATAAAACCCTACATACAGCCATTTATATTTAAAAAATAAATCATATAATTTGCAACAGCATACAGAGATTTGATGGTTTATATCTAATCCTGCCGCTAGATATGTCACTGTTAATTGCAGGGAGGAGAGAGGGTGCTTTTTTCTTCCATACCTGCTTTCAAAGTAGTTTTATATTGGCTGAACAGTGTGGGAAGCTTTCCTACAATGAGACTGCCAGCTGTTGCTACTGTTTTAAGCTCTGCATCTGTGATTGCCAGGATCATAAAGACACTGTGGAAGACAAGGGAGAGAGAGGAGAGGGAACAGAATAAAAGAACACGTTAAGTTCTAATCCAGTTCTGCCATTGATTATTGTGCAAGATGTTGAACAAACCATTTAATTTCTCTGTATCATTCCCCCACTTTGAAACAGGGATCATAATCACGTCCTGCTCACTGATGTTTTGCAGTGCCTCATTCACTGGCACCCTCAAGAGTATGAGATCTGCAAGTGGGGGCTGTAAAGGAGCTCATTCATTTCCCTACAAGTCTGAGGCAGCAGCAGTGCTTGCTCTCCTACTTCCCATTATATGCTGCCTGGTCCAAACCTTCTGATTCCATTCAGCAGGGCTGTGTTTTTTCTTTGCAGTAAGTTATTAACCAGGGAGGATAAAGTATTGAGAGACTTTTCTTTGCCTGGGCTTCAGCCATTACTGCCTTAAAAACCTTGTGTTTCATTGAGTAATCCCAGATCTCACTTTGAAAGAGTGTTCATGTTAGTTCTGCCACCATCTAATGTGACAGATGGTAACCTCAGGTCAGGTTTCTAAGACCCTAAGATAAGGCAATTGTTACTTTCACATCTTCATCAAGTTAAACCTTCCTTATCCTCTCCTTTTTCCTTTTTCTCCCTTTTTTTTCCTTCCCTGATTGGTTTATTTACTTTTCTAATGGTGCTGTATTTCTAGCTAGCACTAAGTACTTAGATAAAATAGCACTAATCTTATCACCAGGCCATCTCAGTTAATTGCATTAAGTTTGATAGTTACATAGGAATCTGGATCTCGGGTATTGTGCCATTTTTAAGAACTGGAGAGCTGATAGAAGTCTGCACAGTTGTTTGCTGAGATAGCAAGGCATTTAAGCTTAAAGTGAGTCACTGGGACTGATCAGATGTGTAACAGCTTTACTGTCTGCTCCTTAAGATCACTGCTAGAAAGACTTAGAAAATCTGTGTCCTGGCTGACATTGGAGGACTTTGAGAGAGATTCTGGAGCCCATGAAATTCTGCTTTAAGGATGCTGGATTCATTTGACTTTCATCAGAAATGAATTTTTCCCCTTCCCTGTGTCACTTTCCCTTCTTTCTCAAGTGTGAAAGTATGTGAGCTGTAAGCATAAATGCAAACACAGTGAGCTGTTACATTGCACATTCCGTGTGGATATTTGGTGGCACCGAGCCCAAGAGCTTCCAATGCCCTTACCTTTGCTCTGGAGTTTTTCATTGCTCATCTCTTTAATTGCAGTTAAACTTTAAAGCACTCTGGTTTCCTCTGAAGTGCTGAAGCTGGGCTGGAGGGAAAACATCACAGTTCTCTTTGAAGCTCAGTCCTTGGAGATGAACCAGCTGCTGAACTTCAGAGGACACGGCGGTGTCCCTCTGCAGATCAGATTGCTAACCTTCATAAAGTGACTGGGCTGCTCAGGCAGTCCTGTCTTCCATGGGACAAGAGAAGCATTCTTTTTACACTGTCACTTTAAAAATACTAATTTAAGTGGGATTTTCAGAATCTTTGTCTCCAATGAGCCTCCAGAAAAAAAATTTGCATGTTGAAGGATCAGGCTTCCTCAAAAGAGTCAGAGCACTAGACATGTCTGCCATCCTTCTTACGTGGAACTTTTTCATCAAGGAAGGCATGGCTTGAAATGCAGAGTCCTCTCAAATGTTATGAGCTTTGGAAGAAGGGTGTGGAGAACAATGGCCATGGTGGAACCTCAGAGCAGGGTAGGGCAGGCAGAAGGAAGACACAGAGATCACCGGCAAACATTACTGCCTTGCTGACCTGTGAAAGCTGTTGAAGCTTGCTAGTAACATGCATCAAAATGCACATCAACTGGAAGATGACAGCTAATCTTCAGCCTGATCTGAAAGCTCTGCCAGACTCAAAACATAAAAGAGAAGAGGCCATGGCCAGCTAAGCAGCAGATTAGGAGTGCCTGAGCAGATGCAAGTCCAAAGTGGAAATTGCTTCACGGGCAATGTGGTGAATTATTTAGAAATTTTTTCTAAAGCCTCTTTCCAACTCATGACTACCCTGCAGGCTGGCAAAGAATGCAAGCAGCTTTACATGCTGCAGCAAGCATGCTGCTGGCATGTCTTTGAACCCTAAAGGGGAACCAGAAGAGCAAGATGATCCTTTCTTTGCACCATACATGAGTCTGAACTGGGGACAAGCCTGTGAGAACAGGTTTTAGCCATCCTGTCTCTTGAATGAGACCCTTTCAAAATGTTCTGCAGCCTATTTGAGGAAGTACAGTGGGTTTGATACCCAAAGAAAAGTAGTGATGGTGTGGTCTTCTAAAAGGATGTAGATCTGGAGTCTCTTACAGGGTCCATGGAAAAGGGCCATTAATATCTTTCTCATCCCTCTCAATCCCAGAAAGCTCAGCAACCTCTCTCTGTGAGTGAGCCCAAGCATATACTCACACAGACCAGATTCTGGGCGAGTTTGTATTTACATCCAAACAGTTTCCCCATCTGTTCATGTTGGTTATTACAGGCCATTCTCTGGAGTGAGGTATTCTGGCTGCCATAACATCTGTGAGTGTTGTAATGAGGTTGCTTAGAATGTAACTCACTGAAGCAGCAAGAACTAATCACTGTATATTGATATAAGATGTGAGAGCCTTAGATGGAGAGTGCTGTAATAATCTTCTGGGTGTGCGTATGGAGTGGGGGGTGGCGGGAATTGGGCATGTACACGTGTGGTAGTAAAATTACTCATTAGCTGCAGTAGGTCTCATTAGCTTAGGGAAGCACATCAATGATTCACTGCTTAACAGGGTGTTTGGAAAAGCCTGCTTATATGCAGAAGGCAGCCTAAACCAATATCCTGTACAGTCCATGAGCATCTATCTTGGATTGAGGGAATTGTAACTGCTTCTGTTTTCTCTCGCAGATATTGGAACTCCCTGAGTAACCTTGTGGCTTCACTCCTGAATTCGGTTCGCTCCATTGCCTCCCTGTTGCTGCTTCTCTTCCTCTTCATTATCATCTTCTCACTCCTGGGGATGCAGCTCTTTGGGGGCAAGTTTAACTTTGATGAGATGCAGACCAGGAGGAGTACGTTTGACAACTTCCCTCAGTCCCTCCTTACAGTGTTTCAGGTAAGGGCATGAGTGGTCCCAGTGGGGCCAACACGTTGTGTTCATGTGGGGCGAGACAGGTCCTGCACCCTTTCCCTGAAGCCTGACAGTCCCCAGGACTGGACATCTCACTAACAGCTCCAGGAACAAGGTGCCACTCTGTGCTGCCAGTGCAGGGTATTCCCTCCCAAAGTGGGGAACCAACCCTATGTGTTCCAGGTCTTGACAGGGTTGGGCAAGAAAACAGCCCTTGTCATGTCCGTGGGCAGCAAGCCAAAGCCCACCCCTGCCACTGTCCTCCCCCTCCCCAATCCTGAGGGACAAATGTCTCTCACAGCACCACAGAAGGAATCAAGTGGCCCTTAAGCCGACCGCGGTGTTGGGAGCGATCAACCAAGAGCATCAGGATCGTGATTTCAGTCCCATGTGAAGTGGCAGGGAGTGCTGTGCCGAGGGCAGCGCTGGAGGTTGTGCAGCCTGTCTGAAACAACAGACACGGGGGAGGGAAATGCCTGGAAAAAGTGGGAAGACTTGAAGAGAGTTGTGTGGGAGAGCAGTTTGCCTTCAACCAGCATCTTCAAGGGGACATCTGTTGGGGTTTTTTCCACACTTTCAGCTCAGGCCTTCTTTGTGTTCTCCTTGTTCTGTGGGTTTTTCTTTGGGTTTTTTCTCTCATTTCCTAGATAGACACAGCCAGAATCTCCAGCCATCCTGGGGGTGGGGGTGTGCTCTTTAGGACAATAGATATCTTTGTGTGAATGGGGTTTTCAAATTCTCTGTGTGGTCTAACACTGTATCCCTTATTGGTGGGAATGTGTCATTTAGATCCTGACTGGGGAGGACTGGAATTCGGTGATGTATGATGGGATCATGGCTTATGGCGGCCCCTCTTTTCCAGGAATGTTGGTCTGTATTTACTTCATCATCCTCTTCATCTGTGGAAACTGTATCCTTTGATGCAACTCTTTTCTGCAAGAGGGGCTGAATTTAAAGCCACCATTTACTTTGTCATGTCAGAAAATAATCACTTTCATACCTCACATTTTTACCTTTTCCCTAAGTTTGAATTTTGGCTTTGCACTGCCTAAAGTTAAACAAGTTTGTTTAATTTTAGCTAGTGCTAAGGCATAGAAACAGTTGTAAGAGCCAGCTACATGCCAGTTCCACATGCTAGCTTTTATTTAGTATCTTTACATGTTTAGTGTTATTATTTTTCATTCCCCTTGTAGTTTCTTTCCTGCCCTCTCCAGAAACTAGTCTCTCTGTGTTCCTACTGTACTTACTGCGTAGTTTTTGCTCCAATTGCTTTTTTAGTAATATATTCCATGTGCTTTCATCCAAGCCTTATGTGGAATAAAAATATGTATAAGCTACAATATGCTATATACAAATGCTATAATAAGAGTAACATATGTTTGACATAATTGATTTATGTGAGATCATATATTAATTCATGTATAAACTAACAGGGCCCATGTTCCATTTCAGTTGCTGCAATCTGTGTGTTCTTAACAGAAAATCCTGTGCTCTGTTATCTTCCAGCCTGTGCTGGTCTTGAGTAACTTTAGTTCTCTGTGGCTTCAAGGTGAAGTGAGGGCACTGTGCATATCCCAGGAGGTACAAAGCACATTGCATGATTAGGCTCTGAGTGTCTCTTCACAGCAGTTTGCATATAACATAGAGCTGGGGTTCTGTTCCATATCTCAGTCTGCTCCAAATTTGTCCATGTTTAGTTTCTGCTTTCCTAATAAATGGCCCTCCTGTGTCAGAGGTGACATTTCCTTTTATACCGATGCTTCTATAAAGCCACCTTGTAGACTCAGCTCAGCTCTTCTGGCCTTTGCTCATAATTCAGATCTCTCAAACCCTGTTATTTGACATTTCAGTTGACCTGCATGCCCTCTCTTCAAAGTGAGATGGTGCAATTTCACTTATCTGAAGGTCAAGGTAGGCAATCAGCCTGACAGCTTAAAAAAAGCTACAATTTGGATCTCCTTGTGAAAATGTGAGCCAAGTCTACATGCTGGCTGACTTTGGAGCCATTAGACCTTGGAGCCCAGTGAGGGGGGTGTCTGTTTTCCAGGCTGAGCCTTGAACTGGGGTTTGCTCAACAATTTTCATGCTGTAATAGGACCTAAGCTTGAGAAATTTATCAAACAAGCTTATGTTCAGATTTGTAACATGAGATCTGAACACTGGTCAGACAAGAAAACAGTTGTAATTCCTTGCCCTTCAGCTACATGGGCATAACTGGCCATGCATGGACTCTCTGCTAGGAGGTGGCAGAGTTGTCTTCTCAATTCTTCACTGCCCAGACTAAATTGACCTCAGAAATGCTCATCAGAATGCTATGCTTGCTGTCCATAAAATCCACTCTAGTGACCTAAACTGTCAGAGATGCAAAGCATTAGTGCTCCCCTTATTTTCTGTGGGATTTGTTGCACAAAGTGAGACTCTTTTGGGAAATCGGGAACTAAAATATAAGTCTGGACTTAGATGTTTTATATCAGTCACTCTGTTGTGAAATTTTGGAAACCTGCAGTGTGTTAACTACGTGGATGGAAGGTGTAGGTTTGTGCATGTTGGATTTGCACATCCTGAGTAGCTGTGTGAAATGGAAGTTTGGAAAATCCAAGACATCTGATGACAGGTTGCTAAAAATTTTCAATTAAGAAACCTTTGGTATAATCCTTTTTCTGCAGTTTTCAAAGCCTGTTTTCTTTAAGTAGCACACAGATATCCTGCTGAATGTATTTTTGGCCATTGCTGTGGACAACCTTGCTGATGCTGAGAGTTTAACATCTGCACAGAAAGAGGAGGAAGAGGAAAAAGAGAGGAAAAAGCTAGCTAGGTAAATTCATTTGCATACACCTCTCTGCACACATATACATATATTCATGTGAGTGCAATTATCCATGATACACACTTATAGGTATATGATGCATATATACACGTGTGTGTATATGTAATATGTATGTTTATCTTCTCTGTGTGCACAGATTATAAATACGTGATTAATGTAATTATATATGGAATTATGTGTACAGAAATTTTTCTGTATCAAACTGTAAGACAGGAAAGTGTTGTGAGCTGGAAGTCCCCACAGTTGCAGTGATGTGAGCAGGGGAAAGGAAGTCTGGGTGACTGATGAGCTTTCAGAGCATCAGCAGAGAATGAGCATGGAACGGTGTCAATGTTACAATCCCATTTGAATCTCCCTATTATCTTACAATTGCTTTGGGTCACAAAGCCTATTTTCAGACTGTCATTCCCACTACAAGAAGATTCAGCAGCTTCCTTTTCTTTGGATGCCACATGCTGGTCTTCTCTTGCCAGTTCTTTGAGTGTTTCCACAGACACTTAAGAGGCACGAGCTGGATGTGGAGCTTTCCTGTCATTCCCAGCTGCCAGCAGCGGGGAAGCCTCTCCTTAGTGGTTATTTCTATTCCCTGTCTTCCAGGCTGCTTGGAAAGGATCTCTTGTGCAGATCTTTCTGCTTGATCCTGCATGCCACTCAGCAGATTTCCCTTGCTCTGGCAGTGCAGTGAGGGGCAAACCCTTTGTAGGCAACCTAATGGAAATCCACAAGATGCGGGTTGAAAATGGACCACGCCTTTGTCACTGGGTGAACAAAGAGATCTCTGCTGGCAGGCCTGGAATGTGCATGTGCACAAACACACAGGCACATACTTCCCTCACGTGTACACACACACACACAGAAAGCTGCAAAATAGAGGACACTATATAGAATTAGAGCAGAGCCTCTGCCTTTGCCTGCAGGTGAGGACAAGGTGGAGCCACTGGTAAGCTGGACTCAGAGTGGAGATGCCAGCTGATTGTTCTCATTGTGTGTGCCATAGTACATGAAGTCCCTAAAAGGGAAACAGTTTTTCACCTTTGTAACTCTTTGCTTTTTATCTTGTAATATTGGTAGAACTGCTAGTCCTGAAAAGAAACAGGAGATGGAAAAAACAGCTGTGGAGGAAGAGACAAAGGAGGAGAAAATTGAGCTGAAATCGATCACTGCTGATGGAGAATCCCCCCCTGCTACCAAGGTATGGTCTGCTGCCAGCCAGGCAGTGATGGCATGAACAGCTTGGGTTTCTGAGGGAATGAAAACTGTCTGCCTTGTCTGATAAAGGCTTTGATGCTTCTCCTTCCATTTCTGTCAGATCAATGTGGATGATTATCAGCCCAATGAAAACGAAGAAAAGAGCCCATATCCCACAACGGAAGCACCAGGTATGTCTCTTTTTCCTCTTATCCCTGATTCTACAAAGAGAAGCTCCAGTTGCTAATGCAGATAAAGCCAAATTGTGGTGGCAGGTATGCTGAACGTGTAGTGCTTTCATGATGGGATAGGATGATGTGCTTGCCTGTGCTTGCACAGGTGTGGACTTGGTCCTTTGCAGTCCCTATACTGACTGGTCAGATTTCATTCTCTGTAAAGCTCTTTATTGGGAAATACAGAGCTTTACAGACACCCAAATCAAATCTGTAAAAATCTTTGCATTTGAAAATATACATATGAATTTGTTTTCAGTGTGTTGTTCAATATTTAGTGTTCAGGGAGGCTCACACAAGATAGTCACCAAAGGGAAAGGGATGAATGTCTTTATGTGGTGTTTCCTAATCAAAAAGGACACTGTGACTTATTAACATAAATCTAAAGGCATAAGGCCTCACCATAGAATGGGAGGAAACAAACTATAGCATTAGTTAGGCTGGTTTTCAAGTCAGCTGGGCCTAATTAACATCATTCTCAGATACTTGAAAATTGCTCGAAGAAATGTCAGAACTTTGTGCAGTTTTTCTTCAAGAGATCCTGAATGGGGGGTGGAGTTGGAGCAAGTCAGTTTAACTTCCATTCTTGGAAAAGTGCTTCAACAAATGGTTTAACAAACTATATGATTCCAAGATAAGGAGACGACTAGCAGCCAACATAGATTTGCCAAGAACAAATCACATCTAACCG
Source organism: Campylorhamphus procurvoides (assembly GCA_013396655.1). Classification (NCBI taxonomy): domain Eukaryota; kingdom Metazoa; phylum Chordata; class Aves; order Passeriformes; family Dendrocolaptidae; genus Campylorhamphus; species Campylorhamphus procurvoides. The sequence continues at coordinate 612,224 of WBMV01004156.1, read as the reverse complement.
CCCTTATTTTCTTCTAGAAGGGGCTGAAAATACTTGTACACAGGAGAAAAGAAGTAGGTGTTGTATTCTTCAATTTTGCTAAGGCTTCTGACTGACTCTTGTAGTGTTCTCATAAGCTGGCTTGAAAATTATGGTCTAGATGATGGTGAGATAAATTGATCAGACCCTTTATGTGGAGGGTATTGATGGCCCAAGTGAGTTTCTACAACCCAAAAGCCTGTTTGGAGTTCAGTTCAGTTCATTGTTAATGACTTGAATGATGGAAGAGGCAATATGCTTATTACATTTGTAGATGACATGAGGCTAGGAAGGACACAAAGCATGCTGGAGGGCAGCATTAGAATTCAAAGAGCTCTTGAGGTCCTGGATAAATGGTCTAAATAAAATTGAAAGTGCCAGGCTCTACACGTAGATGGGAATAAACAATTCACAAATAAAGGATCTTAGGTGACAGCTAGTTAGGTAACAGTCCTTGAGAACAGAATCTGAATCTTATGATCACGAGCTCGACAGGTGCCAGCAACAGTTTGCTGTCTTTCCAAAGGCAAGCAAGTAGTGAGGTTTATAAACAGAGAGAACATGACCCTTTTGTGCAGTTAAGGGTTTCTTTTAACTGGTCAGTGAAAGCTAACCAGAGCAAAGCAATTGTTTTATTGTGTTCTCTGCTGGAGTATTGTATCTCATGTTAGGTGCTCTGCTTAGGAGAAGTGGGGCTGAAATGGAAAAATTATAGTATAGAAGTATAGAAGAGAATGGTGAAAATAATGCCAGTAACAGACAAGAACAAAGATTGAATGAACTGTGATCATTTGAGTTAGAAAAGGCAGGAGAAACATCTTCAAATGCATAAAAACCTGCTACAGGTAGAAGGGGAATTGTCTGCATTGTCAAATAACAGATTTAAGACTCACACCAGAGAGAATTTTCTAATGGTGAGGCTAGAAAAGATCACAGGGGTGCTTGTGGAAGCCCAGCATCACTGAATGTTATTAGGAACAGGTCAGAAAAATGTCTCCCAGAAAAGGCTTAGATACAATAATTAATTGATCCTGGCTTGGCAGAGGCATGAACCAGAAGGCCTTTTGTGATCCTTCCCTGCTCTGCTCTTACATGTTTCTATGATTACATAACAGGCTGTAATAGGTTATAAAACACATTCTCTTTTATTCCATGATTCCTAATAAATAAATGTCTGATAATAGGTTGTTATGATAGGGTAACAAAGAACACAATAGTTGATTTAAAGTAGATAGACAAGGGTTTCAGACAAGCAAAATGGAAAACTGTTCATTGCATTTGACTTCCAGTACAAAAAGTCCCCACATTTGCTATACTTGTATTTTTTCCATATTTATAGCAAATTTATCAGGAATAGAATGTGGTTCTAACTCTATGCAATGCTATTTTAACATTGCCTGGGGCAGATCACTCTGGCTTTAATCTTCCCTTCACCTCTGCAGGCACAGGCACTTAGTGGACACGCATCCCCACTTAGTTGCTACGGGGTTTGTGGGAGTCTTTAGTTAGAAGTACAAATTAAAACAGCTTCATACAGTTCTGTTCCAGTTTCGCAGCTGGCTTGGATTTGCAGGCCATTACATTTTTTTTCAAGTGGAACAACAGTCATCTGTATATCGATTTTAAGTCTACTGCTAATAGGACTGGAGTTTAGTTGCCTTCTGTGGATAGCTTAAAAATAGTCCAGCGTATGAAATACATATATGACAGAAACTGCATTTACATTTTTTTGTCCTTCAGCCATACACAGAATTGGAGTGTGGAGAATTAAGTGAAAACACTTTTAACTCCTGCCTTGGGGTGCCAGTCCCTGGCTTAATATACTTTTGAACGCAACCTGAAATTTGAATGGATGATCAGGTTTTCTTCCGTTTCCTAATAGAAATGCAAAGGACACCATCTTGGTTACTTGCCATTGTATGATGCCATTTCTGTTCCCTGGATTGTTTACCAATTCTTAGTTAAGAGTGAAGTTGATCTCTAAGGGCTTAAAAAATTACCTGACCACTACTTTCAGACTTCATGGAAGCGAACCATAAGGGTCAGACGCAGTAAAGTTCTGTAAATCCCTTATTAAATCAGATTTACCACAGTCATCTCTTCCATTCTGCTGTATACAGCTCAGAAACACCAAGGTACTCTCAGAGCTGACATAGCATGTCACCTCTGCCTTGTGTAGCTGTTTTTGGAGTACAAGGTTTCAAGGCTTTCCCTGGCACCAATGAGCAAGAATTTCCCAATCCCCACATGCACCCCTGTCCAGTTCCCTTGTGGCCTTCTGACCAGTCCAGAATCCTTCTGCTGATAGCTGGTCAGTCCAGCTGTGGTGCAGGAGATGCTGCACAGCCACATACAGCCCATCTGGGAACACACCTTTTCGTGCCCACTTGCACATGGATCCATTTTCAGCTGTGCTCTAAGTGGAACATCCTATTGTTTTTTAGATGCAGTCGTCTGGTTCTACCTATTTTCTGTTTGTGATTTAAGCTGTTATTGCCTGTGACCTTTCCATGGCTGTGTACCATTCCATCCTCTGAAAACATCCTTCACCCTAATCCAGTGTTCAAAAACAATTTGAAATGGTCGTCTCATATTTTTTTTCCTTTATTCTTTCAGCCTTCCTTGTTCAGTCTCTAATTTGTTTCCGCTGCCTCAACCGGTTTTCTCAATAACCTCTCCTTACTCTATTTGCTACACAGTGTTGCTCATAGGCCCCAGAATACTCTGTGTGCTTGCAGCTCCTCAGATCACCTAGCCTCTTTTTTTGGAAGGACAGACTAGTTCTTCCAGAGATTTGTGTACACTAGAAGAATTATTATGATGATATGTTTATTATAGGAAGACAGGGAGCTAGTCTTGCAGTCTAGTACAGAAATAGACAAAGAATTCCAAACGTCAAATGAAGGTAAAAGCTTGGGATGATTCATGGGTGCTTGAAGCAAAGCAATGTCCTTATACGAGAGTTCTGGTCTTTGTACAGTAAAATAAAATAAATCCCCATCATCAAATTTCTCACTGATGCTGCATTGGATCCTTTTTGTGCTTCTCTTCACCGCCAAAGAACATTTGCTTTTACAAATGTGAGCAGTGTGCTGATTCTATATGCAGGTAGATGTGTTAGGTACTGACCTGACATGGGGCTGTAATCAGGTTATTCTGTGCAAACTGGGGCCTCAGTGTTTCCTTTCTTCTGTGCCCTACACTCTACTTTGAGTGAAAGGTATTTAAAACATTATTCTTTATCTATGGATGAGGAACGGAGTGTGTTTTGCAGTCTGAAGATATGTGGTTGCCAGAGTCATTAATATATTTCTTGCTGTATGGCAGACAGGAGAAAAAGAGATGAACAATGTTCTTTATGGTCTTCACGGGGCTGATCCTTTTGCTAAGGATCCATTTTCCTGAGGCCTTGTTCCATGCCCCTTTAAAAGTGTATTTTAAACATTCTTCTGAGTAAAAGAATGATCTAATAGTAAAGGTGCAGAATAGGGACTCAGAATACTATTCTTTTTAAGTAAGACTCAAATATCCCACATGATGGGATGGGCAGTGGGTTTCTGGTCTCTTAAAGAAGAAAAATAATTTTCTTACCTCGTTCATTGTCTGTCTGCTCTGAAACCTTTAGATAAAAGGTGCAAGTGCAGAATATGGAATACTACATAAATGTGAGCATTAACACCTATTTTACAAGTACTGTGTAAAAAAGTCCTTCTGAAAGGATGTTTCTTTAACTAATAAAGCTTGTATAAAGAGTATTATAAAGTATATTACACATTAAATTGAACTGTTAAAAAATAGACTGACTGCAAAAGTACAAACTCTATGTACCAGCTCAAACATTTATGCAAAGATCTATCAAGTGAATTCGAGCTGAACTCTTGGTACTGGAAGTGTAAAGAAAGAATCCTATTTGCATGTAATAATGGCATGCATTCAAAAAGGGCACTTTTCTTCTGTCTCTGATATCTAGATTAGGATCTGTGCTGATTCATGTGTTCTCTCTGGTGTGTCCTGTAACCAGATCAAGTACCTCGCTCTGAAGGAACAGTCTCTTCCTTGAATTTATCTCCCTGCATGAACTCAAGATGAACCCTTTAACTAGACTTGCCTCCTTTGCATTGCCTGGAAGATGAACTAGTTGCATCTAACCTGTCAGACTCCCTTCTAAAGTGTTTTTTTCTGTCTTGCTGAGTAAGCAAGAGGACTGGGATCTTTTAAAATAGCAAAATCCTATGATGTTATTTACAAAGCAACATCTGACTTCAGCAGGTAGAATGAATCCTCAAAGGTGGAAACTTCTCTTCCACATAACCCTTACCCCCCACCTCTGCATTTTTTGCCTTGAGGTTGCTCACTGATCCACACAGTGATCAACCTGGGAATCTTCTCCATAGGCATCAAGTTTGAGAGTCTCGGCAGTCTCAGCCTCTTTGCCATCTTTTTAATCTGCCCCTGACTAAATTGTGAAAGAGGGCAATTTTAAGACTTTCTGATTGGTATAAGTCCATGTGCTCAGTGTTTGCTCTGGGGCATACATGCACTCATCCAGACACAATCCCAGATGTGGCCCTGGCTCCATGGAAATCCTCACAAATAGGAGATAAACAGATCTTGATAAACTGTAGGAGTGGTCTGAAGAAAAAATGATGCAGTTCAATAAGGATGAGATCCAAGCACACCTCCTGGGAATAGTCAGTGGCAGAAATGCAGAGAGGGGAGTGACAGGCTAGACAGTTGTTCTGTGATAAATAATCTGTGCTTTGTGCATATCAGAAACTGATGGCAAATTAATGCCAGAGTCTAATGAAAAGTGTCCATGAAGGACATTTAAGCAGGAAGGTAGTATTATAAGGTATAATAAGTAATCCAGCTCTCCTCTGCACCAGCAGAACCTCAGCTGCAGGTTAATCCTGCACAGAATCTGGAAGGAAGTAGTAAGAGTGATCAGAGACCTGGGGAGCACAGCACCTCAGGAAAGACTGTTGCTGTGTTGCTCTAGAAACCAGATATCCTCACAGAGGCATAATAATTGTCCTCGAGTATGTAAAAGCCTTCTGCAAGAATAAAGCAATTCTCAATTTTCTATGTCCATGGAAAATAAGATACAAGTGAGTTATTATAAGGAGCTTTTTTTTTTCCTTGCAGAAGGGACAGTGAAGTATCTGAGGAGTGAGGAGAGTGTTGTGAGAATATTGTGGGTTTACCAGCATTAATGGTTTTACAGAGAGACTAGATCAATCTTTGCCAGGCAAGCACTGGGTAATGGATGCTGCCTTGAGGGAAAGAAGTAGACAAGGAACCTCAAGTTTTAACATCCTATTTCAGTGGTTCTTGGATTTTGGCTCTAGTTATGACAGAGCCAAATGCCCCAGCACTGCAGAATGAGTTGTGTTTTGCATTAAAAGACAAAAATGCTTCTTGCAGCAGAGGAAGATGAGGAAGAACCTGAGATGCCTGTTGGCCCTCGGCCTCGCCCGATGTCTGAGCTGCACCTCAAGGAAAAGGCTGTGCCCATGCCTGATGCCAGTGCTTTTTTCATCTTCAGTCCTAACAACAGGTATTTAAGAGACTGCTTAGCTGGAAGAAGGAGGCAAAGAGCAGGTATCCCTTTCACGTTGGGCCCCAAGGGTTATGAGATGCAGAGCTCCCTTTCAGCAGTTCATACCAGAGACCTCCTTTGACCTGTCTCTCTTTTAAAGGCCCTGGCATGAAATCCTCTTGAAAGCACAACTGTAGGGAACTCCCTGACAATATTCAATGGGAGTTCATGGTATCTGCAAAGCTGAATGAAGACACAAATCATGAAAGCTTCAGAAATAAGGGACTTAGAGACAAGTCAGTAACTGGAATTCCCCAACATATTCAGGTCCAAACTGCAAGAGAGTCATCATTCAATCAATCAAGTGTGAGGTAGGAGCTTCCTGTCCTAAGGGATGCTCAAAATCCACTCCCAATACAGAGTTCATGTGTCTCTGCTCATTGCTGCACATCAAGAATGAGCATACATAAAGACATGGGACAAGGAGGGGAGTCTGTAGCTCCGAGGGGAGTCTAAGGAGAACAGTTCTTCTCTCACACTTTTCCTATGGGCTCCTGCAATGCATCTTCGCATTGTGCCACTTATCTTTCCAAAACAGATGTGCAAGACCAGTACTGTGAATGGAGGGCTGTTATGACACAGGGGAATTGATCTTTCCAAGGGTGAGGAAATGAGCTCACTGCCCACTGGTCTGTGCAGTATCATCTATCTCAGCATCTCTCTTGAGGACTTAGCCTCCAGACACAGCCCCAAAGCAAGGCAGGACTGTAAAAGCACTGTTGAATTCAGAGCCAGTTTTTTCACAACAGAGCTCGTGCCATTCCTCCTTGGGTATGTGTAACAGGAAGGGACTGGAGATGATTGGGACTCATGGACTCTAATGCCAGCTTTGCCACCCACCCACTGTCATTTGTAGAAGAAGTAAATTAACCTCTGCAATCATCTGTAAAATTACTATAATAGGGACTGGGAGACTTAATAGCCAAGAGTAGAACTAAATAGATTAATGAAGTGCCTCTAGAATTATGCACAGACTTGTTATGAGGTTTAACTCCTCATATCCTGATGCCAACATATGGAAGGTGCTGTAATGGTCTCCAATGAGCAAGCTGCCATCTGATGGGAGACTGCTCCTTCTCTACCTGCTAGTTTCCCACTAAGAGCACCAAGCACTTTAAATTGTACTGATGTTTATCATGCAACCTGCATGGCATGATGTGTTCTCAGTCAGTGCCAGCCTGCCCTATATCCATTTAGCCAGGCCTGTACCCTGTTAGCAAGGTAGCTCCCCCATAGCTCTCGTTCAGTGACACTCCAGCCCCAGCTCAGAAAGACATCTGCTGCTTTCCTTCCAGATGAATGAGGGCTGGTTCTGTGAATGAAAGAGAGGGGTATAATTTTGGGTTGGCAGGTTTCAGACCACATGGAAATCACAAAAGGCTCTGTCAGGAGGGAGTGACTGTTCTCCATTCAAACGCACCGAGCGTGAATCCTGCGTGACGTGGAGAACCAAAGCTGCCCAGCACCCAGCACAGCTGCCTGGGCCCATCCTTCTCCCTGCTGCTGGAGCACAGAGAAGGTGCTCTGCAGGGCAGTCCTCTGAGGCCAGTCCTGCTGGCAAAAGAGGAGGGGGAAATGTTTCCCAGGTCTTGCAGTTCTTTGAGAGATAAAGTTGTGCCTCTCCTCTCTCTTGCAGGTTTCGTGTCCACTGCCATCGAATCGTTAACGATAACATTTTCACCAACCTGATCCTATTTTTCATCTTGCTCAGCAGCATCTCCCTGGCAGCTGAGGACCCCGTCCGACACCTCTCCTTTAGGAACCAAGTATGCTTCACATCCTCCTTCCCTCGCTGGGTACTCAAAGTGTGGTATAAGCAGATCATGAGCTGAAGCCAGGAAAGGCAGAGAAGACTGCCTCAAGGCTTTGGGAGTGCCTGTCTTCTGTGATTTGTGCCTTTTGTAGGCTGTGTGTGAAATCATTGGGCTTTGCAAGGAACAGGAGTCAGTGCAGAATTCGGCCTCTAGTTCATTTCAGAACCGTGTGGAGGGGAAGAAAGGACAGGAGGCTGAAGCAAAACTGTTGTTCCCTGGAATTAAGACATTAGAAATGAGCTGTAACAACATTGATTGGGATACAAATAATTCTAATTTAGGGGATTTTCAGGTTCCCTTTGGAACATTTACTCTGCTGCCACATGCTGTCTTTTGAACTAAAAAGCCCAGGGGCTGATTTGCACTTCATTCACACTGGTTTAAATCAGGAGTAACATTCTTGAGTTTGATACAGTCACTCTGGGGGAAATTGCTGCCATCAAGGTTAGAATCAGACTATTTGAACACAAGCTGCAAAGCTGTCATTAAATTTGAGTTAACCCTCACAAACTATGCTGTGCTCCTCTCCTTACCAGCCAGGGGGAGAAGAGGAAGGCATTTACCACAGAGATACCTTCTCACTATCTTTCCTGGCCATTCTTATCAGCCTTTGAAATGTTCAGTGCTCCCTTAACTTTGCCAGTGGTTGTTTCCATTGGTCTGGGGTCATTGCAGAAACCAGAAGAGTTAACAGGCCCATGTGATATTTCTGATCCCTGCTGTCTGCAGTGGCATTTTTTGGTGAAGAGTTTGCTAGGCTTAAAGAGTTGGATGGTTTTTTTGTTGTTTAATAATAAAACTTTAATTTAATGCTCCCTAAAATATCTTGGCCTGAGCATGCATTTAAATACATATGTGCATGCAGAGAAGGTGTTAATGGAAGTTTATTCCTGAGCTTATCTCAGAGTAGCTTTGCAATTTATCCTGGAGGATGATGCTAAATAGTACAGTCAAACCTGTGCCACCAAGGAGCCACTGGGGCACAGATGAGTGTGCCCACCTTGTAGGGATAACTGAGTGTCAATATGTATTAGTGCTGCAGCATATCAGCTGGCAGATGGGCTTCTGACATGCCACAGACGCTGTTGCAGAATCTGTAGCAGGGAGATTTAAATTAGGGGGAAAAAAAAAAGAAGTCCAAGCTAGTTGTCCTGGAATAAAGAGCTGAATGTTTGGGGCGAAACGCTGTTTTGTGCATTTGAAGCCACTGACATTGGATGAAAATCTGTGTTTAATTTTTGCAGGTACAGATGTTTAAAATGTATCATACAAAGGGACACTGACAAGATGTTTGGGTTGCAAATGTGGTCTGCCTTTCCACTTTGCCAGTAGAACAGTAAGATTTTGTCCTACCCTGTGCCCACACAGAGGCCTGGGAGGAAAAGAAAGCAATCAGGCTGAAAGCAAGCTGCCTGCTTCTGCCTTCTCTCTGGCATTAGGGCTGCTGTGGGCACAAACTGTCCCAGAGCAAGAAGACAGGAACAGAGAGCCCAGCAAAGGCTAGTAAAGAGGCTTGCACACTGCTTCTGTCATGGGGCAGACCAGTGGCTGCACCTTTCTTGTGTCACACAGGGCTCAAGCAGCAAGTTTTGGAAGTGCCCCCCTTGTCTGATCAAACAGCCTTTCAAACCCGAGCAAGTCCTAGGACTGTTTGCTCACAATATTCACCTGTTTGCACCTTGGCAAGGTGCTTATTCATTTTAATACAGTCTAGAGTAAATTCATATTTCGATAATAAAAAATATGCCACCTTATAAATGGTACTGCCTTCACAGGTGGAGCAGTGATCATTTTCACTGGGTATGATTTCATCTCTCAGGGACATCTTTACTAGCTGCAGCTTTGGGGCCAGATTCACCAGTATGTTCTAGCTCCTTTGCAGTGCTCTGGTAATGTAAAGCAGCAGCAGGTACACCTAAATCATCCACTTTAATCAAGTTTACAGCTGCTTTATGTTGGTGGAGTCAGGGAGGGCAGCCTGAGAAAACCCATGAATCTGGCCCATTGATTATGAAATTATTCCATTGATATAACAGCCAAATGTCAGGACCTACAAAGCAGCAGTGCAAGAGGATATTACCAGTTATAATGTATGTAAATTAATATAGGATGCAATTGAGATCCATCACCCTTGAAGTGGCCCTTTTTTAATTCTTTAAGTTGCCAAAATTTATAGAGCTCAAGACGGCCTTGAGAAGAATTTGGGATAAAAACTGAGCAGTGACCTGAAGAATTTTAAGCTACATAGTAGTAGTAAGTGATACATCCAGTCTCTGCAAATCAGTCCAGCTTTGGATTATGCTTGAATAGTGCAATGTGAAATAACCCTGTAGTTTTCAGTAGCTGCCCCCCTGCCCGAGGCATACCAAGCTGTAAGAATCTCTCCACCTATAAACCTGAGATACAATAAACACCAGTGGGGTGGGAGAGGGCAGTTTCCCCTTTTATATTTCTTAGTGTTTTAGCAGTAAAGGTTTAAATTTCACTAATTATCGGTTTTCTAGAGCTTCCATATATTGGCCTTCTGATTTGGAAGTTGATTACGGTAAAAGAGCAGTAAACCATGGGCACAATGCTTTTGATAATCAGCATCTGTCATGTAGATAGCACTGAAGAGGCTTGGAATATTGAAATATATTGGTAGCAAAGAGAGTTCAGTTCTGGTCCCATAAACCAGTGAGAAAGTTCCCATTTGCTGCTGTGGGATGTCAATTGATTGGCAGTGAAAGGCATTTCTGTCCCTGATACTGCTACTTTGAAAGCCCCTTTACACTTCCAAAATTGTTGTTGCCTTCTGTGACACTCTGGGGCCACTCTTTGTGGTCTGCTATCCTTGCCATGGATATCTCCATCACCAGGTCTAAGGTCCTGGGAATGATGAGTGTTTTGGCTTGCTTGTTATCCAGGAGTCAATAGAAAGATGCAAGATCTATGTTAGGCACCTTTAGCACATGATTAAATTATGGTTGCAATACAAGTGCTGGGATTCTGTTCAATTGGCAGAGTCCTTGTTATTCATTTTAATCCAGGGAAATTCAGGATAGAGGAAAAAGAATAGCTAGAGTATGAATTTGCTGTTTGCTTTTCTTCCTTTGAGAGAGGCACAGGACAAGCCTGAATGGAAGTTAATACAAAGGAATCTCATGTTTTCCACTGAGAGACCAGGCATTCATTGTATTTCAGTTTGGAAGCCTATTTGGGAAAACCCTTCAGTGTTCTTTATTAGATTAAAAAAAAATCCTACAACAACCAAAAAGTTATTTTGCCTCAATAGTGCTCATGGGATTGTAACTCAGAAAAGATTTAATGTAATGTGTAATGTGCTTCTTGTCCTCTGTGCCAGGACCTTCACTGCATTCAACAGGACATCGTTACAAAACCATTCCCTATATAGTCGTCCTCATTCCCTTGTGAAAAGACATATGTATTTGATTTTGAACTGTGATTTTCCATTCAAGTGATTAGTCACTGATCTACCCTCCCCACTCCTATTCCCTTTTGTTTTTACAGATTCTCTTTTATTTTGATATAGTTTTTACTGTCATTTTCACCATTGAAATTGCTCTAAAGGTAAAGTGCCCATCTTCTCTACCATTACTTGTTCACAAGCTTTCTAGTTTTCTGCCACTCTCTGTTGCTAACACACACGCCTGTTTGTTCCTGGGTCACGCTCAGTACCACTAACCCAATTGTGCTTATTTTTCAGATCCTAGGCAATGCAGACTATGTCTTCACTAGTATCTTTACATTAGAAATTATTCTTAAGGTAACCAATCTGAGCAATACACTTGTTTTCTTCTCTTTCTTTCTTTTTCTTTTGCTCTTTCTCTCCTTCTTTCTCTCTTTCCTTCTTTCGCTCTCTTTTTTTTTAAACCCATTATTATCTCTACACAAAGGGTTGTTTTTCTTTTAACTTTAACATTTTGGTAGTTGCTTAAAAGTTCTGTGAAATTTTGATATTCAAACTCATGGTTTAGGGCCTATAGCAAAATAATGCTTTGTAGGGGAATCACAATGAAAGGATGCAATGTTGGGAAAAGTCAGAAAGTATCAAGAAAAAGGCCATCCCCTCATAAAATTCTCTCTCTACCCTGACCAGTCTTTCCAAAACAAGATTTGTCTGCTCTGCAAGAAACCCTGAATAAATACACCTCCTCTTACGCATACTGCACACAAGGAGAAGGTCTCCATTCTGCACAAGCCATGAGGCTGGGCCAGGTGGTGGCTGGTGACTTCTGTAAGGTAACAGGGCACACAGCCAAGCAGGAGAGAGAGGGCACAGTGCAAAAGCCCCCTTTTTAGGTGTAGAGAGAGATAACCAGGAGTACAAACCACTGAAACATCAAGGACAGTAGCTGTAAATGCAAATTGCTGCATTGAAACCTGGCTTTCCATTTCCCAGGAACGTGCTCTGCACGGAGGGGAATGTGCAGGAGAATGGTTTAGCTTGGAAGAAAATAAAAATAGGCTGCCTCGTTCTTAACTCTAATTTTCCCAAATTGATGGCCTAATAATTTAAATAACAGTAATTGAGCGAAGTTCTGGCTTTCTAAATGCTAGGTTCACTTGGTAGCTGGGTTTTTTTCTCAGCAAGCTAGTTCTGAGTGCTGGCAGGCAGTACCTTAGAGTTGCTCACATTTTGCAGCTCAAGACCCTAACAACAATATTGATACTGAAGGCTGGCAAGCAGGGTGGCCCTGCGTGTTTTTGTAGAGAAATGGGCTTTTTGATATGACTTAAAGTTATCAAATCCATAATGTACTCCAAGGAGATGTACATATTATGCCTGTGTGCAGTTTGCAACTGTGTTTACACAATAAATCTGAACATGCACACGTCACATGGCTGATCAAAAAGGCCTGTCAAGAAAGGAAAATATCTCAACAGCAACATTTAAAAATAAAACCATAATTCAAGGCACCTGATTTCTCAGTGCATGTTTCTCTCCTGCCTTGCATTGAGCACAATGTTTTGCACAACAACAAAGTTAGTGTGAATGATAAGAAACAAAAGCATAAATGACCATAGGATGTTCAAGGCTGGAGAAAAACAAGCTTCATCTGCCCTCATGTTGCTGATGACACCTGCAAGGCTCATGCTGCTGTGGTGGAGTCTGGTGAATGTTAGCAAGGTGACTGCCAATTTCTTTTAAATGGCATCCTAAAAGTTTGTAGCTTGTTTAATGCCCCAGATGAGACAAAATATAGATTATATACTCTCTGAGAGTCTTTTCTGAGATAACAAGATCTCTCAACAGGTTGAGAGAACCACAGTTTATAAAGAATTTAAACTCAGCAGAGCTTCCCCTCCTGATTTCAATGGTGTCTTTCTTTCAAGATTGCCATACAAAATCTAACCAGTAAAGGGCATCTTTACCACCTTTGTTATGGCAAGAACCCCTCCTCCCTTCCCCAGCTGAATGTGTCTATAAGTATAAATTCTAAGCCAAGACCAGAGTTTATACTTCCTCCCCTTCTAATTTCTGTCTGATTGGTACTCAGTTCCCTGATGTCATGGATGTTTGGTGAAAAAAATAATCTGATATACCATGTGCCCTCTCACCCTCCTCTGAATAAAGTTGTCTCAGGCAGTCATGGCTGGAAACCACCAGCCAGTGTTCCATCCTGAGCTACTACTGGGAGCCAGAAAACTCCAGAAAACTTGAATTTCTCGTTCACACTTCTCAGCTGGGAGTCTGGCTAGAGCTCCTCTTAGAGGAACAATCTCATGGTGTCTGCTTCAGGTTACTTTAGACCTGACCTAACTTAGATGATATTCAGAGGACCAAATTTAGACACCTGTGTTCCTAACTGAGGTAACGGAGGGACATTAATAATTGTGGGGTTGGGGTTTCTTCAAAGCAGCTACATTAGATCACTCACCGAGTCCAAGGTAGGTGGTACAAATACCCCCAATCCCCTCACCCTCTGGAACTGTGCCAGGCTCATTTAGTCACTTCCCGTGACAGAGCTCAGTCGACAGTTTTCGGTACACTGTTTTCTGTACACAGTTTTCTGTTTACACTGTCACTTAGTCCAGTTCTGGAGCTGTGACATCCTCCTCAAATCCAGCAGGTATTCAATACCCCTTCAAACCCAGACAGGGCAGAGTCCCTTGCAAAATAGGTAAAATTGTCCCTTCCTTTGCTGAGTGATGTTCATAATGATTGCCTTCAAAAGGAAACCACTCTGTCTGAAGGAATATTGCCTTGGGCTTTGTGAGGAAAACTAAGGGGAAAATGCAACTGCATTTAGAGTAAAAGTGAATGAAGATGGATAGGAAAAGGGATATGAGCTTGAACTGAGCCGAAGGAGCAAACTGAAGAGATCAGTGATTCCTCTTGTTGCTTCAGTTCAGCTCTAAAGCATCAAATACCTGAGGTAGTCTGTTTTTCCTTCATGGAGAGAGGAGAGATCAACTGTCTGCTGCAGCTGGTCTAAGCATTGAAGAACATTACAAAAGAGCCCATTTTATTTTGTATTTTTCCTTCAATTTAGCTAAAGAGGCCTTTATATAATACAAGCATCATGCTCACAAGTGTCCTCTGTCATTGAAGAAAAAGGGAGAAGCATATGATTGCAAAGGGTAGTTTTTGCAAACAGTCATTCTGCTGCTTTGCTCATTCTAAATGTTCTGCACTCAGTGCTCTCCAAGTGCATATTTTCCTTGCTAAACTTAGTATTGGCTTTCTCTAGTTGGGTCTTTCATACTTATCTTGCTGTCCTCTTCACTCTCTTTTCTTTCAATGGGGACTCAACTTCTCCTTTGGGGCCTGGGGGTGAATGGTCTGCTATGTTAGAAATACTGCCCCTCGCCCCCAGTTACATGCTCTGAGCACAACCAGGTGGGTTTGGTTTCTAACAGATGCTAATGGCAAAGTGTGTTTGTGTCTCCGTGTGCCTTCCTGCAGATGACAGCATACGGGGCTTTCCTCCACAAGGGCTCCTTCTGCAGGAACTATTTCAACATCTTAGACCTGCTGGTGGTCAGCGTTTCTCTCATCTCCTTTGGGATCCAGTGAGTGAGCTATTTCCAAGTGGATGTTTGTGGGGCGGGTTACAGGGTTGGGTTGGGAGGGATAACTCGGCCTCATTGTCTTACCTGGGTAAGATTTTTCTATGAGGCTGTTGAGATATTCGTAAGGGATTCTTCTCAGATGATTCAAGACCGTTAAAATTCATCCTCTAAAGGGGAGATAATAATTGGGAAATGCTACACCTGGGAGGGAAATCTTCCAGAAAGAGCAAATAAGAACAAAAAAATTGGTGTATTGGGAATCATGGCATTTAGCTTTGTTCCAAGATCTCTGATTCACCCTACTGGTTCAGGACAGGTCAGTGACTTACTGTTCCCTCCTAAACCTCTCATAACCTCTTTGGAAAATGGGGTAATAATGTTTTGGTACTTCCTGAGATGTTTTGAGTCTTGGTCAGTGAAAGACCATCAAGTGCTTAAAGAGTTGTCTGAGAATGTTCAGAGTGTTGGTGGCTGTTCTGTTTCTGTCACACTATTTTCTTTTATTCATCTGTTAATGTGCTTAATAAGTTTACAGGTTTATTTGACTATGTGGAACTAGGTGGATAGGGCATTTCCTAATTAGTTTCACAGCTGATAAGAAACAAGCTCCCAGTTTTTACCATTGTAAGTTAGCAACTCACATGTTATGTTCCAGTGCTAAGTCGAGCAGAAGAATTTGTAAGGTCCACTGGACTTTCAGTCAAGGTCTTAAGGGTGGCACAGTGCTCATTTTGACCTGCTGTTCCTTTCTTGCACACCTAAGTAGACACTTAATATGGTAAAATGAAAATCATTCCCAAAATCAGTAGGAGGACATGATGCAGACGATTCTCAGTCAGTGTTTTAGTCCTGGAAGGTGCAGAGGGCACCTGTAGATAGTTGTGTTCAGTACTTAAAATTATGGGCATAAGTCAATGGGAGCTTCCACATCCTTAAATTTATGTACACACTTAACTGATTTGTGGGATCCGAGGCCAAACGCATTGCAGGATCAAACTCCAAGTGGACAATATACCTTTAATGCTGAAGTATCCTGGGCATTCCACTCTTCTGTGAATATTTCAGTGGAGTGCTTCTTTGAGCCTTATTTGAAAATATCTTGGCACAATTTCTATATCATAGATATCTACAGATTCAGTTTGCCCTGCTTGAAAATATACCCTGCCCATGTTCCATTTCCCCTTCATTAATACAGCAGAGATGGTGAAAATCAGGAGAATATATATTGCTGAGTCTGCCCAGAACAAGAAGAAAGACCTGCAATGATAACATCAGAAATTAATTTCCTTCCCCCTGAAGTACCACAGCAAAGAGTAGACTCACTATCCTAAGCAGTCTAAGGCTATGCAGGATTTCAAAGGCCTGCCCTCACAGCACACCCCCCCATATTGGTGTATATCTCAAACCTTCCAATACTTTCTTCCAGGTCCAGTGCCATTAATGTGGTGAAGATCCTGCGTGTTCTGCGAGTCCTTAGACCACTGAGGGCCATCAACAGAGCCAAAGGACTAAAGGTTAGAAGAGTCCTACCGCATTCTATAAACTAGAAATTCAGGTTATTTCAGGCTACGAGGACTTTTGCAATGGTTCGAGTAGTGTTTCAGGAGAAACACAGTATGGTTGAGGTTGGAAGGGGTCTCTGGACTTTGTCTTGTCCAACAACCCTTCTCAAGCAGGGCCACTGAGAGCAGATTGCCCAGGACCATGCCCAGATGACTTTTATCTCCAAGGAGAGTGACACTGCAACCTCTCTGCACAACCTGGGCTGAGTAAAGGGGAGGAATCACCTCCTTCAACTTGCTAAAAGTTTTTTGCCTAATGCAGCCCAGGAAGCCATTTGTCATCTTGGCAACGAGGGCTCATGTTCAACTTTGTGTCCACCAGAATCTCCAGGTCCTTTTCTGATGAGCTGCTTTCCAGCTGGGTGTCCCCCATCACCACTGAGCTTAAATGATGTCATTTTCTAGGGATACAGATGGGCTTACAACCCTGAATATAACCTTGCTGTATTAGATAACCTCCTTCCTGTGGGCTGGTGGGTGCCCAGCTGGGTAAATTGGTACTGCAAGAAGTTTCAGAGAGCTGAGCTCTGGTATTTTCCTATCCCTTTCTGCCTGCTTCTAAGAGTTCAGCGAGCTGTGTAACAGGTTGGTCCCCTTTCTGGAGATATTACATATAAATTTAATTTTTTTAATTTTAATTTAGTCTTGGGTCTCTCCCTTATCCAGAACAGTTCAGAACAATCCTGCAAGTTACTTTTGTCCCTATTTTCCATTTGCAGCATGTGGTCCAGTGTGTGTTTGTCGCCATCCGAACCATCGGAAACATTGTGATTGTCACCACTTTGCTGCAGTTCATGTTTGCCTGCATTGGAGTTCAGTTGTTTAAGGTAAAACCATTAGAGCCACTTATTCATCCATTCAACTGAACTTTATTAAGGGGTGGGAAGAAAAACAGCCCAAGGAAGGGGGAATGGAATCTTCTGTGTGAAGGCCAAAACATTTAGGGTGCTGTCAGTGTTACCTGGGCTTCTGCTACCAGCAGTTCTTCCAAACTGAACCAACAATATGCAGAACTCTTGGTCATCATCTCTGACTGTAAGAAATCATCAGTAACCTTCTTCGTCCCTAAACAGCTTGTGGCATGACATGGTGCCAGGGAGGTGAAGGGGGCTGTTCTAAAGGATTGGTACTTGCAGGCTGTCCACCTCCCATCTTATAGAGGAAGAGACATGCCAGATAATCATGGGAGATTGTTCGTTCACTTCTTTATGTCTGCTTTTATTTCTATGCCCTTCACTCCACTTCTGACAAATGTTCTGCAACACTCAGTGATCGTGAACCTCAGGACATACACATAAAAGCATTGTGATGAAAGCCTGTGCTCTGAACTACCCAGATGCAGGCAACTCTCAATCCAGTTGGCTCACATTTACCTGCAAAAGGGCATGTAAACATACTCACAGTTGGTTAACCAAGTAGTAAACACAGATGTCTTGCTGCATGGTCTGCCCTAACCCTTGCACTGTCAGGAAAGGAAGCTTCATTCCTCTTTCTTCCTTTTCAAGGGCAAGCTGTACAGCTGCACTGATAGCTCCAAGCAGACAGAAGCAGAATGCAGGTGGGTCTGACCTTTTCCACTTAGTCCCCTTCCCTGGCCACCCACTCTCAGTGCCTCGTGCTGGCAGTGCAGTTCTGCCCTGTTCTCTCTCTGCTCTCCACCCACAGAGGGTACTACATCACCTACAAGGATGGGGAGGTCAGCCAGCCCATGATACAGCCCCGGAGCTGGGAGAACAGCAAGTTTGACTTCGACAACGTCTTGACTGCCATGATGGCCCTCTTCACTGTCTCGACCTTTGAGGGCTGGCCAGAGTGAGTGCTTCTTGCACCAATGCAACACTAGCAATGTCCTCATTCATTTCAAGAGAGAAAATTCAAATGAAGAGGATAGTCTTTCCCATACTAAGTATTAAAATAAGCCTAAAGATTTAAATGTAGCAATAGTAGCAGCAGTCATTTTAGTATTATGTATTTGGTAAATTCCCCAGAGCCTGAAGGAATTGCTGTTCCTATACTTATAAACAGTGCTTAACAGTGTCTTTAGCTCTTAAGAGATGATTGTCAGTCGTAGCAGCAATACCAGTATTTGTTACAATTATTATGAACACAAATGGGTATAAAATACCTGTCAGGCACTTACCAGTGTTGCAGGTTTCCCGACGGAGTCAGCAGGGCAAAACAAAACACAGCAGGGCTATGTCTGCAGTTTTGGCAGACAGGGGATGTCTTAGCAGGCTGTGCTGTCTGTGGCACAGGAGCTGAGGACTCCCCAGAGTCACTCGGTCAGAGTGACCTGGGCATGCAAGTGTATCAGGGGGCTGACCCTCGCCTGTGTCACCAGGTGCTGCCAAGAGCACTGTTAACAAATGTTAACTCCTGAAATCCCCTTTTCTCAAAAAACTCAGTTCCCAACAGAATGGGCTCTCCTGTCTTTTGTTAACTGAAGGGCACGATTTTGGTCTGAATTGTAATTGTTCGACTATGAAAACGTTTCGCCCCTGAACAGGTTCAAGTGTGTAAAGTTAGTAAGAGCCACGTCTTCTCTTTTGCAAGTGTTTGCACACAGATCAGTGCAAGTCTGCACATCTGGGAGGGAATGGATACAAGCAGAAGAAAACCACAGAGCTAGACTTTATGACATCACCTATAAGGCCTCAAGGCAGTTGCAGATTTTCTCTGCATTTGGCTCCTGTTTGCTTCCAGGTTGCTGTATAGGTCCATTGATTCCCACATGGAAGATGTGGGACCCATCTATAATCACAGGGTTGAGATCTCCATCTTCTTTATTATCTACATCATCATCATTGCTTTCTTCATGATGAACATCTTCGTTGGTTTCGTCATCGTCACATTTCAGGAACAAGGAGAACAAGAGTACAAGAACTGTGAGCTGGACAAAAACCAGGTAATTCACAACACCTTGCTGTCACTCAAGGCAGAAAATGCTTTGAGAATAAACATTTAGCAGATAAATACACGTAGAGGGAAATATGTGAAGCTTGCCAACAAGATAAAACAATAAGTTGGCTTTGCTGACATCTTTCAGGAGTTAGGTAGAAAAAAATCATGCTGTAAGAATTGCTCAAGGGACAACAATTACATAAAAATGTTTGCTGTACCTTTTGTTTTACTGAGATTAGATGAGCACGACACCATTGTCTGGCCAAAGTAAATGGCTAAAGTAATTGCATATGGAACTCTTTAGTGGGTAGAATATGCACATTCCAATTATGACCCAAAGGAAATTCTTGTACCAAGCATTTTCATTTCACTAAAGCACTTGAAACATACTGTCTTTTTATTATGTTTAGAGGTAGTTCAGCACCCTGATGTTTTGGGTTTGAGTTTTAAATTTACCCTGCCTCTTTCACAGCGCCAGTGTGTAGAGTACGCCCTGAAAGCCCGGCCCCTGCGGAGATACATCCCTAAAAACCAGTACCAGTACAAGGTTTGGTATGTGGTCAACTCCACCTATTTTGAGTACCTGATGTTCGTTCTGATCCTGCTGAACACCATCTGCCTGGCCATGCAAGTAAGTAAGCAAGCAAGCAGAAAACCTTAAGGTGATGAATTAGTAGACTTTGTTGGGGAAAATACAAAAATGCCTGAGGTTGAGACCTACTTTCACCTTCGCACTATGTGTTGAGGGAGAGGGACAAGAATATGATAAATACCATTGTACCATGTTCATTTCTGATGATGTTGTATTAAAATGACAAATCTCTCATCCTTCTGCTGCTAATATCTGACACTTTCAACAATTCTGTTTTACCTCCTTAATAACCAACACATGGAAAAAAACCCCACCAACAGTTACATCACAGAGCAATTCAGTGGCCTCTGTAATAACAAGTGACTTCTCAATTCTGAAATGCAGCAACAATAAGCCTGGAAGTGCCACTCACATAAGATCTGAATTTAAAATTTGGGTCTTCTCTGTGTTAAAAGGTAGAGAGCAAATCACTTTACAGGCTCACAGTTGCAATTACCCCCACCATGAATCATCTTTCAATCTCTCCCCCTTCCATTTCATGGTCTGCTATTCTTTTCTTACTTCACCAGTTGTCCCTTCCTGGGAGTTCAACTCCCCATGCATTGCTGCACCAACTGTCCTTTTGACTTACATTTTCCACCAGATCAATCCCAGTCTGCCCCACTCCCAGTTTCCCCATAAAACTAGCTTCACTTTCCTGTCTCTCACTAACAGTCTAAATCTATATTCACGTGCAATTTTCACTTCATTTCCTCTCACTGTCCCCTGCCCAATCTTACCAGATACCTTGACCTGGTTCTTTCTCATCCCCATTGAAAAGTTCTTTTGCCTAAGGTCCCGAAAAAGGAAGAAAGTGCTCTGCTCTCAGCTGAAGTCTCTCCTGCCCTGTTCACTCTGAAGCTGTGAAACATGCTCAGTTTCTGTGACAGTGGTGCATGCCCAGGGCAGGCAGAGCTGAGAGATGTTTGTGAGCCCACAGGCAGGACACCATCTCTGGAGATTCCAGGGATTCTATATCCATCTTGAGAAAAGCACAGTTTCACAAAGGTTTATACTTTGTGGCTAAATTTGAGTCAAATGTCATAACAGATAGCAAACAAAAGACACATGCCAGTAAAATTCCAAGTTTCTAAACAGAGCCCTGCAAGTACGAGAGTCTTTCAAGAAAAATGGTGCAAGAAATTCGGAAAATGCCTCAACATTTTATTTTCCCTTGGCCTTGCTTTCAGCTGCAGCTGAATTTTTTGGACTGAAACTGCTCTAAATTACCCTGAGCCAGTACAAAATATGAAAATCCACCCCAGCTGGTTAAAGTTTATTAAAGTTAAGCAACTACAAATGGGGTCTCATAACATGAACTGGAAGCTGACCTTAGAATAAGGCAGTGCAATCAGTCTCAAGTATAATACTCCAGAAATAGGAATATGAAGAGTGAGGTGGCAACATTTGCAGAAGATACTACTTGAATTAATCAATAGAATATGGAGAGTAACTTCATAAGATCATAATAAAGTTAAGTGAATGGGCAGCATGATTGCAAATTTAATTCAGAGTTGACAAATGCAAGATAATGCATATTGGAAAGATATTATTTGAGCTGCTCATGTACTTTGCAGAGTCCTGAATTTAGTGTAATTGCTTTGGGAATGGATTGGTATCATTATGAACAACCCAGTGAAACCCCTGTTCGCTGTGCAATTGCAATCAAACTAAGAAGTAATCTAAATGTTAGGGAAGGTTGAGATAACAAACACAATTGGAGATTGTCTTGTACCATTATGCAAATTCATAATGAACCCCCAACTGGAATGATAATCGTGATTTGGGTAGCCACCACTCAAAAAAGATTTGATTTTTTTAAAAAATGAGGAGATCCAGAGCCAAAAGGTGGCAAAAATGGCTAGAGGCATGGAAATGCTGATGTGTGAAGGGAGATGGGGATTCTTAATTGAAAAAAATTTAATGTGCTGGGCTCTTCTTTGGAGGATCTTGGCATAAAGGGAGATAGGAGGGCTCCTGTGCATTCCTACCCAGCTGGTATGTCTCATCCTCACGCTGCTGCCGGGATGCTGTTTTTCAGCACTACGGTCAGAGCTGCATGTTCAAGGAAGCCATGAACATCCTCAACATGCTCTTCACTGGCCTCTTCACTGTTGAGATGGTCCTGAAATTAATCGCCTTCAAACCCAAGGTAGGTGCTCCAGGCATAGCTCTCCCTGGCCCCTGTGTGTGTGCGCATGTGTGCGGGGCAGCTCTGAGGAGAAGGAGGAGGTGAAACTTTCTGATCTGTTACCCCACCGATAACTGAGCTGCACAGTTGCTCTCTGGATTGGAGTCTCACTTGTAGTAATAACTTTTTCACTGGGGAGTAGACACACGTGGAAAAAAAATAAATAAAAAAAGGAAACACCTGCAAATACAGAAGGTTCCTAGTTCTCTGTTTTCATTAAGTTATAATAGTGATGCTGTGTTAAGGCTATAACATGTTTTCCATAGAGAATGTTATTCTAATGCTCTCTCTGACTTTCCTTAAATAATTTATAAATAGCATCTCATGATTAGTCTCCTGACCCAAGTGAAGTTAATCAAGCATGACTCATTTTGAGTTTTGAGCTCTGGAAAAAAATGTTTCTTCTGGGAGGGCTACATCTCAGTGATGGCTTGGATTGCTTTAGCTTTGAATTTAAGACTTCACAGATAATATTCAGTACCCCAGCAGGTCCTGTCTGAAAGTATTGTCCTGTGCATTGGGCCATGATATTATGCTAGTATAGCTGCACCATGGGGTATGATTATAGTCTACAGGCTCTTCCAACTAAGTTCTCACAGCTGCTGCAGGGCAAGGACAAAGACCCTGACCTCCCATAATTACACCAGGCTTTCTTCTTTAGGGTTTAAATTCAGTGGTGTGGCATGAGGAGCTGAATCCAGATACCTAAATGCAGGTCCCTCATGCCATTTCACATCTTCAGTGATACTTTGACACGTGGAGTTGTGTCTTGAAGGATACCTTGATACGTTGTGTGGGTGGTAAATGGTGCCTGAAACACCAGTTATGACATTGGTGAAGGTGAGGACTTTTATGTCTGGCAGTTTGTGCTTGTCCTTCATGTTAAACATTTAGGGCATGACTGGAGTTAGCTCTTCCCAGGTCTAATCTAACATCTTTCTCATCCTCAGTTCAGAAACTTTCCATTTCTACTAAATTTGGTCTTATTTTTTCTTTTTAACTCCATGTTGACTTTACTCCCACCCAACTTGTTTCTCTTTCTTCCACTGTCTAAGTCTTCTTCTTGGAATAGTCACAGTTTTATTTTTAACTCAGCCCAATACCACTGTCCTAACTCGGATGTAGTTCTCTTGGAAGTTAGGGGCATCTTGTACAGTCCTGATGAAGACTGATTTTCTTTTTTTTTAATGAGGTCTCAAACACTGTCTTGGGAAATCTAGAAGCATCATTATCTGTCTCAGCAAGGATTGTAATTTTCAGGAGAGGTCTACCTTTCACCTTTGAGATTTCACCATCTCTATTAGCAAGCAAATCCTCTGGCACTTTATAAAAATCTTACCTGCATACCATATACCCAGAAGTGTATCTCTTAGGCTTTGTAATGTTCTTCTGATTTCAAGGTTCTGCTTTACAGGAGATTCTTAACTTTCAGAAAGACGAGATTCTCAGGAGAATTTGGTTTTAAACATTCAGAGAAAAAGTTCAACCAGATTAAAAATCAAGCTCTGTCCTGATAAAAGGAAGGCTTTGCTTGACATGGTTGCCTCTAAGGAGTTGACATTGATGATATCGGAGGTCCTTTCAGCTTCCTGTGTCTTACCTTATGTTCAATCTCCTTTTCAAGTTTTGCTGCACAACAAAGTATTAAACAAATCAACAGAGGGTAAACACGTATCCTCTGGATGGCCAAACTGTGCAACAGATTTCCTAAAGAAATTGTGGAATCTCCATAAGTTGGGGTTTTAAAATGAAGTTAGGGGGAACCTTTCATTCACAACAGTTTAGGAATACATGATGTGCTTTGGGATAGGCAAGTGGTATAGAACATCTCACAAGGTCCCTCTCAGCCCAGTTTTCCATGATTCTGTAATTTCCAAACTAAATCCTCAGTTACTACAATACAGTAAAAGTGAGAATATAGAAGAATTTTTCCTTGTGACAAGAATAGTAGTGTCTTAATGAAGTCTTCCCGGCTGGAACTCAGACAACAGGATGGTCCCACCCATCCTGAAAGAATAGCCAGTGAAAAGAAAAAATGTTTCAAGTCCTGGTCTGGCCTGTGTGCCAAAGGTAGTGCTACCTCTTATAGCACTATTTTAATGGAATACCTTAATGAAAATGAATACAATTTTTTAAATGGAAGCAAAGGATTTACAGGGAAGAAAAACAGGAATGAACTTGTGAAAGCAACTAATACAGCAAAAAGACTTGCCTCCAGCAGTATATTCACACTGGATTATGCTGAGTACCAGTTCAGTGACTCAGGTTTGGAAACACCGAATTCCTCGTGTAATTTGCCATTGTCTGTTCAGTACAGGGATTTGGCCTGCAGCCCTCATTCCCTGCTCCATATTGACTCAACTTGCTGGCCAAAGAAGGCAACCCCCTCTCCCAGGTGACCACCTGGACTGATGTGCACCAACACTGGGGCACACAGTCTGCTTTCCTTCAGGTTGCACACTGGAATAGAAGCTGAAGTTGCCTAGAATATGTTCTGAAGCCGGAGTCTCCCAGCATGGAGAAAGGAGTTCTCTCAGTCTTCTGCTTGGCCAGCCCTTGTGTCCTCCTATCACTCAACATATAAAAAAGAAATTACATTTGCAGATGGAGGCTGTTCCCAGGAGCACTACCTGGAAAATCCTTTTGGATTTCATTGTCACCTGGGTGAACATCACTGAAGTGCAGCCATCACCCTCTCCCCTCTAACCAACCAAGTGACCCCAACAAAGAAATGAGATGCTGAGTGATATTAGTGTTTCCCAGATGAGAAATGGCAAGATTAAATGCTCATCAGATCTCTGCAGGAGACAGATTTGTCTGTTATTTCCTAAGCAATAAAACACAAACCAGCCTTTGTTTAAACTGCTTTGTCTCATTTTGAATTTGTGCCCAAACATCACTCTTTTCTATCTGAAGAGTACCCTAAAATAAAAGAGCTGTAAGATTTCTGACTGACAGCAAGAAAGCAAGAAACTTGGTTTGCTGAAGGTGTTGTGTTCTAGTGACAAGCCCCAGGAGAATGTGGCAGAACAGAACTGAGCACAGAACTGAAGCTGGCAACACTGAGTCTGTTTTCTCCTTCTTTTTTGGTGCCTAACCCAGCAGTGGATGCTGCAGCTAACCCTCACCCACAGCAAGCACAGCAGTATCTGACCTGTGGCTCTGAAGGAGCCTCCACAGAGCTCCCCATTGCACAGTCACTTCCTAAAGGCACCTTGGAATGAATGGTCTGCAGCAGCAACAGAGGATAAGGTTTTGTCCATCTGTGCAGGGTGGAACAAGCTGCTGTTTATTCATACCTTAACCAGGGAGGACCAGGAAGGGAACTAGGACAGATCCCTGAGGTACTTGGAGCTGTTATCACACGACCTTCTTAAGGAAATCACCACAGGGATGGGGCCATGCACAGCAGCATTGGGGGAAGCCAAATATGCAGAGTTCCTGCTGCAGTTCATGTTGTGGCCTTCACTATTACAGACTCATAGATTTTTTTTTTTGTGGTTGGAAATGCCTTTCAAGATCCTCAAGTCAAACTGTTAACCTACCACTGCCAAGTCCCACTAAATACAATGCACTCCAGTGCTACCTGTGTATTACGTGCATAGAAAGAGAAAAGGTGGCATGCCACCTCTGGCTGAATAGATTCTTTTACTGTATGCATTTTTATCTCTTCAGTTCTGTGAGGAGAGCTGTCCTCCTTATTTGCTACTCTTGATAGCAAAGGTGAAGAAAAAGCACACACAATCAGTTGCACAGATAATAAGCAGGATCCCATACGTGCCTGACTGCAAAGAATCAGTGTGGATAATCCAGCCCTGCCACTAGTTCTTGTGGTCAGAGCAAGGCTTTACTTATTGAAAGGCCAGCTGTTGGAATAAGGAGCCAAGTCCAAGTCAGGGCTTGTCTCCTAACACTTAGAGAAAATATGTGAAGGGATAGAAAGACAAGGGCTTTCCTAACTAAACATACTGTTACTGTTGAGGTTGGTTGCTCTAGTCAGCAAGTCCCTTTTTTACTTGTCCTGTTTATTGGCCATGCTCTGTGAGCAGTGTTTTGGTTTGCTTGCTCTCCAGGGAGGTTGCAGAGAAGAGGGGTGCTGGAGCAGCTGCTGCTGTGCTGCATGCCAGGCAGGGACAAGGCCAGCTTCTTGAAAGCCCCCATGTTCCTGTGTGACACTTTTTCTGGTGGAGAGGATCAGTTACCCCATTTTTTTTGCAGGATTAAGCACTGTGTGAGACAGCTCATCCTTGTCTGATGCAGTGTTGTCAGGAGGATGTGCTAACAGTGAGCAAGAGAGATTTGGGATAATCAGGGCTGCTGATAAAGAAAACATCCACTACATACCCTGCATCTCCTTACAGAGTATTAATATTCTGCTCTGAAGCAAAACTCCCAAATGGACCTCAGTGTTTGTCTTGGCTGACACTCATAAACTGATTCAAGACTGGTTGCTTCAAAGAGACAGACAGGCTAAAAGTAACGCTGTTGAGCCAATGCCTTTCACTGCTTTGTTTTTCTAATTTTATAAATTCTCCAGCCAGTCTGGTGAGCTATTTTCCAATTCCTGCATGGAGAAAGCTGCTGCTGCTGCTTCATGCTTTTTTCCAGAGAAAACTACTAATGGGAATGAGGTGCTGTGCTGCCTGGGGTGCTTACAGCTACCACTGTCCTGGCTTCTTAAGAAATCCCACAAGCACCAGTCCATGAAGGGCCAGCTGCTCTGCCAAACCTGCCTGGGGTTTATCTTTTCAAGTCAAAGACAGAGACTTAAAATTCCTATTCATATGAAGCTGAGCCATCTGCCAATGTACGTGCTAATGTGAGGATGGATATTCCTCCAGGAATTTCAGATCTTTCCAGCTCCCTGGAATGGGTTGTTTTACTGATGAACCACATATATTTTTTCTTTCAGGAAACATTAAATCTGTCCCCTTATAAGCCAGGGCAGGGTCACTAATCCAAGAGCTGTGAATTTTCTGCTGCTGTCCCTGTCATCTCGAGCTAGGGAAGACGTGTCCGTGGAACAAGTGCCATGCATAAAGTGAACCACATGTTCATATGTTTTGTCAAATACGTGTCTGCGTGTGGAAAGGGAATCTTGGGGATTTCCTCTCTGGAATTATGACTATCAGAAAGACTACAGATCACAAGTCTCTTCCATTTACCAGACACTGTCAGCACCTTTCTTCCCTGGGTGTTTATGGATGTTACTTGTAAAGAAGCCAGTAGCAACGCCATCTGTCCTGCCTCAGATAGTTAGCTCACTCCCTCATTTATCACTGCTACTTTGCTCTGAATTCTTGCCATTCTTAAATGTCACTTTTGTGTAGCAGAGTTCAGACTTAGTGCACTGTTTAAAACAAGTTTCACATTCAGCACAAGGTGTATAATCCCATGTGATCCGAGGAAGAGCTATGACCCTCTGAGTAGTGGAAGTCATAAGTGCCACCCATGGTTATTTCTTAGTGTCCATTTACTGATGGATCTACGTGTCCTCAGTGTTTCTTTCTCCCCTGCTGCATTTGCCCTTCTTTATTCCTCTTTAAGCTCCTCTCAGTCAGCATTTATCATGCATTTGATGTACAGATATCTCTTCTCAAACCTGCAAAATGACTCATCTGTTTTTGTTCTCTTTTTACCACTACATTTCTTGTACATTTATGCCTATAAACAGATCTTTGAGCAGTCTCTCCTAAAGTCATACTAACTGCTTCATACCACTTGTGTTCTTCTTTCTCACCAAAAGCATAATCTGTTATTACTTGGTCAGGACAGAGGCTTCAGCATTTTCAAAAACCAAAATTTATATCCATGCTATCCACTTCCACCACAGAAACAATGTTGGTTAATTTTGGAAATCGAATGCTTTTTGTATTTCTTCATTCCAGTCCCTTCAGAAATACTGGTACAGCTTAGGATGATGCTCTGACATCATTCATCTCATTGTTTTATTTCTCCAGTTTATACAGAGAAAGCAAAGTAAAGACATTCTGCACTCATAATAAATGTCAGGAAAAGTGGTTACCATTGAGTGGTCTTCTGCTCAGTGCCAAAAAACACTTCAGCTGAATCCAACAGACACAGGAATCATATTTAGTTAAAAATCACATGCTCTGGGCTGAAGTATGGTGGTATAAATTAATAGCTTAGGTTGTGTAAATGTGTATGTGAGCCATGGAGCAGGCAGCTGCCTCCCCCTCAAGGGGCTTGGCCACGCAGTGCTGTGGGGCCAAATGGATCTTCTTTGCTGGTTTTGGCAGGTCNCCTCCCCCTCAAGGGGCTTGGCCATACGGTGCCGTGGGGCCAGATGTGATGGTTGTTGAACAGCTCTGACTTTGCACATCTTCGTTGCTGGTTTTGGCAGGTTCTTAGCCTTGGTAGTCACCTAATTGTTTGCTCTCCTCAGCTTCAGTATTACCTTTTCTAGTTTGGAGGGGCTGCATCTGGAAGTGGAGTATTGGATGACTGAGTCATCTACCCAGTGCAATAGGAAGGGCAGCCTCCAACCACCCTGGCTTTGGCTGGAACAAGCCTTTTCCAAGGCAAAAGAAGGGGTGAGAAAACTGATATGTTTCAAGACTATGGTGGGAAATAAGATATATCATTCAACAGTAAAGAAGAGTGAGCTCTGCTTGATTTGGAGAATAAATAGCTAACATGGAGACAACTGGGAATGGGTCAGGCAAGAGAGAGTGTGAGCTGAAGAAAGTGAGGAAGGAACGGGTCTGGAAAGAAGAGAGATTAAAATCAAACCTGTGGAGGAAGAAAAGCCATACACAGATAATGGAGAGTGGGAACAGAAAGAATATCCTTAAAGTAGAAAGAAAAAATACAAATTGAAGACCTTGAAATAGAAAAGTATTAATAAAATGAAGCAAGAAGTGACTGGACAAAAAATGATGCAAGGAAAATAAAAACAGAAACAGGGCTGAAAGGGAAAGTAAATATGGGAAGGGATTTTTAGAAAATTAAAAACTGAAATAAAACCCATAGCTTTTAAGCTAATGAACATCTTTTTGTGCTTCTACATTTTATAGAATTTCCCTGGCAGACATCCCAGGTCTCCATGTTCAAACACATTAGTACTTCAGCCACAAAGCCTCCCTGTCTCATCAGAGTAATTTGCAATAAAAGTTGGGTACAATCTGTTTCTCTGCTTCTGTGGGTTAATCTCAGCCCCCTTGAAAAATGCATCAGCGTGTCACTCCAGAAGGGCTTTCCTTTCTCACCCCAAATTTTGTTCTGGATGAAGGCTGAATGTCTTGTATATTCCTCTGGATCTTCTACCCAACCACCATCCCAGCTGGAATTAGTCTCAGCTGTCCCAAAAAGGCCAGCAGCAGCCATAGGTGCAGAAATCCCTGACATCTTTGTAGTGCCCAACCAGACACTGCATTGCATGGGTGCAGTCTGAGGCTCTCAAGAAACTGGTGAATCAGCCTCAAGGCTTTTGGAAATAAACTAAAAAAGGGAAATCTTAACCCTTCATTAATCACTCCTCTGCTTTCTCTTTACTGGGATTACCAATCTGTGAGGAGTTCCATGCATTTTGCGTAGCATATATATCCTGTGGAGACTTGACCACATTGTCTTTCATGTCCACAGGTCTGGGAGGAAGAATGAGCCTCTTTTCAAACCCTTTCTGAAAAAGTAAATATTAAAAGTACTGCGTGTCAGAGCAGCATGTTTAGGTGGCTTTGGTGTAAAGAAATACTTGGAATAGGTATTTGGGACATGGGTGACCAGGTCACCCCAGTCCTTTATACACACCAGTGGGTTGGCACAGATGGGTTTCCACAGTCACCGGGTAGGCTTGCTCCTGGATGCTGCTTGCCTTATAGAATTTCTATCTGCCCATATGTCCAGGAAAAGGAAGGAAAAGAGAGGCTGAGAAAGCAACTGAGCCCCTTGTAGCACAGTTTGTGCCACAGCACTCTCACAGCAGCTCAGCTTT
This sequence comes from Campylorhamphus procurvoides, assembly GCA_013396655.1. Lineage (NCBI taxonomy): Eukaryota > Metazoa > Chordata > Aves > Passeriformes > Dendrocolaptidae > Campylorhamphus > Campylorhamphus procurvoides. The sequence goes on along the minus strand of WBMV01004156.1, from coordinate 582,537 downwards.
GAGGCTTTCTCACAGAACACAGAAGGGCACCCCACTAGCCAAGGGTCAAAGCAGCTGGTTTTGTTATTGCAGGCACTAAATAGAAACTATACAGGAGTCTGTGCTGCCAACATGTTACAAGTGGCATTTAGAGAAAGAGGAACCACATCCTGGTGTTTCAGAGTGCTGGCCCATCAAGTAGAGCCTCAAAGGATAACTCTTTCAGTTAATAGAGAAAATGTGCAACAGAATGCTCAGGGATGTGGTTGATTCAGCAACAGTTTCCACAAATAAGGAATTAGCAAGCAGATAACTGCCTTTTCTATCATGTGAAAGCACTGGGAATCCTCTTTGATGGCTTCTAGATTTCACTGAGTTCCCCACTGGTTCCTGAGTGTGCGTAGGAGGGGAAATCTGGTCATTGCAAACACTTTAAAGGAGAAGAAAGCAGTGCCAGACTGAAGTTTTTCTATTGTGCATATGCTTATGTTCTGAGATGGCATAGGCGTGACTCCACCTAAGCAAGTCATACAGTGTGAAAAACACTTGGTAGGTGAATGTAGCAGAAGAAACAAGGCAGGATGATGAGAAATTAAACTTTCACCACAAATCCTAGCTCATACCTCTACTTGAATCTGGGTCAGGAAGCATCAAAGTCTTCCTTGTCAGCACTGGTTGACATCCTGTATGAGGTATACTAGTCTCTTCCCCATTTTGTTGTGGAAAATGTAACTGGCAGAACAGCAAGAGGAGAGCAGATCTCATTTAGTTCCTTTGTTGGTGCTCCCAAGAAAGAGGCCAAGAATGAAATGAGTATTTAGAACAAACTTTCCTCTTTGTGCAAAAGTCTTGTCCTTTCATGTGGAAGCAGAAACAGTTGGTGAGGGACAAAAAGGCTGTTTGATCTGCTCCTTCCCATGTTACAGTTGTTGTTTAAATGCAGGATCTTACTTTTTTTGGAGGACAAGGACAGCAATTTTCTGCACACAAGTAGATCCTCTAATTACTACAGTGAAACACTGACCAGCCAGAGCTGTGCAATCCTCCAGCTTTCTGGGGGATCAGTGGAGAATTCAGTAGGCAGAAAAAACTGTTAAAGGAGCTTTATAAGAGCTTCAATGATAGAGGACCTTTCCCTTCATGGCAAACATACCCAGAGAATTTGCATATTGCTGCAACATTATGACAGATGTATTTTGAGTCTGGCACTTGGGGGTTTTAATGTCGTTATAAATGATCAAAAATAATTATATGACTGCACAATGCAACAGTGTGGGAAGCACTGTATTAGTTATTACACTTAATTATTTAATACAGAAAATTATTCACACAGTCTTAAAAGCCCAGTGGGATGGTGAACTGGGGTCTCATTCACAACAGCAGCGACGGCGTCAGCAACAGCATGTAAGGGAACAGTTCCAGGGAAAACCGACTTGCTCTCACTCTCAGACAAAAAATCCCAACCCTCCATCACTTCATGTGAGGTTGTCTCAAAGGGTCAAAAGTTCTCACAGATGTGAATCTTCTTTTCACAGAGGAATGATACCAGAATGCAGTCTGTGATACAGCACCGATTAAGAACCCTTCATCATGTTAGAAAGTGACATTTCCACCCACAAATGGTCACCTGGCTGAGGTCTGAGAGAGTTGATTTCCCCTTCTCTGTCATGTACCTGGCTTTTGGAGACCTTGGAGACTACTTTTCTACATTTCTGCTTCCCCAAGAATAAAATTACAGGAACCATACTCTTTTGGAGAGTTATGAATTGTGGATAAAATAATAAGAAGAATTATTTTATTAACTACTGTAACCCATATGAAATTAAGCTTTTTGTTAAGATGGAGATAACTTACCAAAAAAAAGAAAATATGCAGAAACCTATTGCTCATACCTTCCACCCTGTTTCTTGAACATTCTGCCTTTCTGCCAGTCAGTATCCACCATGTCAGGAACCATGTCAGGGCAGTCCACAGTCTTTTCCCATGCTGCATATGAGACAGGGAAGCTATTCCAAGTCCTGCCACATATTCAGAATGCTTCTTCACCCATTACTTGCCACTATCTCATCTTCCTACAACGTTAAGCAACTCTTCACTCTGTCAGATATGTCACTTCTGTTCTTATAGGCTGTTTTACTTCTTTTGAACCATTCTTCCCTGGGCTGGGATGTCATTCCAACTTTAGAAGATAGAGTATCCTAAACAGCAAAGCCCATCCTTTAGCTCTTTTTGCAGCTCTGTTTCACGTTGCTGTTTTGGTTTATTGCCTTCAAGAGCTATTTGTTAGCTCTCATCAAGACATGCTTTTTTGAGACCTTCCAAAGTCTTTGGAAAAGAAAGCATTTGCAGCTTCTTCCAAGTGGAATTTGACAGCAAAATTCTCATGGAATGTGTTCTGTGATAAACGGTCTGTTCAGACATAGCAAGCCATGGCATTCACTTCAGTCTTTCTGGTAAAACTGGTGCTGATTTTGTTTCTCTTTGCTGAGAACAAGTCTGGTTTCTGACTGAAAGGCAGTAATTGTTAAATGATAGCAATGTGCTTACTGTTCATGAGGAAAAGGGCCCGGTGCCTCATAGGGTATTGCTGTGCCACAAAATACCTGTAGGAAGGTCAAGAATGTTTATCTTATTTCCTAAGTAGACAGCAATATTTATAACAGAGGTTATTCTGGCTCCATTTTCATGCATTTATATCAAGGAGGCCTTAGGCATTACTGTTCTGAGGCATTACTCACCCTTCCTTCCAGTGCAGCTAAAAGCAATCCAGGCCAAAAAATTACATCAGGATCAACTAGTTGAATCATCCACTTTCAGCATGTTTTACTGTTATAATTTCCTCCTCATGCCTTCTCAGCATGTTGTGTTGCAATATAATCTTTACTATGTCCAAGAGATGCTTTCATAATAAATACTTCCCTCTTGCCCCTGCCATCCTTCCTTCCCAGCCTTTGGAGGACTTGGGACCATAACACTGCCCTTCAAGCCTTCCCCATGGCTGAGAGTTTGTGTACTACCAGCCACTTCACAGTAAATGAGATAGAGAAGGATGTAAGATAACTGTGCCACCAAGAGCCACCACCTTCAGTACCTAAAGGGGGCCCACAAGAAGGCTGGATAGGGCCTTTTTACAAGGTCATGTAGTAATAGGACAAGGAGGAATGGCTTTAGAAATCTGAAAGAGGGTAAGGTCAGCCTGGTCCAGCGGATGGTGTCCCTGCCCATGACAGAGGGGTTGGAATAAGATGATCTTTAAGGTCTCTTCCAACCCAAACCATTCTATGAGTCTCTGTAGATGGGCACAGGGTAACTCATGGGACCATCTAGAAAATACAATTCTGATTAAATTAACTGGGTTGCAAGATCTGGAAATGGAAAATCTCAATTCACAGATCAGATAGGATACAGTCTTTTCTAGGCATCATACCCCAACATGGTCAATGATCAGCAGGCGTGGAGACCATAAAAAAAGGATCTGCTGTGACACAGGAGATTCTATAGTTCCAACCTCCATAAATGTTTAAGTTTGTCAAATGGTGCCATGGCAATCTTGGTTCAGGCAGTGGGGTTTTTTCCTGTGATGGAGATATTTGTTCACCAGAAGCACAGGTGAGACCCATAGTTTGCTTTAGGACCTGCAGGATCTCAAACAATTATCAGAAAGTGTCCACTTCAAGGTGGCCAGTAACAAGATACCTCAGTTTTCTCCCACTGACCTAGAAATGAACATTTGAGATCTTTTTCCAGATCACAGAGTCATTCAGGTCTTCCAACTCCATTCTTTCTGTCAAGCAGAGTGTTCAGGATATCCAAGAAGGCCCTCAGACCTCAAGAGACACCTGTCTTTCTTTACCAATGTCCTCATTGTGAGAGAAAGCATGAAATGGAGTGAGGGAGGATAAAGGAAAATATCAACGTTTTTGAGCATCTATTTTAGTCTGCAAGTTGGTCTTGTTTTCTTATGGAATAAGCAGAGAGAACTATGAGGCTTCTTCAGAACTGACCAGAACTTTGGAGCAGTTTGAAGAGATGAAAAGCTCCTCTTTCCCTGTTTGCAAAACGATTTGATGGAGTACAGGGGCCCTTGTTTAATTCCCTGCAGCAGTGACTCATTACAGTGACTGGGAGGTGAACTGCAGGGACTCTGTGCCCCAGAATTAATCCATCAGTGGATGAGGGCTGATAGGTAGCATGTAAATAGATGCTGCTTTCCTGCAGCCTGTCAGGAGCTCCAAGCAGCTGCATCCTCCACTTGATTCCTTCTCTATTAGGTTCTGCTAATTTCCCTGATTGCTGTTATGGCTAAATGGTATTTTAGCATAACAGAATTTGCATCTGACACACATCTCTGTTCGGTGTCAGGAGCTATTGTAGCTTTGTAAGATTGTTTTGCCCATGAGGAGGACACATGCAAATCCCTCAGCTCTGCTGTGAGAAGGTGTGCCAGGAGCCACAGTACTGTGTGGATGTCAATTGATTCCATACTGGTTTGCAATGAAACTGTCCCTTTTGCAAAAATACTTTCAGGGAAAGCCTGTTTCAATGAAGTCTGAGAACTGACTCTGACACCTTCAAATAACCTGAAACATTTTCAGAAACATATTCACGTACTAACCAACCATCAACCAAACTTGCTCATTTCAGTTCATCTCATTTTGGTGAGAGCAAGGTCTGCTTTGGTGCCCTTTACAATCAGCAGGGAATTTTTGCTGAGAAATGATGCTGAATACCAGGGTATCAGCCCCTTTCTTCCCATCCTATATACTCTTCCCCTCTGATTAAGACTGATGCTTCTTTTTGATGTTTTAGCATAGAGGATTATTTCTGATAGGTGGTAGCAAGGTTCTCCTGTAGTTTGCTTTCCTTCGAGCCTGCATAGTTATCTATATGTCTTAGTTTCTCCTCCTCAGTGCTTCATTTCTGTATTCATAAATACATACATGCATGCATGTCTTTCCCTTTTTTCCTATAACATTGCAACATCCCCTTCCACTGAGGACCATCTGACCTACATTCAGATCCCACCCAGTGAACAGCCTTGACCTTGCGGTGCCCTTCATCTTTAGAGACTTTTTTTCTCAGAGGGTTTTGTGAAATTTTGGCAGCCACCTCCTAAGAGGCAGAACTGAAAACCTGGGACTAAGCAGATCAATAACTACACATCAATTAACACACATGTGGCCCCGCGGATCCCACAGGCTGGATGCTCAAAATCAACTGATAGCATGACTCAACAGCACCTTTCCCCTGAGGATTTCTGTGCTTCAGTGTGGATGCACAGCACTTCAGCTGCCACATATTCTCATTCTGGGCCCCAGGTGACTCTGAGCCTCAGACAGATTCCAGTGGGCAATTTTCCCTGCTATTGTTGAGGCTTCTCAGATACCACATTTAGGGTCTCATATTCACAGGAATTAAAAGGAAGGGTGTCTAAAGATTTCGATGCCTCTGTAAGTACCAAAATAAACCCTAGGCTTCTTTGGTAGCTAATCTCAGCAACTAGGAAACCTAAAAATGATTGGCATATTCATTCTGAAATGCTACAGTGTCTGCTCCCCTTGCACAAATGAGATTCCATTCCAGTCAGCTACTGCATATTTATGCTCAGTCTTTCATTAATTTATTGATCATGTGGTGATACACTATCATTTGCTACCTTTGGGGGGAAAAAAATGGGGGAAAAAATGTGCTCTTCTGGTGGGGCTATTTCATGCTTTCTGAATATTCAGTCCAATCCTCCTGGTCTCTCTCTGTCCTCTTTTCTCCCCAAAAGCTTCATGGATCTCCAAAGACATCCCACAAGAGAGGGTGACTACCATTCACCAGTAAACCCCTGAGGATGCCATTATGTGGCATGCAATTATACAGCTAAATCAGGGTCAAGCATCTCCCTTTAAGGGTAAAATATGGTATTACACTCTAAATTCCTGTCCTGCAAAAACAAACAGTGCCATCGATTCATTTCCAGTCAGACCTCCACCCTCTTGGGAAAAGTACACAGAACTTTCTGGTGGGAAAAATATTTTGGAAATACAACCTCTTTATTAGAGTGAAAAGCTCTTCCTTCATTCAGCTTGTCTTTCATTAGCCACCCTGGTACACTCCAGTGAGGAATGTGGCTTGAAGAGGTCCTTTGAGGTCACAGGAGGCAGGTCCCAAGGGGTGTAGCTCACTCCCAATACACACTCATAACTCCCAACAGGATCCTGTCTGATCCAAAGCTAAGTAACCACATGGCCATTCATAGGTAAATGTCCCTAAGGAGGGTGGGTGGCTTTTCAAAGAAGGATCTCATTGCCTTTCCACACAAATGAAGCGTCTGTGTTCTCTGTTTCTTTGAGCTCTCTTACTGTAATAATATCTTCCTGTTTTTCACCCTTCTGTTTGAAACACAGAGGGAGCAGGTGAGGAGGAAAGGAAGGTTTTAAAATTCATGTGTTTCCTTAATTCAACACTGGTATGTTGGATGTCGGGTTGAGTAAAACTGCATTCATATCCATGGTTCCTCTCTGGAAAGTTCATGCAGGAGGAAGAGCTCTCTGAGTTCACCTTACAGCCACACAATAATAGGGACCACGATAATGCTCTTTCTGGGATTCCAGAGCAGACCAGCCCATGACTTTCAAGCAAGGAACTGGCTGATGAGACTCAGCAGAGCATCCCAGGAGAAAGAGCTTGCTATATAAATCTGGAGCAACACTGCTGAAGATAGCAGAGTGACTCCAGACACACTGTGGTGTCACAAAGGTCCAAAGCAGCTATTTTTGATGGCAATGAAAAAGGCACCTTTTCTTTCCAGGCCTGAATCCCTCCTGAGATGTGCCAGCTCTGTCAGTGCAGTGTCATTGCATCCAGTGAGGTTGTGTTACTACGACTGGGAGCAATGTTTAATTTACTGGCTTTGGCAGTCATCTGAGGACAGGATTTGATGCTGCTTGTCACCTGGGGTTTGTATCAACAGCAAATGCTGTTTTACCAGCAGCAGTGACTCTTGGGCTCTATGAAAGAAGCTGCTCAGTAAAAGGAAATTGTGAATTTGGTTACACCAAAAACATTCTTTGCAATATGATGCCAATCATAGTAAAAATAGCCAACTATCCATCACCACAGATTTAAAAATCATTAAAAGCCATCATTTTCATGGGCAAATCCTAAACAACATGTTTTGGATCTTTACCCTTGCAGCTGCCAAAAACCAAGCTGTTTTTTAAAAAATTTTAGATTTTTTAAAAAGCTTAGTTTCCTGCTGAAATCCTTAATAATTCCTAAACTCTGCCATTTGAGAGAAAAGAGAAGAGAACCATGCTATTGAACGCACATATTCGTTTGGCACGTGAGCAGTGCCATTGCCTTCAGCAGGACCGTGCACATGGACAGGGGCAGAAGGATTGGGTCTGTTGTCCTCTACTCTGTTCTTTGATCCTGCAAGTGTCCTGTCTGCCAAGGTCACATCAGGCTGCAAAGGCACTTTTTGTAACTCTCTATGATCTGTGTCTGTCCTTTATTTATTCCAAATGCGTTTGCCTCTACAATTTAATCTGCTGTTCTCTCCCTCCCCTTCCTCTTGGTGAAGTCTAATTACAGTTTTATTCCAGGTCCTTCTGGTTGCTAATGATGCTGGACATCACCGCTGAATTCATTCTAATATTTGTTGTGTATTTTCTAGGCTGGACACTGCATAGTAATATTCTCTGAATTTGCTTTTGCTCCTGTTTCCTTCCTCCCTGCTGTAGCTAATTGTGTCGTAATGTGTAGCCCTAGGATGATTCCTCTTCCCAGTGTAGATCTGCTAAGAGTTGCCCATTTCAGGCTGCAGAATGAAGGGGGTGCATTCTGGTTTTGAGAAGATTTCAAAGTCCACTCTATCAGCTCCCTTCACTGGTGTGGAACCAGTCAGGCAGTGGCTTTTTTCACTTCATCTTTTCTATTTTATTTTTTTCCCCTGCCCCAGGTTAAATGCTGTTCATAGCTGTGAGACTCAAAGTGTCCTGGGGGCAGTGTTTCAGCAGTTAGAAAGACACTTTTTGCCAATGCCTGCTCCATGTGATGGTTCAACCCGCAGTAATTTGAGGTTCCCAAGCCTGACGTTGTACAGTGCCAGTGCTGGGATAATTTTTTTCCTTTATTTTTTAATTTTTACTTTTTTTTCCCCCCTCCTTTTTGCTTTCTGCAGCACTGCCTGGGAACACAGGCTCACACTTTACCCATGACCTGACTCTTTGACTAAGAATAGCAGTCACAGTGCAGCTCGGGTTCAGTCTCACTGGAGACATGCTGCAGCTGGGAAACTGGGAGGTCACATTAGCCCATGCTCACAGAACCAAACACGTGGAAGCAGTATGGAGGATTTTGTATCTTTGCCTCCTTTTAAGACTGCAGAACAAGGGGAAGAGATTGGCACAGGTGTGCAGTGAGCAAAGATAAATTCTCTTTGCTCGTGACATTGGTTTGTTGAGGAAGTTTACACACACAGGCTTGTTTTCTGGGCCAAACAGAACCTTTTTCAGAAGAGTCCTGTATCCTTACAGCCTATCCAGACAAAAATTATGCAGGATGGGGACAGTAAGCAGTGCTGGTTAGCATCTCCCGAGCTCTGCTTAGGCCAATGGGATGTTTGAGATGGCCCCAGAGTGATCTGCCATAGCTGGTCCTGGACAGCTGATGTGACAGTGCTGCTGGAGCAGCTCCCATTTGCCCCATTCTCCTTTGCTCCCATTCTTACCCCTTCCTGCTGGGATGTGCTAGGCTACATTCACACCTTCATTTTGCGGTCCAGATGTGCTTTCAGTGTAACAGAAATACCAGTCCTGCTCTGTATTATTAAGACAAGAGCTAAAGCATTAGTAATAGAAACACTTAGGCTAATGATTGTCATAATACCCATTGTGGTGAGATTTAAATAGCACATTCCCAGCTCGACTGTGCCCTCTCCTCTACCGTGACGCCACAGCCAGCTGTTCCCTGTGCACACAGCGTTACATCTGGAACATGGACTGGTGGATTGATATTCGCACTGGCATAAGGGGACCTGGTTTTTTTAGAGAACCATATGACACCATTCCTGTACTCTCCCCCAGCTGAATCAAAGTCAGCTGGGGAAGGGTGCTGAGTTGCTAGAAATCGAGATGTCTGGAGGAGCTGGTCCTGCAAGCCCAGCTCCTGCAAGCAGCCATCCTCAAAACTGTCAGTGTGATTTCCCTTCAGCCCCTGTTCAGCCAGAGGGGAGGGGTGGCTGCCCTGGCATCACTTCAGCTGGAGAGGGCCTGCTCACCCAAGTCAGGGAACCCAGGCCTGGGCTACAGCTTGAGACACAACAAGTAGACTTGAGAGGAAAACCCCTTGAGGTATCAGGGCAGTAATTCTAATGGTAATTTTGAACTGTTTTTGTCTGTCTAACATTCCTTTTTAATCCCCATCCTGCCTGCCCCTTCCTTATGTAGGGTTACTTTAGTGATCCTTGGAATGTTTTTGACTTCCTCATCGTAATTGGCAGCATTATAGACGTCATTCTCAGTGAAACTAATGTGAGTATTACTCTACCCTCCCCAGGATACCACCACCTCCTCCTCCTCTGCTGTTCCTTCTCTCTTTCTCTCTTTTTTTCTCTCTCTTTTTGTTTTCTGGTTTTTTTCCCTCTAGTCATGCTTTTATTGAACTTGCCGTCGTCCTTCTCCTTCTCCCAGGGAAAAAAAAAGGAGGGGGGGAAATGCCTCCTTCTTTTTCACTTGTCATAGCTCACCCCAAGGCTGTGACTGGTGAAAGCGCACAGAGTTTGGGGTGTGTGTGCTTTTTTTCCCTCCAAAAGGTAGACATGTTTGAGTGTAACTTTCTGACTAACCAGGCTTTTGTTGATACCCTCCATCATGTGAAATGTTACAGAGGTTTGAGCAACCAATACTGTAGAGTGGTAAGAGACTATTTAATATGCCCACGTAACCTCTTTCTTTTCTTATTTTTTTCCTCTTCTCTCCCTCTTTCATGCTTCTCTGCCACATGCAGCACTATTTCTGTGATGCATGGAATACATTTGACGCCTTGATTGTTGTGGGTAGCATTGTTGATATAGCAATCACCGAGGTGAACGTAAGTAGCTGGCGTCTGTCCATGATCGTGCCTGCTCTAACATTCATTTGTCTTTCCCGGGTTCTTTTTTTTTATTATTTTTTCCCCTCCCCCTTTCTCCTTTCTTTTCTGTTTATNGCGCACAGAGTTTGGGGTGTGTGTGCTTTTTTTCCCTCCAAAAGGTAGACATGTTTGAGTGTAACTTTCTGACTAACCAGGCTTTTGTTGATACCCTCCATCATGTGAAATGTTACAGAGGTTTGAGCAACCAATACTGTAGAGTGGTAAGAGACTATTTAATATGCCCACGTAACCTCTTTCTTTTCTTATTTTTTTCCTCTTCTCTCCCTCTTTCATGCTTTTGTTTTGGTTTTGTTTGGTTTATTATTTTAATTTATTTTACTTTTTACTTTTTTTCCCCTCTTTTCTCCCTTTCCCTCTTTCTCTCCCTCCTCTTTCTTTCTCATTCTTTCTTCTTCTTCCTTCCTTCCTTTCTCTTTCTCTTTCTCTTTCTCTTTCTCTTTCTCTTTCTCTNTTTTTCCCCTCCCCCTTTCTCCTTTCTTTTCAGTTTATTTTCAGAATTCTTTGTTTAGTTTTGAAGCTCTTTTTTTTTTCTTTTTTTTTTTTCTGTTTTATTTGGTTTGGTTTTATCCTGTTTTAATTTTTTTGGAACGACTTAAAGGACTTTTTGACTGTTGCATCATTTTCTTCCCTTCATAATCCGCCTGGCATGAATTAAACTGTATAGCAGGAAAAGTGATGGGAAACGTGGAGTGTAAGTGAAAAAGCTGTTTGTGCCATGGGAAGCTGCTAGAATGGTCCCAGGCCAGCACTTTGGTCTACCCAGTGTTATGCTTTGCTTCCCATGGCAGTTCAATACTCTCCACCCCACAGAGAGATAAAAGTCAGTTCTTTCGAGGTGGAACTGCGGGAACCAAACCAGGAATCCTCCCTGTGTCTCCTCACTCAGGCTTCCTCCAAAACAAGGAAAGACCAAATCACCTCTGTTAAGAGGAACCTGCTCCTAATGTTCAGTTCCTAATTTGAAAAAAAACATAGGTAAAATAAAACCAAAACAGAAATACCAAATTAAAATAAAATGCCAGAGTTCTGACCCATTTTCGGGGCGTTTGCAAACTGATTTGCTCCATCTCTCAAATTCCACCAGTACAATTGACACTGATTGGCCTCACTGGTGCCCATCTCAGCAGACAGGTGAGGGATTGAGCGAGCCACGGAGACTGAAATCACCATCTGGTGCCCAAGAAATAAATCGCATCAGGCAAATTTTTTCCTCTGTCTCTTCTCTTGGAGGTCGATGGATAGAGAATTATAGGATAAAGAGACAAGGGACAGGCAGGAAATGTGCACAGATTCCCAAAAGAAAGGCTATGATGGGTTTATGAGCAGGGACAAAAATCACACGGAAAAGTCCAACTCCTAAAGGCCAAGAAAATAGAAAGATTGAAAGAAAATTTCTGTAAAAATGTTAGAGAAGAGCAAATTAGTCATGCATTTTCAAAACTATGTGGCTGTTGAATAAATATTCCAGCTTGGAATTGATGGGTATTGTAGAGGCAGAAAAGTGACAACAGTTTTCACTCAATGCTGCGTTTAGGGAAAAAATGTCAGCAACATTTTGAAAAAATAAAAATGCCTTACTTGGGAATTCCTAAACAAAATATTTTCATATCTGGGTTCTAGTTTAGTTTCTGTTCAACTTCTTTTTTCTTCTTTTTTTTTTTTAATTCTGAAGCAGGGACACATCCAAGCTATAACATTTTGATTTAGAATAAATGAATTTTTTTTAACCTAGTTTACTTTCCTTGGTTTTTTTGAGAGAATAGAAAATAGTTTCTAACAGAAAAGGAAATTTTATTTTACATCTCTTAAGTGTCCTGCTTTCTGGGCACAGAAAGTTATTTACAATGTTTCCCACAGAATGTTGTAAACGATTTTGGTTACCCTTTTACTGGATTGATATTAGGATTAGGCTGGCTTTGTAGAAGGAGGTTACAATGATCAGCAGGCTGAAGTTGTTAATTTTTAAGGATGAAATTAAAGCTTTTTTTCTACCATACTTGTCACAAGAAAACTAAACGGGAAACCTGCCTATAGATTGTGAAAACATTCAATTCTCATCCACAGAGGCAGAACTATACATGGTAATGGAGGGAATAAGTACAGTCAACAGAACTAAACCTAAGACTTCCCTGACTGATGTGTTTGAATCCATACAAAAGTCTTCCAAGGAGAAGGAAAGAAAAATCCCTGTGTTTTGTTAAATAAATGGAAGGTCTATCACATTTAGAAACCCAGGGAAAATCCACTGATCCTTTTGAAGAAATTCACAGTAATGTCCTATAAGTTAAAGAATTTTTTCCATTATCAGTTAAAACACTTTGATCTGTATTTCATTAACCTTCCATAATGTGAGAGGAGGACAGTCACCAGGAGAGACACATCCCTCCCCAGGGCCACTGGTGCCTCCCCATACATGTCTGTGACAGGGGAAATAAATTGCTCCTGGGAGGTGCCCATCCAGTGACTGGGTGAGTGTCTAGGTTTGTTAGGTTTGTCTAGACATCCAGCTCTCAGACACTAAATTTAAGCAGGACAAATCACATTCATTCTCAGCATCTTGTCCAGACGGTCATGCTGCTGCTGAATGTTCTGATCTTCAGTCTCCAGGGCTGTCCATACTGGTGTGCTTAATTGCCACTGATGAGGCAGGAGCATCTCTTTTCCATTCCCTGTCTAAATTCAGGTTCGTGTCAGCCAAGGCCCAAGATCCAGTTTTTGGTTATAGAAGTCAATGAAAAATGAGGACACGTGTCTGCTCACCCAACCATCTCCTGTCTTAGTTGAGGAGGCAGCAGGGGTGGCCCTGACTTCTTTAGTAAGGGCTACGAAAAGCATTGTGTGATGGTCCCTCTGTTTCCTCTAAAGAATCCTTTCCTTCTATACAGTTTTACAGATCTCTGCACACGTCTTTTTGTTACCTGGCATGTTTAAATCTTCTCTTTTTATCTAGGCAAGTCCTTTGCTACTAGTTTCTAATGTTTGTTACTAAAAACTTGCACAATCTTTTGATGCACTGATAAATAAGCAGCAGCTATGGATGGAGTTTGTTCTGAAATGTTCTGAAATCCCTTTGCACTTATAACCCTTATTGAATAAGAGAATGTTTTGTATGTTGGTTTGTCCTGTCAGATTCCCTTCCTGCTAGCAGCACTTGGTATGTTACATCTGTAGAAAATGGGCTTTGGAAGTAGCAGCCCATCTTGGACGGACGGTTGTCATCTCCCCCAGCAGTGTGAGGCAGTTTGTCAGACACACTTCTCCCGTCTCCTCAGGAGCTTGTTGCTTTCTTGCTGTTTGTGGGTTTGAGCAAACCCTGCCCTGTGTTTCTGTACACTGTCTTGTCTTGTTCCAAGAGACCTGGAGTCTGAAAAGGAAAGAAACAATAAACCCTAAAATGCCAATCAGCTCCACTATTAGGAGGTGTTTAGACTGGTCAGGTGCAGGTAAAAGGTTTCTGCCCAACTCCCTAGAAGCTCAAGAGTGTTTGTGGCAGGGTCTTGGAAGGTGCTGCTCTTGGAGAGAAGGGACAGTGCTCTTTGTGGTCAGCTAGGGAAGATGGAGACTCCTGGCCCAGGTCATGGACATGTAAGCCTGAACTCTCTGTCAGGTTCACCCCTCAGGACTTTTGCATCCAGGGGAGGCAAACCCAGCAGGTGCTTTAGTTGTGGGGGGAACACTGTCAGCCTCCACAGTGTGCATGTAGGTATGAGCTTGCTTTTATTTGTGCAGTTCCCCATGCTCTGTTGGCTTGGTTGGGGTTATTTTCCTTTTGACATTTATTTTTGTTTCTTGAAAAGGAGTTTCCCAGGCCAAAACCTTCGCTAAGACATATGTGAGTGTGCATGGGTGAGTCTTTGTCTGTGCACTCCATTGGTTGTACTGTATGTTCCTGGGTGTGTCTGGACGCCTGTGTATGAGCTACAAATCCACGGGAGAGTGTATAGGTGTGAATCTATGTGTGGGGGAAAGAGAGTGTATATTCAAGCATACGTATTTCATATGTATTTGTGTTGGGAACGGTTGTTGATGGAGACACGTGGGTTGTTGTGTATGTGACAACATGAAGATGTCTTCTGAGCTGGTGTGACTATCTCACTGTGCAAGTTTGATCTGCTTATGGATGGGTGTTTGTATCTGAGAGTTTTCTGAATGCAGGCATGTTCTTTGCATGCCTGTGGGTGAGTGGACACTTGCATGTTGAGTTCAGCACATCTTCATCAGCATGGCTGTGCATTCAAAAGCAGGGTGAAGGCGTGTGCTAGTGAGGTAGGCTCCCTGGTTGCCTCAGCATTTCCGAGTCCTTTAGGAAGCCTTCACTTCAAACACCTCCATGGTGTGGAGATATGTCAAGTGATAAGTCCAATTGCATTATGTTGGGCCCACTTGCTTTCTGCAGCCTGGGGACCCGAACCAGCTCCACAGACACGTGGAGAGGCATCTCGTACAGCTGAGTAAGTGCAAAGGGCACAGAGGGTTTAAAAACTTCAGAGTGGCACAATTTCTGCCAAATTCTCTTTTAAATTGCCTGACTTTGGAGCTGCATTTTCAGAGCTTTGCTCTCAGTGGCTGTTGCACAACTGACTTCCTAGCCACAAAATGAAGGGGGTTTTTTTCAACATTTTCTGGAAATGTTCAACATTTCTCTTTTGGGGCACTGTTAAGCCGCTTCTAAAGTAATTAAGGAAGGAGGGAAGGACTTTTTAAACTGTTGCTAACAAAACCCCAACTTCCAAGGCAGAGACCACATGGTCTATGTATCAACTCTCTTTAAGACCAGTAATGAGTTTTGGGGAGTAAGATGAAAGATGATATAAGATATGGGCCCTCGGATGTAGGGCCTGTGGGTTGTATTCCTTGGACTTTGATTACATCCCTATGCCTCAGTCTGCCCATGAGTGAATCAGAGATTGTTATTATTGCTTATGTTAAGAAAATATTTTCACTGGAGTTTGCAAAACACTTTAATCTCCTTAGAAGAAAAACATTAAGGTGGAAAAAAATTATTGCTATCTATTATAATAGGAAATAAGCGTTATCAGAGTTGAATAAAAGCAGCAAATTTGAAATATATCATCCCAAAAGCAGCCCTGGGCACAGGCTTGCATTTCCTTCCATTCCACATGAGCAGACACAGCCTGGAGTTGAGCACTGTAAAGCTGAGTGACAGCCTGCTGTCCCCTCCTCCGGGCAAAGAAAGTGGCTCATTACTGTTTGTTGTTCGGTATCAAAGGGGAAAATCAAGTTCGATTTGTGCTCTGTGCTACAGTGCCTGAAGTGACAGGAGGAAAACAGTCAGACCCTGAGTCACTGGGAAAGCTGTTAATGTGACCTCCTTCCTCTTGGCCAGAGAGAAAAGCTGGCACTTCCTTGGTGCAGAGGGTCCTTTTCCCTTCATCCTTTCCCCTGCCAGGGACAGACCACAGACACTGCGTGGCTGAGTCTTCGTTTGCCACCCAAGCAAAGCTCACAGCCCTTCCCACTGAGCTGGGTGAGTCCCTGTGGCCGGCTGAAGGGTTGTCCATCCAGCTGCAGTGGGCAGCTCATGGCATGCAAGTGTGTGAGAGTTACAGAGGCATGTTCAGGTGGGAGCATGTGTGTCTCCAGAGCAGCAGCGTGGGTACCAGTGACACTGGGGATGTGGTGTGTTTGATTCTGTCTGTCTGCCTGTCTGTCTGTCTTGAAAGGATGTCAGGGTGGGGCAGGGTTTGTGCCTACATCTTGTCTCTGAGGAGTTCTGCCGGGGCCACTGAGCGTGTCTGCATGTGTGGGTACCTCTGTGTTCATCAGCTGTGTCTGGGAGTGCATGAGGATGACTGAGCAAACCATCTGAACCCGTATCCATCCCGCCTCTCCCACTCAGTGACCATACCTGCATGTCTGAGTGGTCTGTGAGCGCTGCAGGGGGGACAGAGGAGGAGCACTTACCCATGACAGGCACACAGTGATACAGCAGGCATGACGAGCCAGGGGTGTGTGCATGGTTACGAGATGAGAACTGCGAGGAATAGGGTGACCTGTGGGCTTCTTTGAAATTATTAATAGAGTATTTCCCTACCTTCTCTTAATAGTGAACATTGCCACTGGTTTGAGGGTTGATAGAAGTGGTGCTTTTTTAATGGGAGAGGTGACAGGAAGAGAGTGCAATGTTGTGTGTGGTCTAATCCATGGTGGCATCTGGGAGATATAGGACCTGGGTACTTCAGGAAGTAGCACCCCTATGAAGAAGGTTAGAGGAACCCAAACCCCACCTTGCTGTATTACTTCCCCTAAAAAATGTCAGTCAGATCTGTTGTGCCCAAGCCTGCTGGGTAGTGGTTTGGCATTTGTCTGTCAGATCCTCGGGAGAGCTGAGTACTTTATATCTTGCGCTTCTCAAAGGGTTTTCAAATTCTGGTAGGAAGTCGGCAAAGGGTTGCAGCTTGATTGATTCCTGAGTCCTGATACAGTAAGGCCAGAGAGATACCAAAGCGTTCAGCGCTCAAGACTTAGAGACCTGTGCAGTGATTTTGTATTTAGTCTATTTTATTTCTGAACTAAACCAGCTCAGGCTTAAACCAGGCATATAGGGCCTTTTTTTACAGTCATCTTGCTTTTGGTGTCAAGAGGCTTCATATGATTTGCCATGGGCTCCTGCTCCCATTCTTTGGAATATCTGACAGCCTATACTTAAATCTCCCTCTCACCTTCTCCTGCACTTCTCCCTTTTAACCCACCCCCTGCCTTTCTTCCTTTTCTCCCTTGCTTTCCTCTCCCTCGTCTCCAGCCACACTAAACCTCACAAGTTCATTTCCACCCTCAATCAATGTGTCTGAAGGCAGAGAACCAGTGGCTCGAGCCCTGCAGTCCTTACTCAGGCAGAGCTGCCCCCGGGGGGGTTCTGCCTGTGCAAGGACTGGAGCGGCCAGCCCTGTGGCACAGCCCCGAACACACACACCCCCTGCAATGGGAGCAAGGATCGGTGGAAGGACGACATACATCCAGCCTGCACCTCAGTTGGGACTGGCATTCATATCTGTCGCTGTGTCTGTCTGTCTTTTCTCTGCCCCTCTGGTTCTCTCCGCTTCCATGCCCTTTGCTGC
Organism: Campylorhamphus procurvoides; assembly: GCA_013396655.1. Classification (NCBI taxonomy): domain Eukaryota; kingdom Metazoa; phylum Chordata; class Aves; order Passeriformes; family Dendrocolaptidae; genus Campylorhamphus; species Campylorhamphus procurvoides. Next base: position 565,333 of record WBMV01004156.1, on the reverse strand, counting down.
TCAGATTTTGGCCACCAGCTGCCACTGGACACAAATCTTTGCAATTCCTAGAACTCATAAGTTCATTTGCCCAAACCTTCCGGAAGAGGCAGAAAACATCTCCCTCCCTCTCCTCTCTCTCTCTCTCTCCAAAGCCGTCTGGGTAGCAGAGGCCTCCAAATTACGTAGCAAAGGGCTGGAGAAGCACAGTGGCTTCTTTTGGCATCTTGTGTTGTCATACCCTACTGCTGCCACCCTAGAAGTTGTACGTGGTCCTGAGCTATCCCTGTGTGCGTGTCTATGTATGTGTATATGACTTGTTTTCTTTTTGGAAAAACTGCTGATAAAGTTGATGGAGGGGAGGGGGGGTGAGGGTGGATTTAGTTTGCCTTTTTTTGTAATATCTCGTGGTGTTTTCATCACTAGAATAATTCAGGTAACGCACCACGGTGGCCCCAGCTTCTGTACGTAGGAAGCCACGTTGAAGCATGGTTGTGAGCTGTAGCAGTGGCACATGCTAGTGCTTTATTTTGTCTTTGATGAGCATCAGAAGACCTGCCCTAAACTCCTCCCCAGATTACACTTAGATCAATTTGAATTTGATCACCTCCCGTGCTTGTTCAACAATTCTAGTGCATATTTTTCACCGTATGTTGGTGACAAAAAAGTATGCTATGCCTGTCTGACCACAACCATGTTTGAACAGGGTTATTTTGTTTTTATTTATGTATATATTTGTCATGAAGATGGGGCCCCTTTTTCTTTTCTTTTTTTTTTTTTTAATCTTTGGTCTCTAAAATGTTGGTATTCTCAGTGCATTTCCAGAGTTCATAATATGATTTGCCCATTCAAAGAGGTGATTTTGGTAACTGCATAACATTTTCTGTAAGGAAATCTATATGAAATATGGACAATCAGAAAAAAAAAGGATGTATTTTTTTTAGAAAAGGGGATAGTAAACGCAAATGACTCCTTCCTAAGTTTACCTGAATATTTGAGCTATTACTAGCAATATTAGCCCCATAAGAAGAAAGCATGTAGTTTCCCTTTTAAAAGACTCTTCACACTACCCAATTTTGAGGAAATACCTCAATCCTGTGATTTCCACAAAACTACTTGTTATACTTGGCTTCTGACATTATGCCGGGTGCATGGAATAATCAGAATGTCTTTTCATGTAGGGGAGACTTAAGAGTAGCATAAAAATAAATCTGCCTCACTGGAAAAACTTAACCACACACATTCTAATTAATTCAAACATGAGAAACAGAAGATGAAGAATCCAGGAGAACAAATTCTAAAAAGCTAAATGTGAAAGCAGCAAAAGCAACGTTAGACAGCCCTGTAGCTGTTTAGAGCTCTCTTTAAAATGGTGGGCCAGTGTCTCAATGCCTGCCCTGAGGAGTGAATTGTGCTTTTAATTACTGCAGGCTTTCACATCCCCAAAACCTTGGTGGGTTGCAAGGCCCTTAGAGAAGAAGTCCTGTTTTATTATTGGACCCTAAATTATTATTGTGATACCAACAATAGCTAATAGTAGGAACACAAAGAACCACAGAGCTTGTCCTGTGTTGGCTCAGTAGTGTATGAAGTGTGCATTTCAGTACAAAGAGCTCTTTAAAAAACCTACATCCAGATTTTCTGACCAGCATTTAATTTTACTTGTCATTTTTCTATCACATAACACTTCGAAGAAAAAAACACGCTACAATATTCTGGCATCAACATTTGTGATATATTGCAGCTATATTTCATTTTGCTTTTAATTCCAATGTGTTTTTCCACAAAGCTAGTTAAAACGCTCAAATTAAAAAAACATTAGAGCTACCACAAGCTGGCTATATTTTTCCATTGGCTTTCTAGCCAGGATAAATCATTCCATTTGCCTAGCAAAAGTTTCTTTTAACTTTCCCTGAACTCTGATAGAGATTGTATCTCTATATGAACTCATACAAAAATCTCTGACTCCGATTTCTTAGACTGGCTCTGAATATATTAATGTTAATTAATGATTGCTCCCTAAGCGCCCTAACTTAGATGGTCAAAGAGGTGCTAAGGTGGGCTCAAATCCATCTACTTCTATCATCTGAGGCAATTCTTTGAAGCAGTGAAAGATGACTGCTGGCATTTAATTCTCCTTTTTCTAAGACCTACCTTGCTGAGAACGCCCAAGGAATTTTCCAGCATCGCTGTTCTCCACATGCAGATTGCAGTAACAGAGAGGGCACAATCCCCTGTATTTTGCTCAATTTTTGCTGCCAAAGCTTCTGTTCTTCATGCAAATTACAAGAGCTTTAAACTTGGGTCCTACAAGACCTCGTTGCAGGCACCATCTTATTCATATTTAGAGAAATGCTAACTGGTTCCTGATTGCCCTGCCAGCTGCAATGAAAGCAATAAAGGTGATGGAAGAAGAGAAGACACCCACAAGTATTTCACTTGTTTTCCTCTTGCTCTTCTGCCTCAGTTTGGAGTGACTTCCTCCAAATTTTGCTGAACCCTCAGGCAGCAGAGGTCATGTTTCCCATTCCCAGGAGCACTAGGGGTAGTTTTCAGCAAGACAGTAACACGTTCCCCTCTGCCTAGGGTATCAGTGATCTTTTCTGTCTGTCTTCAGCCAAAATACCATCAGTCCAGGGGAAGGGCTGTTCCCCTTTGAGAGGGCTTCTGTGCCAGGCACTTGGCAGCAGTCCAGCATGGTGATGGGTACCAGTCTGCAAACCCAAAGGCACAGATTTCATATTAAATAAAGAGCCAGTTGTGGGGGTTTTCCTGGGGAGCAAGAGAACATGGCCATCCAGACAGATTTGTAATCAAAGGTAAACACATCAAAACTAATCTTACCCTTTCTAATATAGTCAGTATAGCATCCTCATTTAGCTCCTGCCCTGTGTACCAGCCAGGCAAACATAAGAAGGGCTTTTTTTAATTATTTCTTACTAGACATCTGTTTTGAAAATGGCTGTGTTCTTACCTTTCCTCACTGGTCTGTTCTTAGTGGAGACTGTCTGGCGCAACGTGCCAACAGAATGAACTTCTGCTTCATATATCTTCCTAAACATCTGCTCAATGGGCCCCATTCCCTGCTGCATCCAGGTGACCTGGCTGTAGGGACTGGATTGCTGCTCATGGTCAGCTGATGGATGGCCAGAAAATGTGACTGGCTCTAATTGGTGTGGACATCCCAGCTGGTCACATCCCAGTTGTTCTCTCAAAATCCACTTTTAAGCTCAGAGAACACAGTCAGCAGTGCTGCCTGCTGAGCCTCATCTGAGTGAGTGGGAGAAAATCTCTTTCACCCAAAGCCAGATTAAGTGACGTCTTTTCATAAGCTGAACAGACATGAAGGCAAAGATGCCTCAGCTGTAAAGAAATACTTGTTATTAGAAAGACATTAAAATAAATTGATGTTTAAAGATAGGGAATTTGAGGCTCAACTGTTCAGCCAGACTTGAACACAGTAAATCACACAGTGAGTATCACATATCATCTAAACTATGTCTACTCTTTTTTAAACCAAGGAATTCATCAAATCAATAATAATTTATTCTTGGAAAGATGTGTAGAACGAAAAAATGTTTCTTAGTAGCTTTGTAAGATCTATCCACAGTCTCCATATGACCTCTAATGTTTTCTGATAGTGCCTGTGATTGGCATTTCAAATCCCTGAACGGCTCATAGGCTTTATTGTATCTCATATTAACATACAGAAATCCAATACGAGTCTGTAGGCTGTTTTTTTTCTAGGAAATGTTCTGCATCAACGTTAAATAACTTTCTAATTTAAAAGGCAATGAAAAGACACAGTCTGGGAATTAAATACTAACTGCTACAAATGTGAAATGAAAATGGCCCATAACAAATTCTCTCTTTGGGCTGCTGGTATCTCTGGATATCCTCCTTTGAGGAAAGATTTTCTGTACAACATTGACAGGGGCCGCTAGTTCACCTCTGTCTACAGTCCCTTGCAATCCACAGTCCTGGGGCTTTTGAACGAGGGGGGATTGAGTTATTGCCTCTTTGGAACAGCATGTGCAGTTCCTTTCAGCACCTTCATCAAAGCACAAGATTCATCTTCACATTGTCCCAGAGCCTTTGGGCTTGCCAAAGAATGGACCCTGGCAACACTGCACGCAGAGTCTTTGAGCTCGTAGACTATCTACCTTTCTTCTTGGGAAAATCTGCTCCTGGTCTAGTCTCCATCGTGTTCCATTGGTCCCCAAAAGAGTTATACTGAGGAGTGGGCATTTTCCTGCAGACCACAGGCCTGTATCTGACCTTCACACCATCAGTGTAATTCCCCACCAGTCATACAGGAGTTGCAAAGATGCTACTGGAGTTTCCTTCCGGATTCACGTGCCCCTGACAACCACAACACAGTAAACCTTCATACTGAGCTCCCAGGAAACCTCTTCAGATGGAGCCCTACCAGGACCAAAGGTCTCCAGCCTCCTTTCAGCTCTAGGCAGGTGAGGCTGCCAAGAGAAACCCCAGTAACATCAATACACAGAGAGCACCGAGTTTCACTCGGTTCTTTGTTTTTCCTTCTTCCTTATCATTTCCCCATACCATGGGATCCTATCTATTGAATCAGAAGTAATTAACAAATAGCTGCAGAAGTGCTCAAATGTTCAGTGCACTGAAGACAAGCACAGCCATGGCACAAGGACATGCCTCTGGGAGTTTGCCTGATTCCTCAAATCACCAGTGTCCAGGGAAGATTAAGCCAGCAGATGTTACTCACCCTATCAGTACCAATGGAGTTTTCCAAGGTGTTGGAGACAAAGAAAGCTCCTGCTATCTATGGCTCAGGAAGTTCATCTTAGAGAAGAGTAATCAAGTCATTAAGATTGGTATGAATGCTTAGGACAGTCTTTTTCTTCTTTTCTTTTTTTTTTTCCAAATTCAGTGGTAAGAACATCTCTCTTTGCAGCCTTCCAGAGCATCTGTGCTTTCACACCACTGCTACAGATAAGAAGTCAAGACGATGGATTTTTTTCAGTGTTTGGAATGGGAGAACCTGGATATGAAAATAATGGTTATTTGGAATGAGTCAAAACCAGATACAGGCTGTGCTCTCCTTGGAAAACCAGTCCCACAGATTTCTTTCCCTCTGTCCCTCCCAGACAATGGGAAAAAAAATCAAAAAGAGAATAATGAAAGAGAATAATGATCAATATAATACAGAACATAAATCCTTCTAAAGAGGTGGAGGAAAAGAAGACTTCCCTTTCCAGCACAGTGATAAATACACTGCTGGGCTTGAGTTTAAAAGCCATGTTAACTTTACCATAGGAAAGGCAGTGAGGCACACTGGATTGCTTAGGAACAGCCATGAGGACACTGTTGGCATGGATGGCAATAAATCTGAGGAACGCTGGGCAGATATGGGAACTCCAAATGCTCACACTTGCTCTCTCTCCGTCTTGCTCAGTGGTCTGTTCTGTTCCCAAGGTCCTCCCGCTCAGTCTGCTCTGGGCTGGGACAGCCTGATCACCTCCTCTGGGAGCCATTGCCCTGTGAATCAAGAATTGGTCAAGTGAAAAGGCAAGTTTAATGGGAAAAAAAGTCCACTCTGTCACACATGGCTTCTGGCAGAGGTGTTCAAATCAGCAAAGCCTTTCCTCAGCTGTTACTCGAGCAGCAAATCCTTAAAGTCACTCTACCTGTAAAACAAAAGTAAAATGTCCTGCTTCTAGTAGCCTGTGAACATTTCTTTTCATGGCTCAATTTATCTTCAGTGCCTTCCCATCCGGGTGTTCCAGGGCTTTTTTTGGCTACCTGTTCCACAGAACACAAATAATGAAGCACAGGCAAGGTGCACATGCCCCTCTGAGTCAGACCAGTATTTGTACCTGAAGACAAGCCCTGCATCTCTCAGAGTGTTTCGTATCTACTTTCTCAGGAGTCCCCCAGGCTTGATTACCATAAGACTTGATTACCCAGAGCTAATGAGAAGGATTATTAAAACATCCTGAAAATTATGAATAATTTGCATAGATATACTTTACCAATTGTTCTGCTTTTCTGAAAGTCAGGGGAAAAAATAGAGCTTTCAGCTGTGTAAAAAAGCAGCTCTTTCATTACTTGTCCAGTAATTGTCAATCTAGGGTAATCTGCATAACCAAATTAAAGCAATTGACTTCCCTTATATTTACCTTAAGCACTTGGAACCATAAGATTACTGTCTGACAATTTCATGGGTACATATATATGAAATTAATTAATAAGCTATTCAAATTGATATGATTTGCATATTTGAAGCTAATTAGAAAAGCAAGCTCTAGAATTTCAAAATCTTAGAATACATAGGAAATGAAGGGAAAAAAAAACCTGATAGCTGCAGTACTCATTTGCTTAAAAAGTTACCTTGACCTTATTAACTGTATTCAAAATAGGCTTTTGTTGCATATGGATATGCAAATATTTCCCCTGAGGTCTGAGATCGTGGGGAATCAGTGAAGTATAAATGCATATATATTGCATTTGTATGAGTTGACACGTGATGTCTATTGGCCCACATGAGTTAGTGCGGGCAGAAATGTAATGGCAAACTTCATTGCAGATGTCACATTTTTCCTAATTCCTCTTATTGCAGCAAATAAAACTTTAATTCCCTGCTGCAAGAGATTTCAGCCTTCTCTGCAGAGCTGCCTCAGTATCAGCATGTTACATCGCTCTGGAACAAAGCTCAGGGTTTTTTCCAGGGAAATCAACCAGGTGTTCATATTTTGCCCCAGTAAAGGCAGAATCATACACCTCAATTCCCTATTTTCCTGTAAGATTGTGCCCTTTTCTAACAGGCATTAAATGATCCAAAAAGCCTGTAGTGCTTCACCCAGATTAAAGCTCTAGGAAGACTTGATTTTTTGTTTCCAAAAGCCCCTTGTAACATTTTTAAAATAGAATGAAAATTTAAAGTCGAGAAACTTTCAGTTAAAGATCATTTTCACAGAAATAATTGAGGAGAATCAAAACATATGCTTAAGTAAAGTAAAAGCAGTATAATCTGGGCTTGATTTTTTTTCTTAGTTATATATTATTTCTACTGGAAATGAAAACAAATTAAAATGTGTGAGGACAAAATGTGAGATTTCAATCTTACATTTCTGAAATGCCTTTTTCAAATTGACATGTTTTTATAGAACATTTCACTTTCAGCATCAGCATTCTTCTAACAGAAAATATTTTTGTAGGGAAAAAAAATTAATTCTGGCTAGTTTTATTCAAAATATTCCCAGAAATTCCCAAAGAGCTGCATGCTTAATGGAAAAATGCACAGTTTGAGAAGCTTTTCTGGCTTTTTTTTTCCCGTTAATAATTTGATTCCACTGTAAGGTTGTGGGAATTGAGAATTATGCCATCTGCAATCCAGGAGTATTCCCAATCAGAGAAATACCAGATCCATTTCTGCCTGGTTTTATAATAACTTCACAGACTGTGGTGGCTGGTGGGTTATCTCTGGGGTTCTTGTGATTAAAACCACAGACAGCAGTGGCAGACAGATGGCTCTGCAAGGGGCTGTGGTAACTCCCCAGTGGAATGGCACACTAACACCTGCCAGCAGCCAGGTTCATTTGAAACCCTGATTTTTTCCAGCTCTCCACAAAGACTTGTGTTCCTCAGCCTTCTGGGGTCACTTCAGATTTTTGACACAACAAACACAGGAGGAAGGCTAGTGTCTTCTTTTATCATGTCTCCACGGCACTGATAAATTATAAATCTCTTTTTCTCCCACAGTCTGGCAACTTCTTACTCTTCTTGAAACGCAGGTCCTTGCAGATCCCATCTCAGTGTGACCTACATGTGAAAGAAACAACTCCAGAACAGTAGTGTTGTTGGCTTGCCATTGCCCTACTGGTGCTTAGAATTCCTCTCCAAATCTTATCTGTGTTTGTATGATGAGTTCATTTCCCCAGAACGTCTCTTTCCACCCCTCATTTTGTGTCCAAGAAGGTCACAGATGCAGTATGGCTAAAGCAGGCAGGGCTCTTGGAGGAGATCTCTACATACAAAGAATTTGAGCTGGAAAAGACAGATATCCTACAACTGCAAAAGAACTACATGGCACTGCAGCCTGCTCAGGTGAACTCCACAGTGTGGATTCTCAGGGACATTCTTCCTGCACTGCGTAGAAAAAAGCAAGACATGAACCCACATAACCCCCTTTCTCACGGGACAAGGCTGACAGACCAATTGGACAATCTTCAGACAAAATACCAATGGACAACCTTCAGGGGTAACTTTTCCTTCTCCAAATGTCAACAGCAATCAAGAAAACAGCAGACATTCATCATCACCAACCAACTCCTGCGAGTGATCCCCTAAGAGCTTCATCCACAAGCCATAGTTTCCTCAGTGGGGAAATGCCATGATAGATTGTTTATCACAAAAGGCAGCATAAGCATCTGACCACTTGTTTCCTTGAAAAATATGAATGTACTCTGTCATGTCATGGTGCCAGCATCTCAAACACAGCTTCCTCTCATCTCTTCTCACCTTGGACTACCAGGCAAAACTAGAAGGCTGCAGTTGTATCACTGCACTCACTGAGACAACTCTGACTAGCAAAGCAATGACACCACACATTCAGCTGCATAAATGTTGCCCAGATCAAGCCAGGCCAAAGTTTTCCACAACTTAAAGGTTGGATTCTCTCTTGCAAAAAGGGGCTCCTCCCTACGAATTAAAGTGTTGTTAGAAAGTTTGAAAATTATCAGAAAGGAAGTTTTACCCCTCAAACATTAAGGAAAAAAATCAGTTTGGATTTCTGAGCAAAGACTGGATCCTCCAAGTGGCCTGAACTCATCATCTTCAGTGTGTTCTGTGGTGTAAAACAATTACTACCACCAGCAGTGCTGGGAATGGGAATGCTGCCTGCCTGTCCTGTCATCTCCTGGCAATAAAGCCGCAACTACTCAAACATACTTACCCAGCAGCCAAGGACCCTCCTTAGACATATTGATTAAACATCTGCAGTACAGACCTAATGAAGCTCCCCTTCAGGCCTTTCTAGGTGCTGCTTCTCTGGACAGCCATTACAGTTGTCAGCAAACCAGCCAAAAACCCCAGGGAAATCAAACCTCTCAACGTGGTTCTCCATCTCCAGTGTTCCACAGGGAGGAAGTGGGATTAATATCTCTTCTCAGGAATTTTCTACTGAAACTTTCACTTGAATCTGTTTATTAACGCACCTTGTTGTTTTCTTCCAAATCTTTATCCAGAAGATATTCTGAGCCATGAATATTTCAGGGGGGGTTGATACTACCATGACTATACAGTCTTTGGTCTTTTTGCTCCCATCTTTACAGCTCTGAAAAGCCACGTCATCCCTTCTCAGAATTTCAGCATTACAGCATGAATATCACAACATTGACTGTTACATATTGCCCTTGGACGATTGAAACAGGTTCTCCTGGAGTACAAATTTTATCCTCTCCTGGCTTCCAAAGCACAGCCTGTTAAAAACTATTTCCTTGACTTGATGGCAGTGTCAGACACCAAGTTTGATCTGTGAGACAGTATGGAGGTTCAACAGCACCTGGAGGGGTAATGTTTTATGCAAATAGTCAGCAGTAAACCTTTTTCCCACTTACCCAGGAAGAGCATGATGAACAGGAACACAGTTACCTTGTCCGGTGCTGTGGTCTCTTGAGCTTTTAAGCATCTCCCCATTGAATGAACCTGTTTTCTTTCCCAGAGACTTTCTTCCCTTCATGATGGGCATAAGCTGTGCCTTTCTCTTGTGTGCTTGTGGGGCCTTTAAGGATGCTCACAAGTTTGCAGCAGCTCAAGCAATGTATCTGTTTAAAATTTGGTGGTTTGGTCCACACTGAGGATAATTAAGCTGAGATGCATGCAGGCAACAGTGTCCTGAGGAGCTTCAGGAATCCCTCATCCTTTATCCTACTGAATCTTTACTTGGGCTTCTAGAACTTGCTCTTCTCTTTCTTGACCTCTTCTGCTCCTTAGCATCCTTGTTAACTTTTTGAATACAGTGACATCAAAAGGAATTTAAAAAAATTGCCCAAACAGTTTCAGTGCCCTCATCCCCTTCAGTGTCTTTACACCAGCACATCCTGCATCAGGTATTTCTCTTCCCACTCTTAGGCTGCAGGTTCCCTTCTACATCACTCTAAATATGGTCCTGGACTTGTTTGTGATTTATACTTCAGGTCCCCTTTCTGTATGATGGAAGTTGCACAGAACATTATCTCTGACTGATCTCCTTGCTTTGTACCTTCCTCATTCAGTAGGTGCATCCTGCTTGTGTCCCAAAATGACAAGAGCAGAGACAGAAGTCTGGAAGTTCCTTTGCCAGTTAAGTCACATCCAGGAGAAGAGGCAGTGGCAAATTACACACTACAGCTAAAGGTGCTTTCTGTGAAGAGGTGCAGCTTCTCCAAAAGCTATTTCAATGACATTAAGCAGATGAGGATTTGGTTTTGTACATTGTTCTTGGACTTGTAGAAATGAAATCCTGTCCATTTCATATGGGCCATAGACCCTGGCTTTAATTCCAAGTACCTGTCACCATGCCTCCATCCTGGGAACTGATGTGACTACTGCGTTCTCAGGTGCCAATTGCCTGTCCTTGTCCTAAAATTGGCATACCCACATCACTTGCAAGGTTGAAGACTCTCAGAAAATCTAGCAGTATCTCTCTCAGCTTTACAATTAGGAATGGCCACACTTGAAAGTTCCAGTAATGGGTTCTCAGATATCTGTGCTTGAGTCCGTGAAGCGAATTTTTGGCACAGGTGAAAAATGGTAGAATTTGGTTCCTTTCTGAAACCTTTGTGGATATCAGAAAATGTATTCATCGACCCTCAGCTGAGGGTTGATTTGCCCCTCATAAACTCACACGTTATGCACAAGCATCTCAGGAACCTCAGCCCCCAGGGCTACAGTTCATACAAATACCACCTGCCAGCATCAGCAGAAACTTCCCCACGCTGCTTTTGAGCCTGTACCACAGGCAGTGATATAATCTGCTCCATATTGGACCCAAATTAAAATGCAGGCCAGTTAACTCAGGGAGTAAGAGAGAAGTAAATCAACTTCTGCTTCCCTTTCTTAGCAGTGCCAAAGATACTCAGATGCCAACTCCTCCAAATTGAGCGTCCCATATCAAACTTATGAAGTGCCTTATAAAGTCATATCCTCTCATACATATTTTTTTACTCACATTGCACTTGCTGATGTAATACTAACAATATCAAAATGATGATTTAGGTATGATATTCTGCAGTGACTCAAAAGGCTTCTTCAGCCTGTCAGTCACAGATGCACAGATCAGCCAGGAAGGATGGAGAATCCTGAAAGGTGCTGAAAATTTTTAGGCTTCCTTCAGTTCTTTTGAAGGGCTTTTGTGCCTTCTGCCAGGAATGCAGCAACCAGCAGAGTAAGGGTCTTTCTGCTATTAGAAAAGATTATTTGCAAAACTAGAAAGAGGAAGGGGAATGGGACAGAGAAACATTTTGCTAGAAAGATGTTTGCCTAGCAACACAAAATCAAAATCTATGCCCGACCTGTAAGAAATGTCTCTATGGGCACTGCTCTTTTATTTAGTATGCAAGCCAACTTTTGCTTTTATGTGATCTGAAAACACAAGAGCAAACATATAAAAGAGGAGGATAAAAGCAATGAAAGCTGACATTACCAAACCAGTGAGTTAACTCAAAAGATTATTACATGATTAGGTGTGCCTTGGGTTTTTAATTGTTCTTAATTGCCTATATCACCAAATAGACTGTACAACCAAACTACAGTTGTTATTTAGGTAATACAATGCCAGTTTTGTTACTGCAGCATCCTTGGAGAGCAGGAGCATGCTGCAGGAGTGCTCCATGGCACTAGAGGGGAATTCTGCCACTGGCAGAAGAAGAAATACATGTTTCCACTTTGCTAATGTAGTCATGGAAAGTAATGACAGACAGGTTTGGCATATGGGGCATGTGGTAGAGGTTAGGCCTGAAGGATTATGTTACTATTGAACTGAAGGACTCTTCATAAAGATGGTTTTATTTAATTTTCAATTGTGCTTCTTACACCTCAGGATATTTGCAGCCTTGAGTGTTTTTCAGAATTGCTCTCAGTATTGGAAATTGCCCCAGAGGTTAATCAAGGAATGTCAGGCAGAATGTTTTCAGCAACTAGACTCTTCCAGGCTAAGCTCAGCCTGGCTGCCAAGAACACACCCTCTGGGTGTCTAGAGCTTTGCTGGGAGGTGGATGAAGGTACAGCATGCTAATTAGCTTTACCAACCCACTTTCCACAGCTGGTGGTGGGTGTTTCGGGGTTGCCAAGAGCCAGGTAGACTCTCCCAACCCAGTGTCTTACCCAGAACTATGTGTAAGGGAATGGGGATATGGAAAGTGTTGCTTTAGCACTGGGGTATTATGGGTTTACAAATCAGACAGATGCACTAGAAGCTGGCTGGTCCCTGCACAGGCATGGCCTGGATCTGAGTTGGAGAGCCAAATCAGCCCCTGTATTGAACTTGATAGGAGTGATACAAGAAACATTTGAACAATATCAGTACCTCCACTGCCTGGATGCCAGGATATCCAGCACTCAGGAGATCCTGGGCGTGATTCACATATGGTGGTGGTGGATGGAGCTTACATCAAATTCAATGGCAGTTGTACCTGTTTCTGCCATGGCCAGCGTTGATCCTGAGCGTCCCAGGGAATAAGCCCAGCCTCTTGTGCATTTCTTTCAAGTTCCCTTTTGCCCTCTTCTACCATTTTGTTGCTCCTGTGTTAGCCAAGACCTAGTTTACTAGGGCTCTTAATTGGAGACTTATTACAGCTTATTTCTGTCTGCCTTTCTTTAAAGCCAGCTGAACATACCCAATGCTCTTCCTCTATGGTAAGACCGAAAATACAGACCACCCTCCCAGCTTCTGTGACACTCTTTCTAACACACTCCTTTTTTCTCTTCTCCGTGATCACAAGTTCTCTCTCCAAGCCCAGCCTAGTTATTTGTGCATGAAGCTGCCATGTCGTGTATTGCTGTGAGTCTGGTGTTCACATGAGCTGTGAATATGCTGCACATGTGTATTTCTTGTGCATCCTGAGCTTTCCTTCTGGTCAAGTTAACTGTTCTGCCTTCTAATGAACCACCAAGAGAGAACTAGACCTGGTAAGATTTCTTGTTAGCCACAAACTATGTCTCTATCAATGTGACACTGAATGAGTTTGCAATGTGACTTCGTGTCCAGCCCTCTGGTCAGCAAAGGATTGGGAGTCTGAAGTTCCTCTTCAATGAGGTGATTCACTTTAACATCTGAGTTTGTACCTTGCCCAAAAAGGAGTAAGTCATGCACACAGAACTCTGCTGCGTTGGTGTGGAAGGCAGTTCCCACGCTACCCCAACAGAGTTGCAGTAACTCCAGCCTCTTGATTGCCACTTTGCAGAACTTCCCTCCTCTGGCAAGGATACGCCTTCAAAAAGCTGGATGAAAGCCAGGAGAAAGCAAGCAAGGCTACTCAGGCAACAGCTAATCTGTAGCCACCTAGTCTTAAAAATGACTGCAATCTTCTGAGGCATCACTGAGCTTTTGGCTAAGTGGTTTGATGCCAGTAAATTGCAGATTTGCATCAGGGAGAAATTTGTTCTGTTTTATCTGCTGCTTGGACTCTGCTCCAGGGTTCTAGGGACAGGAATCATTTTTGCCTACAGCAGCTGCCTCCTCTCAGCAAGGAAAGATGAAGGAATGCTAAAACCTCTGTCCAGACCCATGTCCCAACTTGCTGCCACCCAAAGGGCAAAGACGACAAGAAGAGTAGCAGGTAGAATAAGAAAACACTTTTTTTTGTCACAACCACATCAGTGTTGCTGTCCACAAAACTCTAAAATGTGGATTTCAATTCTCTTTTATGTAGCCTTGGAATTTGACTTCTTAGAGAAAGTGGAAGGACACTCATAGCACTTCAGTAAGATTGGGAGAGGTCTGATCTTAGAGTTAGCCCTCAGGGACTGTAGTGCTGAGAGTATTGAATGCCATGATTTTTCACTTTTTTTGCACTGAAACCTGCAGTCTGTTGTCCAAGTAAGAAAAGAGGAATGATGTGAGATGTAGGAAGCTCTCAGGCTTTTCCTTGACACACCCTGTTCCTCTAACCTTTTTCACCTGTTTACTCCACGGGCAGCAAGCTTCAGCCTTTGCTACAGACTGCAGGGAGCTACCCAAACTATCCTCAGGTGATGGACAGACCACAGACTGACAGACAAACTGCAGCTGGGCTGCAATCCTGACCTGTAGCACATGGTGCTGATCTCTCTGTGCCAGCAAGGTTCACACAGGCAGCACACAGCTCTGGCCCCTGAATGTCCCCGTGGCTGCTGTTCCCCTCACAGGGGCTGGGACATGGACAGAGCTCAGCACCAACCTGCTCATCCTGGGCAGAAATGGGAGCACACAGAGTGCACAGGTACACGTCTGTGCATCTGGATATTTAATCCCAGAAACATCCATCTGGGTTGTTCCCGTGACTTAGGTTTTATCAGGAGCAGACAGGCAAGCAGCTGCTGTTTTCAGTGCCCAGTGACAGGAAATCCAAAGGGTCTGTTCTCTCTTGGTTTACACAGTGGTGAGTAGTTAACAGCAGGGGTGATCTGCACTGTTTCTTCCTCCTAAATGTTGCTCTTTCGGTGGCGTTTAGACTCAAACTGCGGGCTCTGCAGCCTGGGTGGGGACAGAGAGGGGGTTTCCATGCACTTTGCTCCACAGCAGGTCAAGTGGCAGGGTGACAGTGTTATCTCCCCCTGTGACAGGAGGTCACATTCCCACAGTGCTGCTACCGGAAGCCACCAGCTCCACAGGCTTCTCACAGTATTTTAGAGGGTTAAGAAACTGGGAAACATGGCATTTGCTGTGCCCTTGAGCTAGGCAATGGGTCCTCTGCCAAGGCCAGGTGAGCCTGCTGCTGCAGCAGCCCTCAGATGGATGTTGCCTTCACACATGTGAAGGCTGAGGAACGTCAGAGATGGTTACAGCCCCAGGGGAAAATGCTTAGGGACAAAGCAGATGCTGTGAGAAAAAAAACAGGCCAGAAGAAAGACTATTTTAAAATGCTGCACGCTTGAACAGTAGCAGTGAAGCCAAAATAAAATGTTTTTAAAAAAGCAAAAGTCAGTGCGCAGACTGTGGGAAATACAAAGGGGTCATGAGAAATGCAGAAGGCCCAAACACAGAGCAGTGGGAGCGAGCAATCCCAGCCCCAGCAGCATGGCCAGAGCAGCACAGGGACAGCCAGGCTGCCAGTGGTGCCAGTGACTCCAGCAGCTGGGCACACACTGGTCCCCAGTGAGGTCTGGCACCCTGGAGCAAACCTGGGACTTGCTGCTGTTTCCCAGCAGAGCAAGCAGCATGTGGCTGGTGCCTGATACCAGATTCACCAGCACTGCTGGCTGAGGCTGTCACTGGGGTAAAACACTCCAGACAGGCCAAAAGAGAAAGCTGTCTTTCTCCTTCAGTGCAATGCCAGAGGGGAATTGCATCTTTCCAATGTAAGGAGGAGATGTAATGGAGGGGTTTACATCATAACGTATCCCTAATCCCCAAAAGGCCAGGCAACCCAAAGGGAGAGGCTGATGGCCTTGAAAGCCCCTTGTAGAGCACCCTCACCACCATGGGAGACAGGGCAGGCTTGACCGGCCTCGGCCCATCCCTGGGGTGCCAGGACACTGGAAGCCCAGGGAGCAGTACCAGGACAAGGAACAGTGCAGTGAACTCTCGACGTAGCGTCTTCTGTGGCCCAGGGCCCCCATTCCTCTCGTGCTGTTGTAACTCCTGCCTCTGTGCCAATGGCTTCCAGAACGCAGAGGAAAACTCTCGCATCTCAATCACCTTCTTCCGACTCTTCCGCGTGATGCGTCTCGTGAAGCTCCTGAGCCGAGGGGAGGGCATCCGGACACTGCTTTGGACCTTCATCAAATCCTTCCAGGTATTCCTTCACTTGTCTCTAAGTAAGACCTAACTCTTTTTTACTTCCCCTTGGTAGCCTCTCGTGGAGGGGTTTCACCCAAGTGCCTGAGCTCCAAGGCAGAGCCGTGCCCAAGTAAATGGGACTCACAGGGAATGACTTGCCTGCGTAGGAGTTTCATCTTGAAAGCATGAGTAATTGCTTGAGACCTTCCTGAGCAGCCTTGATAGTTCAGTTCAACTCAATTACTGCCTGTCTGTAACCCTTCAATCTCCTCGCTGGTTTTTTTTTCTATTTGAGCTGTATTTTATATGTGTTGCTTTAACTGAAATATACAGCTATGGGGAAAGCCTGGGTCTCAATTAAGCTTCCTTTAAGCCTTGTTTTGAGGATTTCCAGTGAGTATTACAGGTGTGTGGCCTCTATACTTTCATCCAGGAAGAATTCACCTTTTTTGCCCCCACACAATGCCAACTTATTAAATTGCTGCTGGTTTTGCCCCTTGAGACAGGTTGCATTTCAGTGGTAGATAAAGTACCAGAGTGGATAGGGGGAGGTGAAGGAGACCAGACTGGATAAGAAGCATCACCTCTGTGGGGAAAGGAAACACCACAGCTATTTGCTAGGAAAAAAACCTGGCCACATATAGTAAAATGATAGAGATGAAGCATAGAATATCCCTGCATTTTAAAAGTACTTGACCTGGATTTACTGGACCAGCACAACCTGGATGTTAGCTGGGGTTATATCCAAAGGAAGTATCAGGGAATCAAGCACGGGAATACAAACGGTGGTCTAAACATGAGAAAAGATGCAGAACACACCACTGGACGAAAGAGTAAGTTGTGCAACACACAAGTCTTGAAACTGCAGCTATATATCCCTCAGACTGAGGTCTTTAAAGGTCGATAGCATTTGTATTGAATCTAATGGAAAAGGAGTTGATCCACACTTTAAAACTTAAAGCTCAGCAGCGACAGCACAAGCTGGGACCAAAGCCTGCAGTGCTGTGGATCATTGCAACTTCTGTTCTGTCAGTGGAAGTTGCACTTGTGTACACCAGACTTTTCCTAGTGCAGCTCTCCGTGGTCTTGGTAGCCAGACCACCAGGCTTATGCAAAGGACTCTTGTTTTGCACACTCCCTGACTGCCAGAGGATCAAATATTGCCCATCAGATTTCTGACACATCCATACCACAAGAGACATTTTCCATTGCTTACATGGTTGCTAACTTCCAGGTTGTTATCTGAGCAGCTCCAGTGGGAACCGTTTTGTCTGCGTGCACAGGAATGAAATTCCCTTGGCACAGCTCAGCTATCCTTGGTGCAGGAGACAGTCACACTTTCCAGTTCCTGCTTCTCCTCCCCTTGCCCCTGTGCCCCTCCAGCCTTGTTAGCAATAGCTCGCTCTTACCCTGAGCTCAGCTTGCCAAGGATCTTGGCATGGAGATGAGATGGATGGGAAAAGGAGTGCCTGGTGCTTCTCTCCAGTGACCTTCGGACCTCTGATTTGAGAGTCACTTTTAGGCAGGGTTGTAGGGTGGTGGGAGAAAGTATGATGGGAGGGATCTTCCACAGCAGGGAAGGGAAAAAAGAGAAAAGTGAACAAAATATCACTGCAAGCAAGTGCCTTTTCCCTTGAAAGCCTTTAGCCATTTATAACATGGTATTCTCTGCTCTGAGCTCCTCCTCTCGCAGCTACCGGGAGGCTCCTCTGGTAGCTAAGAATAGGCACTGTGCCGTTCTTATTTGAGCCACTCCCACTGTCAGAATGTGGGATCCCTGCAGGCTTTGGCACAGGCTCTTCTCTGTGTCCCCACATGCTTCCAGGAAGCATCTCTGCTCACACAGGGCAGACTAATAATCAACGAGCTTGTGCTGGAGTTAGAGCCCACGGTAACCACCATGTGCCCTGGGCAAGGCACGAAGTGCTGACGTACAAGGGGGGCACTGGTCAGGGGAGAGTGTGGTGGGAAAATGCTCAGCGGGCTTTCCGTCTGCAGGGACAGCAGCAGAGCTCAGGCTGGTGAGTGGGAGGAGGAGGAAGTGAGAGGGGTGCTGAGGGCACGGCAAGGCCATGGGAATCACAAGGACCAAGTGGTAGAGCCAGGGAAGGACAGACACGGAGACAGACAGAGGACACAGCCTGGAGAGGAGAATATGGGACAGCCAGGGGAGAAGACTTTTCCATCAACTCCCAACTACATCACCACAAAATGTTAGGAGCCCAATTCTGAGCTGCTATCTCTCCAGTGACATTGTGGGGTAACTGTAAAAATTTGTCTGATCTCATAAAACACAGAGGAATCTGCCCTAAACCTCAAGGTGATGATTAAGGCATCGTCCAAGGGTTTTAATTTTTTGCTGTTTTAATGCTCAGATCTCTTTGAGATGATTTATGCTGACCTTAGTCAAATCTCTGTGGTGGCCAGTGAAAATTTTTCCTAGATTCTTC
Organism: Campylorhamphus procurvoides; assembly: GCA_013396655.1. Taxonomy (NCBI): domain Eukaryota; kingdom Metazoa; phylum Chordata; class Aves; order Passeriformes; family Dendrocolaptidae; genus Campylorhamphus; species Campylorhamphus procurvoides. The sequence goes on along the minus strand of WBMV01004156.1, from coordinate 546,967 downwards.
CTATGGGATTTACCTGTGTTGAATTTGGGATCACAGAAGGATTTAGGTTGGAAGGGACCTTAAAAATCATCTAGTTCCAACCCCCTGCCATGGACAGGGATACCTTCCACTAGACCAGGTTGCTCAAAGCCCAGTCCAATCTGGCCTTGAACACTGCCAGGGATCACAGAATCACAGAATATGCATCCACAACTTCTCTGGGCAACCTGTTCATGTCTCGCCACCCACAGAATAAAGAATTTCTTCCTAATATTTAATCTAAACCTATCCTCTCTCAGTTTAAAGCCATCACCCCTTGTTGTTGAAAAAAAAGCCCCTCTCTGGCTTTATTGTAGGCCCCCTTTAGGTGCTAGAAGGTGCTCTAAGGAGCCTTCTCTTCTGCAGACTTCACAACCCCCCAACTCTCTCAGCCTGTCTCTCCAGGAGAGGTGCTCCAGCCCTGTGGAAATGTTGTAGTCTTGTTATAGTCTGTGAAATTGGGTGTTCAAAGTCCAGACTGGGGACTGGGCTCACATTTTCAGGATGAACATGTTCACCCATTGCCTCTGAAGTAAGGTCCAGAAATCCCTGGTCTGAGCACTATATATTTTAAAAGCAACAGAGTAGGAAATTCCACCTACAAAGCCTAAGCCTGTGAGGTCCAGAACTGTGCCTTTAGTGGGGGAGGAAACCGGTAGCACTCAACACTCTGCTGATGGCTCTGGTCTCTTCCTTAGGAGGCAGCCCTGCATGTCAGGGCTCTGCCTTTCCTCTTCAGCAGCTGATCACAGACACTGAGTGCAGTGCAGACACCATCAGGGACACCTAGCTCTGAACAGGGAAGATGGTGATGCTGCTTTAGGTACTTAGGATGGTACCAGCCATTGTAGCAGCAGCCTTGAATTTGGATCACAGCAGCTGTTGCGCTTTTTATTTCTCCAGACTGGATCCAGGGCTAAAAAAAATCACATTGCTTTTAGTGCCAGGATAATGCTGGCTATGGGAGCTTTCTCTTCCTGGTGAGCAGCTGTGGACATTGGTTTTGCCCTCGGTTTCCTCGCTCGGTGAAGGGCAGGGCAGCTCCACCATAGGGAGTGGGAGCGGAGAGGGACCCACCGGAGCTGGGTGGCAGCGGGGAGGGCACCCAAATGTGGGGCTGCAGAGGCATCTAGTGGCCACCTGCCCAAATTACAGACTCCACGTCTGGGGCCAACCTCTGCACGGTTTCCCAAAGCCAGGAGCACGGATCAGGCTCGGTGGAGACGCAGTGCTCTCTTTCTTTCTTTCATTTCTAGGCTCTCCCCTACGTGGCTCTTTTAATAGTGATGTTGTTCTTCATCTACGCTGTGATTGGGATGCAGGTAAGATGCTTCAAAGAACTCAGCTGTGTCTGTCTCCTCCTGTTATATCTTGTGGACTGGCTTATAGAGTAACTAGGTCAGTGTGTGGTTGTAGGGGCTTACAAGGATGTTTTCACTCAGTAAGGTAAAATGGCAGCTAGCCTTGGCTTGAAGACATCATCTGCCTATGCTCTTCCAACAGGAGCACAAAACACTCCAAAACAAACACAAGATCAACCAGAAAAACCAAAATCAACCAAACAAAAATATTGACCCATTTAATGGCAGAATGCAATAATGCAAACAGTAAAAGGACCATGCCAGCCCTCCACAGTCTCAAAGGAATACCCACAAAGGAGATTTACTGCCTCACTTGTTGGTTCAAAATAGTTTTTTCAGTGGGTTTATGGTCATGATGCACTAAAAATCCCCAACTTTTCTCTCCCATCACTTTCACACTGGTGTAACTTCCACTGAGTTGTGAAGAGCAGCTTTTGATCTACACCCGTGAAGGTAAATATGGGATCAGACCCAATGTACCAACAGTGAGTTTGTGCCAGTCCTTCAGGAAGCTACATCAATCCAACATTGTATTCAGTCTGCAGAATGAACTTGGAACCATCCTGAGCATTCACCTGTGCAAGGAACTGATGTTGCATACAGACCATTGAAGAAAGCATGTGCTATAGGTACAGCCTGTGACAGTCTCAGCCTCATCTGCTGTGCTGCTTTTCAAGCTAAGCTTCACTTTCCATTCAGCGTTAATCAAAGTTCTCAGACAAGTCAGCCATCTGGGACCAGAGACCACAGTATACAAAGGCATGGCATAATTGCTTCCAGAGGACTGCAAACATGACAGGATCCTTGGTTTCACAATGCCCACAGAATTTGTAATGCAATTCATCTGACCTCTGTGACCTTCTTTTAATTTGTTTCCTGTTATTATAATCACATGTTTTCAGACTCCATCTACCCTGCCCCACTTTGAAAAATAAACTCATCTTTTCTTGAAATATCACCGGTTATCTCAATGGCCCCAGTAATTACAGCTGTCATTTAGTCTACTAGGCTCATACTGTAAACTTGCCAATTTTACCTTTAATACCTGACTAGCTCAACTGGCCAAGATCTTACAGAACTACCTGTGCTATACAGAAAATCACTCCAGAATATTAAGCCAGTGTTATGTCACTATACAAAGCATTTAAAGTGGCTTCCAAGCACCCATGCAGAAGGGTCTACAATGATCAGGGCACTGTCAGGTCTAGATACTTTGTTCTGTATTTCTATTCCTTTTTCTGACAGCTAGTTCTAAGTTATCTATTTAAACCTTGACTTGCATTCAAGCCTGTGTTTAAATCATCTCAGCAGCCTGAAGATCACACATCTGTCTTTCACACTGATCTAGATTATTAGATCACTTCCTGCCCTCCAGTCTTCCAATGAGAATACAACTTTTCTCATTTTCCCTCTTTGCTTAGAGCCCACAGGCCTGTTATCATCCCTTTTTGTCCAAATGGCATCTCAGACATTTTATGTGCTGCTCTCTTGAACCTGCTGACACATAGAGTTCCCTCACACACAGGAACACATAGGAAAGAAAATCACTCCTCACTCCATTAAGCAGCTACCACGAAAGACTAGATGTACCAGATCTGATGAAAGTATCAGAATTTCCCATATAAAGGAGACCTACCACTTTATCTCAGCTGCTGCTATGACTTGGAGCGTAACAACATTCAAGCCTCACTACCTAATGTGCTCAAGTGGAAAAAATCCAAGTTGATGCTGATGGATGAAGCCACTCATATGATGGCCCAAGAGGCACACACTGGAGAGGCCACAAGAGAGGGAACCTCTACCTGTAGCTCCTTCTCAGTACCTAATGCAAAGCACTCATAGCAGCTGCCACTAATACCTCGAGTGAGAGGGAAGCTGCAGCATTGAAAGGAAGCTCCGCCTTCTGTAATGGGAAGCTCCCTTGCCTGTGTTTGCCTGAAATGAAAAATGTGGGTTGCCTCGGCTCAAACGGTCTCTGGGCATTAAACTGTCCTGCTGCTCCTCCTCAGTGCAGCTGGGGCTGTCAGTGCTGCCTGTGGCGAGGGGGCGGTCGGGGCTGGGAATGGCCCACACTTCCATGAGGAACCCCTGCCAGAGCCTGCCATGGGCAGACCCTCCTTCCCACCTGGCATGGCCTCCCCACCATTGTCCCTGCTCTTCTCTCCACGTCTTTGTTTCTCTTGGGGTGCCAATTATTGGCGACATTTCCTTGAAAAGAAGCTCCATGTTCTCCCAGAGCTTCTCTGCTCCTGCTGCTTGTTTCAGCTGTGAGATTACAGCTCTCAGTCCCTGCCATGTTGTTATTGGGGGTGAATAAATATTGCTGACTATGCTGTGCAGAGACCTTTCTGCCAGATGAGGTTTGTTAAACTCTCAGGTCCCACTGTCTGAAAGTACCAAACCTAACTAAGATTTTTTCAAAGAAGGCTGAAACTCTCCTGCACTGGGGATTTCACATCTGAGGGCAGGACCCTAGAAAGGTTTGCTGATGGTTCCAGCCTTCATGCCATGACTGGATGAACTAGTTGGTGTGGCGACAGTTTTTTGGGCATGGGAGGAAGCTGTAATCCTTGTCTGGGCAAATTGAGTCATCATCTTCATGCTGCTGCATTCTGGGAGGACCCCTGAAACACCTGCTGGTGACAAGCATGACTGTCAGAAGGGCAGGCATTCTAACAATCTCCAGATCCAAGGCAACGTACTTTACATTGTTTTGGGAAGATCCAAGGCACCCCACAGAGTTGGAAGCTCAAGGCTTTGCAGCTGCTGGTCTTTTGCTATTGTTTCCTGCCAGTGAAGACAAATAAGCAATGAAGGAAGGAGCCTTTTCTTCTGTGTTGCTGATCTCTTTCAGCTGGGCCTCCCCATATGAATGCTTGTTAAAATAAGGCCCCATATTGTGTATTTACGGTGTATGAATAAGGAAGGATGTCTTATTTTAACGTAAGGTGCCTCTTGTTACAAAATTAGTGCTTTTCTGGTGATAAAATGCAAGGGAAGCAACAACAAATATGAAAGACACATGGAAATTGTTTTTTAATAGAATAGCAGATTCCTTTAAATATTGGAATCAGGGTGAGGCCAAGAGCTACAGGGTGAGGTTTGGGCATTTTGCAGGGCTAACCTGAAAAGACCTCTGCTTTCTGCCAGGTGTTTGGTAAAATTGCGCTGAACGATACCACAGAAATCAACCGCAACAACAACTTCCAGACCTTCCCCCAGGCAGTGCTGCTGCTTTTCAGGTGGGTGTGTGACAGCTCTGGGGTGTGTCACTCTGGGAGCACAATTCCTCTGCTCTTGGGCACAGCTTATCTCCTCCTACCGTGTCATGCTCATGAGGTGCACAGAAACACGTTGTCCTTTAGCGGAAGCCTGGGAGTTATGTCAGATGGAATAGCCAGTCTTAAACCTTGTACCCCTCCAGCTGACACTGGCCAACTCTTTGTGCTGCAGAGGGATGCAAGTCCTCCTACTCAGGAGGAAGGTGGCCGGTTTTCAGTGCTCTCAAATGTTGATATTGATCTAAAACTTCCTTTGTTCAAATCTAGTCAGTGTAATGTCTAGCAGGGAAAGGAACATGACGGATTCCTGCTTAGGCATGGCTGTGCCCAGCTCAGCTTAGCACGTCCTCCTCCTCCAGCTGAGGCCAGCTGTACTGTGGCCAGGGAGGGCTGCTGGAGGGGTGGGAAGGTGGTACAAATTCAAGACACTCTCTTCATTTTGAAGGTCTTTTTGCATACAATCTGTAGCAATGTCACACACATCTCAGTGACTCTCTGGTTGGAAGATGAGAGACGCATGCCCACACTATGCCAAAGCCAGTCAGAAATGAGGACTGGTGATGGTAACAAAAGTGAACAGAGGAGCAAGGTATGCCAGTATGTCAAAGCCTAGCCATCAGCCTAACTTGCTCTTAATTGACCTCAGTGGCCAAATTCCCAGTAAGGTTCATGGGAGCAGGAAGAGGTTTCTAATGTGCTGGTCCCTCTCACACCAAAGGCCACTGCTGTCTTCCCTTGTCCTTTGCCATGCCCAGGTGTGCCACCGGTGAGGCCTGGCAGGAAATCATGCTGGCATGTCTCCCGGACAAGAAGTGTGACCCAGAGTCAGAGCCGGCCAACTCCACCGAAGCCGATCACTCCTGTGGCAGCAGCTTCGCCGTCTTCTATTTCATCAGCTTCTACATGCTCTGTGCCTTCCTGGTGAGTCCACCCCTGCAACCCAAACCTTCCCTCTGACAGACTGAGCCTCTGCTTCCCCAGACATCAGCATTCCACAGGAGAATGATCTCAGCTAGAGGAAATCTCCCCATAGGGTCTTTCCCAGCAGCACCGTTTCAGTGACAACACCCCTTCCTGCCTCCCACCAGCTCTGGGGGATGCTCTGCTCCAATCCCAATCCTTTCTGCACAGCAAAGGAGCGCTCTTCCCCCCCTCCCCTCAATGAGAAAACCAAATTAGTGTGTTGTGGGCTGTGCTGAGGCTAGCAACGCCTCAGCCACACTTCCCACCTTCCCTCCTACCTTCCTTCTGGCTGCTGAGCAAGTTTTTCCTCCCCTGCCAGCAGCAATGACTGTGAGAATACACATATCCCACTTGCATCTGCTCGGTGTTGGCAATGCGGCATTGCTCAGAGCGACAGCACATGCTCTGCAGCTGGCACCAGTGCCCAAAACTCTCCCAGTGAACAGCAGCAACCTTTTAAAGGTTTTGGTCTTGGGCCAGAAGAAGGGACTTTCATCTCAGCCCCACTGCCCATCAAAGATGAATCCCAGGTTCTTCCGCCCCATTATGGCAGGCAAATACAGAGCTTGATAAAAAGCCACCACAGCACATCTAAGCATTTGGCAAACTTGTACCTCGTCCATTTAGTAGGGAAGGGAAAAATGTAACCAGCTGAGAATATTCCACCTCTGGGCTCTTCCCATTTAAAATGGGGAGCTGGCACCGGGGAACAGAGAACCCACCCCTCATAGCTTCCTGGTTTTATGAGTCCAAATCCAGACCTTAAATGGAGAACCTGGTAAAAACTACTGTTACTTGTCTCATTCATCGCATCATCTCTGTCCTTGTTTGCAGATCATCAATCTTTTTGTAGCTGTTATAATGGATAACTTTGATTACCTGACACGGGACTGGTCCATTTTAGGACCACACCACCTGGATGAGTTTAAAAGGATCTGGGCAGAGTATGACCCTGAAGCTAAGTAAGTAACCCAGCCTGGCTATCAGAGCTCCTCGGGAGAGCAGGCCCATTATTTTCTGTTCTCTAAACCCAGTGCAGTAAGTGCCATGTTCCTCCTGCAGGAACACTTTTTTTTTTCTTTTTTTTGCAAACCTCCTAAAATAGATATCTCCACAAGGTACTGCTGGTTAATTTGTAAGCCTGAAGTGCAAAGACAGTCACAAAAATCTCAGCATGTAGGCTGCACTGTTACTTGGCAGGACATTGCTTCACTTTCAGTCGGGGGGAGATACAAACTGCCTAGGGAGGGGCAGCAGGAGACTGAGAAAAGGAGATTAAAGGGTTGGTTTATTGTTGCATGTGTTTTGGGATATTGACTCTTCTGCTTGCCTTTCTCCTCACAGTAGAGCTGCTGTGCTCAAATCTCCATTTTGTCATATATTATAAAGGCCCATCACAACCTGTACGCTCACATGGCTGCATTACATTGTCTGCAGGGTTATTCACATCAGCAGACTAGCAGGGATTTAAAGTTACACGAGAACAACTCACATGAGGGCTTAACTGACATTCAATATTATATGCTCTGTTTGACACATGCTTAGGCTTAAAGTGCATTTAGATCTCTGTGGCATTACAGTACAGTTGACAATTGTAATTGCAAAGCACCCTTCATAATGCAAAAACTGTGGAAAGAGATTTTGGTATAAACTAAAAGCAGATCTCTTTAGGAGACATAGTGTCAAAATTAATCCGGGCTCAGGTTCTGCCATATGTGAGGTTGTGTCACATTATGAGAGTGAGACGTGAATTTAAACACTTCTTCTCATCCTTGGTGACTTCCCGGGGGGCTTTTAACATGGATGGGGAACAAGCACAGAATTCTGATAAAGATACCATTTGTTAACAAAACAGATGCTACTATTTGTGTTCATTTGGAAGCAAGACTGCAGTGGCTGAAGCCATATAACAGAGAGCCACTCAACTCAGATGGCATCCTGTTCCTGCCTGTCTATGAATAGGAAGCTCTTTCATTCCTCTTCCCCATCCATGTGCCATGCCCCACCTCTGGCTCTGGTAGCTTTCCTCCCTCCATGAGAGAATTCTTCTTTTGAGATGCCATTTACAGAACTTAAGAGAAACCCAACTGCTACTGTGGAGGAAGTTCAGCACTTTGTTCTGTGCTGGCTCTAGTGACAGCCCAAGGCATAAACAAGTATCAAAAGGCTTGGGGCTATTCATGTGGGAGGTAAAGCAGAAGGAAGAAGAAAGACTCTTTGCACCTCTGTGTTTCCCAGAACCCTAAGTAAGTAAATAAGTAGATACTTATTTTGAGCAGGTCAGTAGAGAGGGGACAACCCCAAATTGTCCCTTTGTGCACTAAGAAACTGCAACATTCAAACACTGAAGTCAGTTCTTGCAAGTATTGTCTTGTGTATGACTGACAGATGAGTTTGTTGTACTAATAGAAGTTATACTAGTAGAGTGCTGGGCAAATCCTGAGGAATACAACAAATGCAAGAGGCCTGAAACAATGCTTTAAACCCTGCCTGGGCTACCAGGGAGCAGCAGCGTGGGGCTGGAGAGACCTCAGGGACACTTCCAGCTGCATCTGCAACACTCTGCAGGTGGATCAGCAGGTCACCCCGTGGTCAGGATGCCACCCTCACCATGCCTTCTTCTTTAGGGGTCGGATCAAGCACTTGGACGTGGTGACACTGCTCCGGCGGATTCAGCCTCCCCTGGGCTTCGGGAAGCTCTGCCCTCACCGGGTGGCTTGCAAAGTAAGCACAGGGTGGCTCGGGGAAGGCTGTGGTTCACAGCAGCTAAATCAGGGATTCAGTCATGTAATCACAGAATGGTTGGGGTTGAAAGGCACCTTAAAGACCACCTAATTCCAACCCATATGCTGTGGGCAGGGACACCTTCCACTAGACCAGGTTGCTCTACATTAAATAGCCTGTGGCGGCATTTTCCAGCTGACCCTGCCACACCAACCAGACACCTTCCAGGCAGAGCTGGCAGCAGCACATGTCTGAACAGCCCCCTGGCTGTCCTGCACCACTCAGCAGCTCCTCTGGGCTGCAGCCACCCAGCTGAGGGCTGGAGAGTCACCAGCAGGCAGGCTGTCCACTAGTCAGGGGCATCAGCACATTGCCAGCCCACTCTGGAGAGGAGAGTGCATCTGTGCTAAATGCAGCTCTCAAGTACCAAGAGTCACACATCTCCTTGTACTATTAAACAAACATCCTGAGACAGATTGGGACACAGGGCAAGTAAAAAATATCTCTAAGGTTTTCTTTGGACTAAGCAGTGCACCAAAAACCTAGTGTTTTCTCTCATTCATTCCTGCTTAAATAAGTGACAAATTATAAACAGCAAGGTGAGCGTGGTATTGAAGCACACAAAGGGCAAGGACAGATTTTCCATGAAAAATTCTCACTCAATTTGGTTGTGAGACACTGGCTGTGAAAAAGGACTCACTCTGGTGAATAATTACATGTTTATAACCTCTGTGCTTCCTCCACTTAAGTTCTTTCTTCATCTCCTTGCAAGCCTCAGAGTTTGTATGTGACACTTGTAGCTGTCTTTTTATATCAGTTTCAGAGAAAAATACAAACCCTGGAGCCTGTACACAGAAATACATGACTCCAGTGGCCCACTGCTGATGCCTTGCAGTCTGCCATCTGGCTATTCCTTGTTGCCTCAGTCTGGTTCAAACTCCAAAGGCTAAGATTGCAGTGGTTACAGGGGGGATGACACTCTCTCTTTCAATTTGGTTCTGAACCAGACCTATTCATGAAAGTTGCAAACAGAGCTCAAATATCAGCTCCTGAAAGCATAAGAGTTCATTCCAAGTCTTCGGTCTCTTACCTCCTGGGACAGAAAATCTGGTGACTCTTTGACATCTGTCTCAGATACATGTTGTCTCACTGAAGTTCACCCTGCAGCTGCAGCAGTACTCAGCACTCACTCTCTGTCCTATATGACTTTACAGAATTACTGCAGGGCAGAACAGCCTTGTTTTAAAAGGGAGAGGGGGAATAGTTGGAGAAAGCAGACCAGCTCTTAAGTTCAGCTAATTCCCTTTCTTCAAGCCTGCCACCTAAAAGAAAGATTATGTCTCTGTGTATATACATTTGCACCAGGCACAGCTTTAGTACGGGAGAGTTTGTAAGTGCCTCATGAGGTATGAAGAAATCTATCTGCTCCTGATAGGGGAAAAAACCCAAAAGTTTTGAAAAAAATCATTGTCCATGTAATACACTGTCAGCAAGTGCCCACTGGGGAAACAAAGATGAGAAAGTGATAGCCACACTGAAGAAAACAGAGTAATAATGAAAGAGAGACCCCAGGGCAAACATACCATGTGTGGGACCATCAGTGGAATCACAGAATCATAGAATATCCTGAGCTGGAGGACCATCAAAGTCCAGCTCCTGTCCCTGCACAGGACAACCCCAAGAGTCACACCATGGGCCTGAGGACATTGTCCAAATGCTTCTTGAGCTCTGTCAGGCTTGGTGCTGTGACCACTGCCCTGAGGAGCCTGTTCCAGTGCCCAGCCACCCTCTGGGGAAGCACCTTTTCCTTCATCCAACCTAAACCTCCCCTGACACAACTTCAGGCCATTCCCTCGGGTCCTGTCACTGGTCACCACAGAGAAGAGATCAGTGCCTGTCTGTCCTCTTCCCCTCACAAGGAAGTTGTAACTGCAATGAGGTCTCCCCTCAGTCTCCTCCAGGCTGAACAAGCCAAGTGACCTCAGCTGCTCCTCATACTGCTTCCCCTCTAGACCCTTCACCATCTTCATTAGCCCTCCTCTGGATACTCTTTAATAGCTTAATACCTTTCTTATAATGTGCTGCCCGAAACGGCGCACAGTTGGTGGGTATGACAAGTACTTTCATCATAGTCTAACTAAACCCACGGGCCATGGGTGCTCACATAAGAGGGGTGGCAGGTCTGGAGGGTGACATGGGGACATATGGAATAGCATGCTTCAGTTCATGTGTTGGCAGTGTGATTGTCCTCTTTCTTCTCTTTATTCCACAGCGCCTTGTCTCCATGAATATGCCACTGAACAGTGATGGGACTGTCATGTTCAATGCCACTCTCTTTGCTTTGGTCAGAACAGCACTGAGGATCAAGACAGAAGGTAAGAAGCTTGCTGACTGCAGAGGGACAGAGGAAGCTGAGCGGTGTTCACGCCAAAGAGTGCTGAGCTGGAATAAACCAATAAGGTCATGTTGTGCAAAATGACCCAAATTACTCATACGTAGCACATGGGACAAAAAGCAATGCAAAGAGGTTTGGAGGAATAGTAACTTCTAGGAAAGCACAGTGTTTCTGTTTACCTAGGAAGCTGGTGCTTCCCATGGTATCATCTCAAATTATTGATCACATTCTTCACAATGCTCTGAAAGTTTAATGTTTTAGATCAATGTCTGCTCAAACAGCAACAGGGGAAGGAAAAAGGGCAAAGAAGTCTCCTCCTTTGTACACTGTCTGCAGAGCTGGGCTGCTTTTCAGCTGCTGTCACCACTGATCTTCCAGTCCAAGGGAGGCAAAAGAGCTTGGACTCAAGGGTCTCATCTCACTAAAACTCCTCCTGTGCTTCCATTAGCATGAGTTAACATTACATTGTAGGAACAGTAGTGTTGTAAAGACAGATGAGAAGCAAAGGGACTGTTAATAGCTTTGCACAGGCAGTAGCTATAGTTGAGGAAAGCAGACAAGATTCTGAGCTCAGCTTGTCATCTTTGTTGCTCTCTGTCACATGCTGTAATGAAAGATATTGGTCCTGAGTCAAAACTTGGCTTCCTGTATTAATGAAATGCTTTAAAAGAGTGTGTAGGTCTGTGATTCACAGCTAAACACCTCTGCCTTAGTAATGGCTGCATTACATTTCAGGTATGGGAAAGCAGAGACCAGCAGAACCCTGGCTTACTGTGCCAGGATTATACACAGATGAGCCAAAAAACAGTGGTAAAATTAGAAAATTATATTAAAGCCTTGAATGTTGTGCTAAACAGAATTTGACTGTATCAAAAGAGGCTCTCCTGAAGAAAAGCCACCTGCAACCCCTGTAAAACATCTTGGGAACAGCACCTTTAGGGGAACAAGGTACTGGATTTGTGCACCTAGAGAGAGAAGAGAGCTTCAAATATAAGGCATTTGAATGTACACAAATCAAGAAATAAAATTGAAGGTGACTCATTTGGATGGAAATGGGTATCTAGAAGGAAAGGATATAAACCAAATCTTCTTCACTCACTCTCATAGGAGTAATGTGGCTTAATTAATGTCTTGTTTAACTCAGAGCCCCTTGGAGGAACATGTGAAGTCTAAGTTCAGACAATTACGTACCAGGCTTGTTATAGCCTATGCTGTTCTTCAGAAAATAAACATATATATCCTGGGGCAATCCTCTGACTTGAATAGCAAAAGCCATGCAGGTGGCTCTAGTGCCTTGCCAGAGCACTGTGCACACTCTCCAAGGCACGCTCTTAGTACCATGTGAAGAGCCTGGTATCTGCTGGGAGGCAGGGATTGCAATAGGTAGTTCTTGAGAAGTGCTGCAAGCAGCCACAGGTCTGCAGATTTCCAGGTGCATCTTCACCACCGGCTATTTGTGTTCCCCAGGCTGTAGTTTCCCATTAACTGACCTCTGTTCTCATTATATTTGACCTTCACTGGATCTCAATTAAAATCTGAAGTGTTAGAAGCGATTGCTGCTTTTCGGGGTGAGGTGCCACCATGGCTCCGTCGTTTTTGGCTGTTGCACACTATCAGTCAGTAACTGTCACCTTCCTACCCCAAGATGACTGTGCATATTTAGGAAGAAGAGCTCTTGCTGTGAGGGGGCTTTAGCAATGGTCAGAGCATCTCTTGGCCCAAAACTTTCCACTGCTGAAAAAGCTCTGATATTTTCCTCCTGAGATTGCCATGCCAGACATGAAATTGCTGCTCTGCGGGGTCTGCTTGGTTCCTGTCTCTGATGATTTTCACCCTGCAGGTAACCTGGAGCAAGCCAACGAAGAGCTGAGAGCAATAATTAAGAAAATCTGGAAGCGCACCAGTATGAAGCTGCTGGACCAGGTGGTGCCTCCTGCAGGTGGTGAGTTCAGGATCTTGTCCCAGTCTCTACATCTCTCTGTTTTTTCCTCCCAGCTGTCATGTCCTACTGCACCTTGTGATCCTCAGGTGGAATACAGGGGACAGGCTTTCGTCTACAACCTGTTAACTGTATTTCATCAGGCTGAATTTTTTTTTGCCTATTCTGGTCTTATTGATGAGAAATCAGAGAAAGAAGAAAATGTGCACAAACAGGAGTTAGTGCATGGGGCATCCAGTGTGGCCTTCACTGACCTTCCAGGTAGCTCCACGGGCTATGGCACAAAACAGCACTTGGCAGTCAGTCAACAGGCACAGCCAGGTCCTGAACCTTGCTCAGCCTGCTCTGAAGTCAGTGTTTCATAAAATTTCCAGTGGGTTTGCAGAAGAGAGTTACCTGGAGAAAAACTTAGTGCACATTTTGGCTGGCTGACAGTTTTTATTCAGTGACAGCAGTGAGTGCATTTTAGGGTAGAGGTGATAATTTCTGTTCACTCACACCCTTGTTAGGAACAAGCAAACAGAATTTCGGTGCAAAGAGGGGCCAGGTCAGGTCAGGGGTGGATGATCAGTCAGATGCTGTTGGTGAGCCCAGACTCTGAGTATGTATTACCCCAGGCTGTCACAAGACAGCATCATGCTTTGACCCAGACTGGGAGGCTGCTGCTATAATGAGATCCTTTGTGGCTAACCAATACTAGAGGCTGCAAAGGTTAGACATACTTCCCCGTAAACAGTGTACATCCAGAGGTGCATAGCTATAGGGGCTCTCTGCAGCAGAGACCGTCCATCCAAATGCCACATGCACCTCTCCTCCTGACTGCTCACAGCAAGCTCTGCTTGTGGAGCAACCCCTTCCTTCACCTCTGTGTCCTGATGGATGCCATACAAAGCATCCATGTACTGTGCTGTGAATCGCAAGGCTCACATTAGCACACGCACTGTTAAAAGCGGTTGCTTATTTAATTTATTCTTTAACACCCCTTTGCAGATGACGAGGTGACCGTCGGGAAGTTCTACGCCACCTTCTTGATTCAGGAGTATTTCCGGAAGTTCAAGAAGCGCAAAGAGCAGGGGCTGGTGGGAAAGCCCTCCCAGCGCAACGCGCTCTCCTTACAGGTGACAAGCGGGCACAGAACGCACAGGGGTGGTACAGTAGAGACAGGTGGCCCCATTTCCCTCCTAACAATCCTGGGGGCTGGATTGGGCTATTCCTACTGGAAAGGAGGTTGTAGACCCCTTGAATTATCACACCACTTCTTTTGGATAAATGTGGATGTACCATGGGCCCACATCCCTTAGCTCTGGAAATGGAAGGCACAAGTGAGCTGTAACCACAGTTTCTCAGTCTGCTGGGAATATTTGAAATTTGGGATCCTTTCAGAGAACTAGTGTGAAGTGTCCTACAGACATTTACTTATTCCTATGTATATTCTACCCTTTTTGGGGGTAGTCTCTATAACAGAGTCAGGGAGAGTATATTGCCAGGATGCAAAATCAGTTTAAAAGCAAAAAGCATACATGTCCAAGGCCATCCAATGGACAGGCCATCAGGGCATCTAAGAACTGGGATCTCTTCACCTGTCTGCTACATGTTCACTAGGTGGATTACCAGTGGTGTGTGAAAGAATGAGAAAGCCCCAGTACAAGCAGCACCATTTATGTCCCTCGAGGGTACAATGAGGAAGAAGAGTGACTCTGGAGTTTCAGCAAGTTTAAAAGTGCTGTGATGTGGGCACAAATACAGAATGAGGTCTCAGGGTACCCACAGCTTACCACCCTGGATGGACTCCTTGGAACAGATTCCAGTCAGTGAGGGGTTTGAGGACTGTCCAGGTCCAGATGCCAGAAGTTTAGCTATTAAATGCATATTTAAGCTGCTGATTAAAAGGAAGAGATTTTCAGAGGCACCAGAGTACATGGTTCAGCTGGAACTGTGGCTGCTCAAGGGCTTCTGGTTGTGGATCTGACAACCCACAGCTGAAAGCACACAGACCAGCTTAGTCAAGCCTGTGGATTTATGTCTGCGTCCTGTTGTGATGAAGCCAGGGGCCTAGCAATAAACATTCCTGGCTTGTATTGCTAGGAGTTTCTCCCTCTCTGAGCTGCAGATGAAAGAACAGAATTTGCTGGTGTTTTTCTGGGAGCTGGGGATGCTGTGTTAAGTCAAAGGGCTTCAGAGAGCTTAGGCAGCTATGGCAGTGCTGCTGTTTCTCCCATATCCACTCGGAGATATGAAGCTCTATAGTTTGCTGTTTTGCAGGCTGGTCTGCGCACACTTCATGACATTGGGCCAGAGATCCGACGTGCCATTTCTGGAGATCTGACAGCTGAAGAAGAGTTGGATAAGGCCATGAAAGAAGCTGTTTCTGCCGCCTCTGAAGATGACATCTTCCGGGTAGGTGCTGAACAAGTTTGAGAGCTGAGACTAGACCAGTAGCTGAGCTCAGAGTGCTACATTCTCTTTTATGCATTCTGCATTTCAGCTGGGTCCTCCTCCTTGTTTTGTAGGCCCTACTATAAAACGGATTAATGGACTTATGGTGCCAGGTGCTGAGATGTTTGCACAGTTTTATCCCAATTTCTTCTCACTTTGTCTCAAAGGAAACTTCCACACAAAACCTTAGTTAAAGAACAGATCAATTCAGCCATCTTAGTCTGCAGAGCAGCAGCCAGGCACACATTAGTGTTTTGTGTCCTCCTTTCTGTGGCATAAGTAGCATCCTTCCAAAAAGTACACCAAAACCAAATAGAGCTCCTACAGAAGGAGGAAATTTTCTAAGCAAGTTACCTAGATCTTTTGTTTCTCTGGTAACTTTTCCTCTCCTTTAGCGTTTCCCTCCTTTCCTTACAGAAAGATGCTGTCAGTCCTTTTCATTACTCACCATCTAGACAGTACATAACTCGTTCATTTAAGTTTTTTTTAATTTCTTCCTCCAGGTGATTAATAGTTTCTGGTTCTCTTCTCAAATTCCCTCTCATGTCTAAATGTTCTTTCACAACTGCACTCGTTAAAACAGAGAGCAGCTACCTGGTTCTTGAATCCATACCCAGTCCTGCATTTTCAGGACTGGCGGGAGGTGTAGAGACATTTCTGCCTCACCTATACACCTGGCCAGTCCTCTGAAATGTCATAGAAAGCTAAAGCTCTCACAGCCTGTGCCACACACTGCCTTCGGGAACAGAGAACACCAGTGCAATAAAGAACACTTTGGTCCTCACTTCTTTTTTAGTCAAGAACAGGTTAAACAGGAAACACAAGGGCCCTTGCACATCTTCTCACTCATAAAGGGAAAATCATGTCTGTTTCTCTGACAGAGAGCTGGCGGCTTGTTTGGAAACCACGTCAGCTATTACCAAAGTGATGGCAGGAGTGCATTCCCCCAGACATTTACCACCCAGCGACCTCTGCACATCAATAAGTCTGGCAACAACCACGGAGATACTGAGTCTCCATCTCACGAGAAGCTGGTGGACTCCACCTTCACTCCCAGCAGCTACTCCTCTTCAGGCTCCAATGCCAACATCAACAATGCCAACAACACTGCCCTGTGCCGCTTCCCCAGCCCGCCCACCTACCCCAGCACCGTCAGCACAGTGGAAGGCCACGGGACCCCCTTGTCACCCACGATATGTGTGCAGGAGGCTCCCTGGAAACTACCATCCAAGAGGTAAGTTTCAGAGCACAGTGAGTCAAGGGCCTGGGTACAGGAACGTGCATGCAAACACCAGAGCACTGCTGCCTAGCTGAAGTCACCCCCAGGCATTGCCCAGCCTGCAGCCCGGATTGAGCCTTCTGGTTCTCCACTTGTGCCAAAGCCCACAGTGCAACAGGTATGCATCAGTCGAGCACTGCAAACTCACATGATTTCTTTGGGCTTTCATATGAAGAAACCTTTGTAAGAGCCAAAAGGAGCCTTATTTATCCCTCCTTCACCACAGGAAGGGGTGTTATCAAGGGCTGTAAATGAAGGAGGCTGCAATTCATTTCTTAATCACCCAGTAGGGAGCTTTGTGGAAGTCAGTGGGTTTTTATTCAGTGGGTCACATCCCTACAGTCTGGGAGGAGGGAGGCAAGGTTTTCAGAAATGCAATCCTGTGCAATGCAAATAAAATCCCCTTCTCCGGACGAGTCTCAGGCTCTCTACACACAGATGACTGATATAAAAGAAGCATCATTTTTATCAATAGGGAATGTTTTTTAAGCCTTTCAGTAACAGCAGGAAGTTGCTGGGATATTTTTTTCAGGGCAGAGAGTGGGGAGTGTGAAAAGGCGGACAAATGCTGCCCCTGGAAAGGACAGAATAGGACAATAGACAGAGGACATTTACCGGGTGCAGAATTACCCAAGTTAAGAGTCCCAGGGTTTTTCTCTTCCATGCCTTCCTGAGGGAGGCCAAAGGAGTTGCACAACATGTGCCCATGTGCCCTCCTCCTCGCTGACTTGTGTTGATGTGGCACTGCTAACGTGGTGTTCTTTTCTCTCCTTGCTTCCTTGGGCACCCTCCCTGAATTAGGACACATTACTACGAATCGCTGGGACGGTATGTGTTCTCCATCATATCTAATGCTGTCTGGCTATAAGACTCATTGTTCATCCTATTGAAAATCCAAATTCCCATTAATGCTGAATATGAGCTCTTCTTTTTGGTGTCAGTAGGGCTGAAAAAGGGATCATGATCACCATGACAGCTCCAGGAAATTCCTAACTCAGGGCAGGTAGTGATACATGGACAGGTTCTAGCTGTTTTCTAGATTTGGGAATTTTTTAGTTTCTAACTGGGCTCACCCATCTACACACTATGTGGTCACAGTTTAGTGAAGTACACTCTGGCATGTTCATACAAAAATTCTGTATGGTTTTGGCTAAACACAGACTGTTGAACAGGAAGAGCTGCCATGCTGTGATTTTTTTTTCCTCCTCTGCACTTTAGCAGTTTTACTCGCCTCCCATGTCAGGAGGAAGGTCACTGCAGTGCTGTCCTACAGGCTCTCTGAGCCTACAGGCTCTCTTATATCATACATACACACATTTCCCAATGCTTTTTGCTTAAACTAGATGACAAAATAATTATTCCACTCCAGTCCCTGAAAGATGAAAAAAAAGCTGTCACACTGCTCTTTTCTGCAAAGGGTAGAGAAAAACTGACATTGTCTCCAATGCCTCCAAAATTCAAGCTACCTTCACCTTTTACTTTACTCCTTAGAGAACACAAAATCCAAATGAGGTGATATATGAGTGCCAAAATGGGAAACAGAGGGACAGAGAGGAGGCAATCAGGGAATTAAGAGCTGTCACACCTAAGGCTCTGAACAGATCCTACTGAATTCAGTAGAAGCATTCTGTAGTTAGTGATGAGAAAAAAGGGACCAAAGGTGGAAAAGACAGCAAGGAACGAGAGTGTGAACAGGAGGCAGAGGGCAGAGATGGTGCAGAGTAAGGGATTTGGGAGGCAGAGACCAGACATCACAGAGCTGAGAGGGTTAATGTGAGCACCTAGGAGACTTCTCTGAAATCCATAGCCAAGGTTTTTGCCACAAGAGCCCATCTCTGATTATACTTTGAATTCAGTGAGGTATATCTTTGGAAATGTGGTCAGTGTGATGTGCACACTAATAGAGTACATGTAGTCACAAAAGACAATAATCCGTTTACAGTGTTGTACAGCATTGATTTAAAAAACTTGTCCTCTGACAGAGGACACTGACAAAGGTTGTTGCCTTGTATTTGTGAACTCTATAGCTCTGTTCAGTCATTGATTTTTCTATGATGGCTCTTCAGCATTATAATAAACTGAGACAGATGGAGCCTGTCATTTTTGTCTTTATAACAGGTTGTCTTTACCATCTCCGTATCTTGACTTCTCTTTTTTACTCATTAGCTCCAGTTCCAGAGACAGCCAGCTGGCAATTGTTTGCCAAGAGGAAGTGTCTCAGGATGAGACTTATGATGAAAATTTGAATGAAGACATTGAGTACTGTAGTGAACCAAGTCTGCTCTCTACTGAAATGTGAGCTTTGCAGCTTTAGTCAAGGTGTTTGGGTGGTTTTTGAATTAAAGGGGAGAGGTGGGAAGAGGTGACTTTTTTCTACAAAAATTTCAATTCATGGGATAAGGTCAGAAGATTTTAGTCAGATGACTCAAATATCAGAAAATAAAACAAAAACAAAACCTGCAGAAGTAACATTGAAAGGATATCTTTCACTTAGGATTTTCCTTTTTCTCTGAAGGAGACATTTGGATCTACAGGGCCTTCCCCCACACTCACTGCTACCCCCTGATGCTCCCAAATCTCATTCTTAGAGGGTTTCTCTGTCTCATGGTTGTTACTGCTCCTGGACCAGTTATAGCCTCAAGCTAGCTCACTATTGCAACCTTTTGCTAGCATGACCTTCCTGGCTTCCTTGCTGGAAGAGGGGTTATTCTCTCCAATATCAGCTGCTTTTCTAAATCCTTCTGTTCTCCTTTCCAGGCTTGCATACCAAGATGATGAAAACAGACAACTCACTCCACCAGAAAACAGCAAAGGAGAGGACAGCCGGCACTCTCCGAAGAAAGGGTTTCTGTGCTCCTCAGCACTAGGTAACCTCCCAGCAGGACACACAGGCTGTGCTCTCCTGCCCTGGTGGGGTTCCCACATCTGGGGAGTCCCAGCATGTGTGGGCACAGGGGTTGCTGTTTGCTGCATTTAGCTCCTGAGACCAGGAATCCCCCGGCGTGCAGATGATCCTCACCACGCACGTGGCTCTACTGACTTTATGCTCAGTCAGTAGATGAACCTATGACTGTTTGGGTAGCCCATGCAGCCTGTTTGATTAAGCCTGCCTGTGAATTAGGGGAGCTTATTTGAGCCCTGTAGGCTCTACAAACAGTCACCAGGGAGTCACTGTATGGGCTGGCCCTCGGAGTGTGGTGGTCTGTGTGTATTCAGCAGGGAGAGGTTATCTCTGTTCCCTGCTACCAGGAACACAGTGAATTTCCAATTAAGTTAATACAACACAAATTTGCTATCTGTTCTGAATGTACCTGGAGATTTTCAAGTGCCTGAGCCTGTAGACTACGCTGTCAGGTGAAATCCATGAATCACAAGATTTTATGGAAGTATCAAGACACATGTAAGAGTCTGTGAGAAAATGAACTCTTCTAGCTGCAATATTTTTCAGCCTTTTTCCTGAGTATTGGTGTGCAGAAAAAGGACATTGCAGGGAGAAACTAAAAAGAATCATGTATATAAAATATATTCTTACAAAATAAGAGTGACAGGCTAGGTAGTGTAATGTTTAAAGTGAGGCTACTGAGTCTTCACTCAAATTTTTATACAATTAAGTGTTCTAAAAGCATTTACTTTATTTCAAATCTTAAAATATTTGGCAGTGATAATTCCTATATGTAAGGCAGTCAATCCTTGATACAATGCTTCATTAACTGCATTCTAATGAATATTTATATGGTAATGTCATACTCATTTTACTTGTTGCTTTTTTTTCTCTAGAAAGAAAAAATATTTTTAACCTGCATTGTAGCATTCATTCTCTGGGTTATAACACATTTTTTCTAATCCCTGAGAGGGTTTTTTGTCAACAAATCAGTATTATAAATACCTACTGTTTTCAGAATTCTAATTTTCTTTCCTTCTTTGGAAAAATGTCAACAGTATCAAGAAATCCACAAAATATTTCAGTGTGCTGTTCATTAAATATTTAATATTGGATTTATTTTCTATTCTTCCGAAGTAAAGCCTGTGCACTTTTTCATAAGTATACCTTGCAGTACTTTTAAATTTTTCATAGGGAAAAGAATTCTCATATTTAGAGAAGTAAAGTTGAATTTTATAGCAAGTAAACATTTCAACTGTTTCAACAGTTCCCCCTAAAATCTTTTTTTTTTCTTTCCCAAGAGGAAAAAGCCTTTTTTCTCTTCTCTCCTTTCCAAACTTTAAAAATGCTTCATGTCTATCTAAGTCACCTTCCACTCACCAGTAAATTCACCATTGATTAATTCACTTCCACTTGACCTTGCTATAGACACAGTCTCATAAGCTGTGGCATGTCTGGCAGCTGAGGGACACAGATCACATGCAAGCAGGAGGCCAATGTCACCTGAGCAGCCTGATGTCCCCTCCTGCGTGTTGTGTACAGCCAGGCACAGCACCAGAGCCTCAGCTGCCATCATCAATCCTGACAGAGGCTTTGCCTGAACCAGAGAGGTCTGAGAACACTTCCACTGCTCGGGAGGGAAATCAGCTGCATGTATTTTAAAAGAGGCCAAATAAAAATCATTGTTCAGAATTTGATCTGAAGGAAGCATTGGTTGTTTCATGATGACTGACTGCTTTCTGCAAATACATAGGCTCTGGAAAGGGAAAGGTGTCAAAGGGAAGTGGACAGAGCCAGTGGGACTGCACTAAAAGAAAGAGAAAACAGATTACCTGTAGTGTGTTATGAGTGATGGACACAGTTATGTGCGATTGCTCTTTCAGGTCGAAGGGCATCTTTTCACTTAGAGTGTTTGAAAAGACAGAAAAACCAGGGCGTAGACGTCTCACAGAAGACAGTCCTGCCTTTGCATCTGGTACATCATCAGGTAAGTGTTAATAACCACAGCAGTGAAACTGAGACTCTACCACTGGCACTGCCCCCCAGTGCACCCCAAACAACTTTTTATAAACCCTTTGGGATAGTTTCTCACCCACATTAAGGGTCCAGTTTTTAGAAATCAGGTTTGCCACGATGCTCATTCCTGCGTTCAGGATTTTTATTGTTCCCAGAAGAATGCTGCAGGAACATGTCCTTTGGACTCAGCAGAGTTATCATTTTCTGATGTCAGTAAAAGAATAAAATAAAATACTAGCTGAAAGATAAAAATAGCCACCCAAATTGCACACTGCAGTGCAATTACTCTGCCTTTGATGGTAGTGTGCATGTGAATAAAATGTGCATAGTCTACTTTCACATTAATTAAAGGTAACCAGTAACTGTAATTAATCATTTTAAAACATAATCTGATTACAGGTAATTAATCAGCTTCTTAAGCCCTTTGCAACTGTGTTCAGCAGCCTAGCAAATGTATGCTTAGGCACATACCTAGATGATTAGCCAGCTGTCATACTCCAGAGTAGATTCGTGTCTTTTACTTTGATGATGCCACTTTTTGTCACCATGAAAGAAGCAGGTGCAGATGGTAGTGCCTGCCTTGCAGGTGTGGTGTCCTGCTCCCTGTTGTCCCCCAGGAGCAGGGCAGAATGGCCTTGTCACCTCTTTAGCTGCCACACAGGCACAAAATGCCACATGGCAGGGCTGAGAGGAGTGAGAAGCCAGAACAGAGAAATGAGAGGTGAGCATGCCTGAGGCTCCCTGGCTTTTCTCACCTCCATTCCCAGAGAGTGATGCTTCAATTCTTGAACTCCAGAAAGCAGTAGTCTGCAGGGAGTTACAGCTGTGGCAGGGACAACCAGAAAATACCTTGGAGCAGGGAGGAGTGGGCAGGAAACAGCTTCCCACGTTCAACAGCCCTCCTGAGACTTCCTGCCCTCCCCTGGCAGGCCAGGCAGAGGGAACACGTGCCTCCCACCCTGCTGGCAGAATCACCTCCCTCCAGCATGTACAAATAGGATGGAGTGACTTCACCATTCTTCATTCCACCATGCATATCCAAACTTAGAGGGATGGGGCTCTGTCCACCTGAGTGTCACTCAGCCAGTGCTTAAAACAAGAATGTAAGAGTGGAAAAGTTGCCTCTGCTAAACGGAATGGATTTTGTTGCTGTAAATGCTTGAAGAGGTATCCTCATCAAATACTCGTGCATCACAATATGTAAATGTATGCAGCTGAAGCTCAAAGCAATCCCCCAGAGCTTCTTCCAGCTTCCTCAGCACCTTATATTTTTGATAAAACACTTTGTTATATGTTTCTGCCAACAAGTTGAAAAATTGATTCCACTGTTCTGCCTGACAGATGTATGTCTCTCCTTGAAGACCTGGCAGTTTAAGGGATGTGCTGAGGCCGTCACAGCCTGCAGGGCATGACTTACACAGAAGGGTTTTTAAGGGCTTTCTTCCTCGTTGAAATTTGATGGGAGTTCCTGAAAAAAACCTTGGTGAACCCTGTAGGTAACTAATAATTAATTCTTTTGTTCATCTGTCACTGAAGTCATCAGCACAGCATAGTTATCAGTTCCCAAGGATTTCAGTGGCAGATGGACTGAGCTTCATTTAACATTAGATAGCTTATAGTGAGCTCTCTACTTTAAACTGGCCAGTTCAGTCCCACTGTGGTCAACAGCAGGAATGAGCATCTCCAAAGGGCAAAGTTTAAGTCTTGTAAAATCATGTCTTTCAGAAAGCATTTTCAGAGAGAGCATTTTCAGGCAGATATTGAAGAGATGGGAGGCTTGCCAGTGTCCCTACACAGTTTTCTTAGACTTCACACAGAGCCTTCAGATAGCTAAAGCTGGGTGAGACTAACCCCAACCTGAAAAAAAGGGATTCTCTGCAACACAATCCACATGCTTTTGAATTTCTGTGCATTTATTTCATTGCTCATGACTGATCTCTGTGAGATGAGCATACAACTCTGACAGTATTGCATATAGAACAAGGAAGCAGTCACCATGAATAAGGCAGCAGATCAGCCCTGTGCAACATGGGGCTTCTTGAGAGATTACAAGCTGGATGACTCAGAGGTGCTGTATATGATTACAGGAAGGACTGGATGGCTGAAAGTATAATCATCAGATATTGATCCTCCCACCAACAGCAGATGCCTTACAGTCCAGTGGTGGATTTAAAGTTACTGCCAACTGCAGACACATGTAAAATTCACATCTGGTATCCGTTCAGGTTTCTCAGTAGACGCTTAGAGAAAACATAGCAACTGGCAATAAAAGCTCACAGTATGTGTGGTGGCAGTGGTGGGAAAACGGGTTGCTGTATCACCCACTGGAGCAGAGGTGGTGTTTCTGGCAAGGCTGTGGGGAGTGGGGCTGCATGTCAGTGCTGTGGCTCCAAGGCTAAGGAACCGCAGTTGTGAAAGTTTTCAGTCTGGTGTTGGCACAGGGTACCCCACTTAAAGGAAAGCTTGCGAAATGAGTTTGCAGCAAACATCCAAACCCATCGAGGAGCTGGCAGCTGTTGTCACAAGCCTCAAGACTCTCCAGGCCTTTCTCGGGTCATTCCTACAGAACCAACTCCTTCCAGCCTTGCTGCTAAGCGCAGGCTCTCCCTCACCTTGCTCCTCCTCTGTCCACAGGCACTAGCAGTGGCCGGCCTGAGTCCCCTCCTGCAGCGAAGCCATTCCCCCACCATGTTCTCCCGGCTGTGTGCTACGCCCCCCGCCACCCCCTGCAACCGTGGCTGGCCGCAGCAGACCATCCCGACCCTGCGCCTCGACGGGGCAGAGTCCACAGAGAAGCTCAACAGCAGCTTCCCATCGGTGCACTGCGGCTCCCGGCACCCCGACAGCACCGGCTGCGGCAGCCCGAGGAGAGCCAGGCCGGTGTCCCTCACCGTCCCCAGCCAGCCCGCCGGGAGCAGCAGGCAGTTCCACGGCAGTGCCAGCAGCCTGGTGGAAGCGGTAAGGCTGCAGGGACACGGGGGGCATGAGCAGTGGCGAGGCCAGCTGGGAACAGGGCGCTTGGAAGAGCAGGGAGACAGAAACATTGCTGTGCGCAATGCCAAGAGTTAGGAGAGCCCATGTCCAAGTGGCGTGGATGGGAGATGGACCTCTGGGAAGAAGGGTTGTGTTAGAGGTGTGACAGGGTTGGCGATGCAGGGTACTAACGTATGTCTTTGTTTCTGGTTCCCTACCCGCCCTTGAAGGTCTTGATTTCGGAAGGACTGATGCAGTTTGCTCAAGATCCAAAGTTCATTGAGGTCACAACCCAGGAGCTCGCAGACGCCTGCGACATGACGATAGAAGAGATGGAAAATGCAGCAGACAACATTCTCAATGGTAACAGCAAGCAGAGCCCCAATGGCAACCTCTTGCCTTTTGCTAACTGCAGGGACCCAGGGCAGGACAGTGCAGGAGAGGAAGAGGAAGAGGTGCAGAACCCGGATTGTAGAATAAGTCAGGAGGAGCTCAAGGACAGCAGGATTTATATCAGCAGCCTGTAGTTGCCAGGGCTGGAAGCGATGCTGGTTTTTTATTTGTTTCAATGTTCCTAATGGGTTTGTTTCAGAAGTGCCTCACTGTTCTCGTGACCTGGAGTAACCGGAACAGCGTTCTTCATTCATTTCTGTTGGGACGAGTCGCAGAGTTGGGTGGTGTAAGAAAGCTTTTCAGGAGCGGATATAACCCCAGCACGTGTCCATGAAGGAAGAGTGAGGAGGAGGAGGAAGAGGAGGAGAGCCAGCTCCCTCTTTTTTTCAGTCCCTGCACAAGGAACGACGACTGCCTCCGGAGCACGAAGGGGAACCTCAGCTTCCCGTGGATGGCCCTAGCCAAAAGGACCCTGCGCCAAACGGGTGTCTTTCGACTTTGCTTGTAAAAATCATTTTGCACATATTCTGTACGAGCCTCACCGCCTCCATAAAGCCAAGGCCCTTTGATTCGGAAGGGGAGGAGGACTCCTGCTGTGGATGCCCAGGCCGCGGCGGGGAGGAGGGGGCAGGAGGAGCCAAGGGGCCCCCGCCGGCCAATCAGAGCTCAAGCAGCCACTCGCCAGCCAATCCGAGCTCGGGCAGCACCCTGCCGGCCAATCAGAGCTCAGGCAGCACCCTGCTGGCCAATCAGAGCTGAGGCAGCACCCTGCCAGCCAATCAGAGCTCGGCCAGCCGGCCATGCCAGCCAATGGCAGAGCCCGTGGCGGCGGGCTTGTGTAGGTCTCTTCTTGCGTTGCGGTTTGGTATTTTCTTGAAAGCATGTTGCAGTTTTTATTTTGACTTCTCTTATTTTATTTTATTTTATTTTTGAGGGAGAAGGGAGTGTTTACAGCGTTTTGTAATCACCTAC
Organism: Campylorhamphus procurvoides; assembly: GCA_013396655.1. NCBI lineage: Eukaryota > Metazoa > Chordata > Aves > Passeriformes > Dendrocolaptidae > Campylorhamphus > Campylorhamphus procurvoides. Next base: position 521,336 of record WBMV01004156.1, on the reverse strand, counting down.
CTTTTTTTTTTTGGTTTGGTTTTATTTTTCACCTTTGCAAATGTTAAATTGGTTTGGTCATGTTGTATTATTTAAACCGGGGCGGGGAGGGGGTTTCTCCATTGAAATTTGGTAGAAGTATAATGATAGACGAGTTTTACCGACCATTATGTACACCGAGAATTTGTAATTTTATTTACTAGTAACTGAAACCTTTTTTTGTTGTTGTTTTATAATTTAAAGATAGTAGGCAATGCACTTGATATAGTCTTGCACATTTGAGTGATTGATTTGGGTTCTTTTTAGTGCTAAGTATATCTGTGAGTGTGGGAGCAATACGGGGCGAGTGTGCGTGCGCGCGTGCGTGTGGAAGTGCGGGCAGCTCTCCACGTCCTGGTCTGAGCTGCAGGAGACCTGTACCTGGGGCCATTTGAATGCAAAAACAAACCACTGTCTCTGCTTTGGAAAAGGGAATCAGTAACTTTGCATTTTCTGTTCCACAAGATATGCAAAAACAATGCAATAATGTTAATTTTAAAATAAAATTGTTAAGTCGTGTTGGCATTAAAACTGTATAGAAGAAAAAAAATTGCGGGGGTGGGGGGGGAACTAAAAGAAAAAAAAACAACCCAGAAGGCGTTACGCTTCCATATATTCTGTGTGATGTTTTATTGCATTGATAATGTTTCTGTTGAAGAAACCGTTATACTTGAATTCAGGTCAGTTTCAGTATTTTTCAAATATTTTTTTAAAATGAATTGCAATTGTGCCAAGCAAAGATAATGAATTGAATTAAGTTTGTTTTAAAAAAAAAAAGAAAAAAAAGAATCACTTCTTGTATATTTTGCTGCATGTCAAGTGAATCATTTCGTATTTGGAATGTGCCAAGCTTTACCTTTGAACTTTTAAGTGCTTTTCTACGTGTGGTTGGGGAAAGGGGTACTATTTTTTTTTTCCTTTTTTAATTTGTACAATGAACAAAGTGTACCTGGTGTAAGTAACTATTCTGCAATCCACTGACAGGTTGAACGTTACTGATTTTGCATATCTTGTGTTCATTTTCCTTCTTCCTCACTCCCTTTTAACGTGCACGATGACTTTATTGGTAGAGAATCTTTCTTCCCGAGACCGGGACATTTTATTCAGGCTTTATTTTCTTTCCTTTTGCACAATTTCTCTCTAAAGGTCTCGTCCCACTCAAGGGTGGCAAGACCCCCAAGCCCATTTGGCAGATCCATCCTACATATTCAGCTGGCACCAGCAATTCAAGGAGCAAGGGGGAAAAAACCTGCTTTCAGTATTATTTTATTAGATAGCTGACCCTGCTGCATTATAGCAGGATGCTGGGAAAAGAAATGGAAGAATCAGAGTAAGTTAGCAAAGAGAAGTTTCTAACTCTGGCCTGGACTGAAAGCAGAGGGTAAGTGGGGGAGAGAGCTCTGGATCTTTATCAGAAGAATTGCTGCAGTCTGTTCAAGAGGCAGATAGTAAGTGACTTTTTGGTGTTCCTATGCATGGTCTCAGTCCTCTTCCCAGACTTTAGTGGATGGGTCAGATTCTATGCCCCAAAACCTCTGACAGCATAGCATGTCCTGGCCAGATTTCCTGATTAGTGAGTATAAAACTCTCTTGACTTTTCTCAGACTGATATTTGGCCCTAACCCACGAGAGAGACTGAAAAACCATGTTTGTATTGTTAGATTTTATGCAACTGATTTTTGTCCAGATTACTGCTGGTTTTTCTCCCTTCCCAAGATAGTTCATAAATTTGCAGATCAGTGCTGAGTTAGGCAGTGTGATCTGACTCAGAGCTAAACTTTCATTCAAATCTTGAGCTTCTGCAGATGTCCGAGAACACCATTTATTGCATACATTGATTACATTAGTTTTGTAATGCTCATGTTTTTCTTCTTGATTCTCTGGGGGATAAAGGAGAAATAGCAAAGATATTTTTGACAGTGCACTTTTTGAACTGGCCAGTATCAGCCCAGGACACCTTCAAAAAAACCCAAATACATTTAAACTAGAGAAATATGAATCAATTTGTAGAACCATCTGTCATCAAAGTCATAATCAAAGGACCAACATGAGAAAGTAACCGGCTCATTTTGGTCATCCCTTTCCATCCCTTGTGCCAGTATCGAGACAGGCACACAAATGTGTCTCTCTTTGAGTTTGCTGCTGCTAGTGCTGATACACTCCAAAGGTACTTGAAAGGAAAGAACGCTGTGCCTGGCAATGAAAGGGCTCCCTATGTCATTTTCTTCCACTAGAAAGTCCATCTGAGTCCCCCAGAGGGAGACAGAAGGTCTTCTCCCCTCCTGACAAACAGGGTACTTCACCTAAATTAGTGGTGACAATGGGCATTTTGAATGCTTGGCAGCCCGTGTCATCTTTGAGGACTTTTCCTGAATGGGAAGGAAAACGGAGGAAAGGATTATGCCCCACACATTCCTGGTGAAAGCTGTGACTCCCTCAGGGGTCAGAGCCTACAATGTCCAGGGGAAACTCTGTTCTGTTCTAGGTCCTGCAGAGTGGAAAATGTATGGCTAACAGAGAATGCAGATGACTTTTGTGGTTTGAGGGGCAGGTGTTAAATTCAGTAATTGCTGGTGCCAGCTGTGCAAATTTCTCTTTCTGGGGAGGGCGGCATTTTTATTTATTTTTTTTCTCATTTGAGGTACTTCCAATGTGCACATTGTGACAGGCCTGAGCAAAGAGCTACTGCCTCCTTCAAGTGAGGCAGAGTCTGGGGGACAGTGGGAAGGAGGGGGCAGGTTTAGTTCCTGAAATGTTTCCCTGTGTATGGGAATGGACCGTGGGTACAATCACTGACTGTGCTGTGGATGGAAGCTTTGAAGGAACCGATGGCTGAGGAGTGGCATGGAAGGAAAGGAAAGGATGGGGAAAAGAAAAGGATCTGCTGTTTGCCTGAGCCTCTCTGACTTGCAAGAGTACACTGCAGACTAAAGACGTTTCTTCTAAAACAACAAACCTCCTCCCTGCATCACTCCTGCTCATTAGTCCAGACAGTACTTGGCCAGCCACACCGGGTGCATTTCTTTTTTTCTTCCTTATTTCTGTGTGGCCGATGTGATGGGAAAGAAAGTGGAACTCATGGTTCAGAGCTGGAGTTTCGATACCCACAGACCTTTTGTGCATCACCTGCCTCTTCAGCTGGACATGTGGACGATGATGGTGTAGATGCTGCTGCTACTGCAGGGGTCCCGCCTGGTCTATAACCCTGCCCACCACACCCCAGCACAGAGGGACAGCCAGAGAGGCGCCATGTACAGAATCGCATCTATTTCTGCTTTGTTTTCTGACTCAGAACCCTGCCCCGATGACTACGACAACAATGACAACAACAACAAAAAAGGGCAAATGCATTTTTTACATTTCTTGATAATTTCCAAAGCAATGTATCATTGCTTTCTTTAGACTGACGCCAATATAACAGTTGTATGGGTCTCAGCCAGGCTCCTGTGTCTTTTCTGCCTGATAGTTTCAGATTGCTGTATGAAATGTATGCGCGTTTGCACACAGACACAATCATACAAGGTGATGGCACCACGAGCCCGTGGGGTTGTCCACCTGTGTCACAGATGAAGTTGGAGGCCTTGCTTCGTACGTGTAGATGAGAAACCCCGACCCACTGGTCCAGTGAGCTGAAGTGAAGCAGCCCTACTGAGACAGAACTGAGTATCCTAAAATATATGCATGGTCCTGTTGTGACTGCCCCCACGGCAGGGGCAGGGTGGGGGAGAGGAACACTCAATGGGGAATTTGGAGCACAACAAAGTTGGTAAGATAAGTAGAATCCAGTTGGGGCTTTCTGGTAGTGGTGAGATTTTATCAGTTCCCATAATGAGAACTGTAGTGCATATAAAGGAAACATTCCAGGCCATCGGAAGCCCCAGTTCCCATCTTGCTATCATGAAACTGGAGGGCACTAGAGGCCACAGAGGTTGGGTTGATTCACAGAATGTGGAAAACAGACCTGGCCCCTGAAAAATTTTATTATATTTTGCCCCCCTTTATTTTCTTCTTCAAAGAAGTCTGAGAAATATAATACTCAATAGCTGCACAGGGCTTCTTTTTTCCTTCTTTTGAATGTTGCAAAGTTTTAAAAGTTTTATTCCGGGTGAGCGAGCCCAGGGATCCAGAAGGTTTACAATGGGATCTCAGTCCATAGAGCTTTTATCTCTGTTCCTGCTTTGTTTCTGGACAGCTGAAACCACTATGGCCATGCTGTTAGAGCACCCTGAAGTGGGGCGGGTGAGGGCAGAAGCACAGCAAGAGATGTGTCCTGTACTGAAAACAGATTGGGCTCCAATTGCTTTCAGAGAAGTCAGTAGCATCACACTGGAACGGGAAAAGAACCCTTTCCTGATACAAACGTTAGTGTTCTAGTTAAATCCTCCATTCTCCCCCTGCCCCTTATGGGGAACTTAGCTGTTAACACTTGAGCATAAACAACAGGCCTTCTTTAGGGGCACAGGGCTCGACTCAGTTGCCTAAATGTGGGTGTTTACTGTCACTTGAGATACCCGACAGTACTCTGCCGGGTCTGTGGCAGCTGGTTCAGAAAGGCACAACTCTGCCCCAGGCAGGGCTGGTGTCACAGCTACCAGCCCCAGTGGATGGCAGAGGTCTCAGATGGCGGGAGACAATTAGGCAACTTAATCAAGTCCCTTTCCAAAGGGCTAATTGAGAGGAGCAGCACCAATGAACGGATGTAATGAGGGAATCTTCATTAGCATTACCAAGGGCTTAGTTAGGCAGGATGAGGAGCTTGTCTGCACACTCCCATGCTGTTGTTTTCCTACCCCAAGTCAGGCACACAGCCTCCACTCCTACAGCCTGGCATTGGCAGCGCTCTGCCCAGCCCTCACCTTGGGTCAGGGTTAGTGTCTGCATCCCAGGCCCTATGGAATGGGGGCAAGCCCAGGCCAGAGTAGGCGTCACTCCACCCAACAACAGATTTTCCTGCCAGTGTTCAAACAGCCCCTTTCCAAAGCTTTATCCTATTCCAGACAGACCCACAAACTCAGACACCATTTGCTAGCCTCATAATTCGGACGATGAAACACTCGTGTTTTTCTGTTAGCTCTTCCCCAAACAGGCTTTTGGTATTTTAAGCATCTTAAGTCAGTCTGCTCCCATCTCAAGCACCTAGGTAGACTGGCAGCCAATACTATCTAAATATCATCAACTTTATGATTGCTCATAGAAATGATTGTTTCAAGCTTATTCAGTCTTGACAGTTTGAATGTGGGAAGATTTTGGAGAAGGAGGAGTGAGATTGTAAATATCTCTTTGACAAACATTGCTGCATCACACACACAAAAAAAATGGGGAGATACTTATAAAACTGCCTTAAAAATCAATTCTGAATGATGGCATCTCCCTCCAAACAATTGCCACTTGATAGAGCAAGGGATGAGTCACTTTGGGTGAATTCTGGCAAGAAGTGGTTGGAATCTAGTCCAGTTTCTGGAGTGAAAGTGTTGTTTAGGAGCTGATCTCTCACTCAGTCTGAATTCACATCAGCACCAATGACTGAGCACTGCAGGATGACGAAAGTTTAAGGTCTGGGGGTGCTTGTCTGGCCTGCACCTGCACGGTTGGGGTGTGGCCCAGCAAGGTACCAGTGTTTCCCAGTGACTTCAGGGAAGATGGGGTTCCTCAGCACCTCTTGAGTTCAGGCCCTGGAGCACCATTTCCTGCTCTGATCATCAGCTATAAATGTTGATAAATATAAGTGTTTTGCCTTCATTTGAATTGCCCAGAGCTGTAAAATGACCTCTCTCAAGTATAAATCAGCCCAGATATAAACCTCCTCTCCCACTCTTCCCTACACTCCCTGCCCACCCTCCCAAGCCCTCCCTTGCACCTCCACCCAAGCCCTTCCCTGTCTCAATTCTTTACCTCCTTCCACAATTTTATATCTAGTTTTCATGAACCCACAGAAATGCTTTTGTAAATAATGCTGTACAGTTTGTAACCGTCATGTAAGCCTGTCATCAGTGCCAGAGTCCGTCTTGCCCTCTCGCACGTTTTAAAATCAACAGAGGAAAGTTAGAGTGAGTGGCCCGCCAGTGAGCTATAGGGTCATCTCTGTGTGGGACAAATGTATATTCCTGTAAGATTGCATTTTTATCTAAGGAATGATGTTATTTTAAAATTGCTAATAAATTTCTAAACAATGTCCAGATTTGTTTAATATTGTAAATGTTATCAAAACTCCTTTGACATTGCTCCCTTCTCCCAGCGGTGGCTGAAAAATAAGACAGCTTCCTGCAGCCCCTTATTTCCCATGGGCAGCCCTGCTGCCAACCATGGGCTCCCACCTGTATTTAAGGGGCTGCAGAACAGTCTTGACAGTCACAGTCTGCCCTGTTAAACAGTGACTTAGGAAATCTCTCTGTACTGTTGTCACCACAGAAATCCTGCCATGTCATGATGTCCAACGCGTGACTCACGTGTAACCACACATTTAACATTTTCTCTACTGGATTCCTTTTTACCAAGCACATGCAACAAAAAACGAATGCCCGCAGCTTAAATATGGTGTAATTAGTATATACAGAAGCCATGAAGCTAATGGGATGATAACAAGTAACATCCCACGCATTTACTTTTCGACTAAACGCATTTGTTCTACCATGGTTATCAAGCAATTACGTTGCGCTGCCAGCTGAGCGCTGCCTTTCTGTCACAGCACTGCAAATCACAGCGTGCCCAGCCCAAGTACATCAGGATAAGATTGACTAAAATAATGGCTAAAGAAAAAAAGAACGGTTTTTTTTTCAGTTATGTGTATATATATAAATATATTTCCTCCTGACTCACACACAGTTGTCAGGACTGCAGGCTTTGCTGGTACTGTTAATAATACTGTTAATAGGAACGTGTTTAGAACAGGGGGGAAGGCACAGCACACACCTCTGGTGGGGTTTATTCCTCTGCTGCTGCTGCCAGCTCTGAATGCCCACGGGGCTCTCCCTGTGCAGAGCCATCCCAACCCCGCCCGGACGTGTCCCTGTGCCCCCTGTGCCTTGGCAAAAGGGGGGGATTGCGCTGGGTGATCCCCACACCAACACGACCACCCCCGGCAGGACCGGGGCGGTGATGGGGCGGCGCTGGGGCGGGGCTGCAGAAGTACTGGGGCGGCGATGGAGCAGCACTGGGACGGTGATGGGGCAGCACTGGGACGGTACTGGGGAGGTGATGGGGCGGCACTGGGGCGGTGATGGAGTGGCACTGTGGCGGTGATGGAGTGGCACTGTGGCAGCACTGGGACGGTACTGGGGCGGTGATGGGGCAGCACTGGAGCGGTGATGGGGAGGTGATGGGGCGGCACTGGAGCGGTGATGGGGCGCTGATAGAGCAGCACTGGGGCGGCACTGGGGCGGTGCTGGCGCAGCACTAGGGCGGTGCTGGAGCGCCACTGGGGCAGCACTTGGGCGGTGCCGGAGCAGCACTGGAGCGGTGATGGGGCAGCACTGGGCCCGTGATGGGGCGGCGCTGGGATAGCACTGGGGTGGCGCCGGGGCAGCACTGGGGCGGTGCTGAGAAGTACTGGAGCAGCACTGGGGCGGTGCCGGGACAGCACCGGGGCGGTGCTGAGGCAGCACCGGGGCGGTCCCTCGGTGCCCCGGCCCCTCCTCAGGTGCGGGCGGTGCCGGCCCGCGCAGGTCGGGCCCGGAAGGCCCGGGGCGGCTGAGGCGGGAGGGCCATGGCGGGCGGGGGAGCGCGGCCCGCACCGCTCCTCCTGCTCCTCCCGCTCCCATTCCCGGTCCTGCTCCTGCTCCCGCTCCCGCTCCTCCTGCCGGCCCCCGGCGCGGCCCTGCGGCTGCTGCTGCACAGCCCGCCGCCCTTCAGCTGCTCGCAGCCGGTAAGAGGGGCGCGGGGCCGGGCTGGCGGGGAGGAGGCCCGGGTGGTCCCGCGGCATTCCCATTGCCCTCACGGCATTCCCGGCGCTGGGAACGCGACCCGGGGAGCGCCGGTCCCGCGCTCGGCTGCGGCGGGGCTGGGCTGTGCTAATCCCCGGCAGGATGTGAGTCTTTGCCAATCGCCGGCGTTGCTTCATGTCCCAAATGGTTTAACCTGTTCCTTGCACATGGGGGGGTTATCTTTATTATTATGATTTTAAGGGAAATCGCGGTGTCTGTTGAAGGGCTATGGGAACAAGGATCGCTCGTAGCCGGGAGTTTTGAGGAGGCAGGTTTGGGGTGCCCTGTGGGACCAGCCGGGCAGGAGGTGCAGTGTGTGGGGTCTGTATGAAAAGCGACCGACCCCATCCAGCTCTGGCACCCCGGGGGTTTGGGGGGATTGTTTGGGGTTTGTTTTCCTGCTGGTCGTGGTTGGTGCTTTTCTGCCTGAGATAACGTGTAAAGAGTGTGTCGGACGGGGAAGAGAGCAATACTTTTGCTTTTTATTCCTGTCAACAATCGCGCTTGGTGCATAAATAGGAAGATGGGCAGCTGTGCTCTCAACCTGGAGAGTTTCACATGCCATGGTACCCTTTCAGCAGTCTAGCGAAGGCAGCTAGTCAGGTGCAGCTGTACACATATGTAAAACAAAACCTGTCCTTTGGGATGAAAGCTTCTGTCATCTTTTCCTGTACACATTTCCTGTGTTGATTTTTTTTTGTCTAGTCTGGCTACTTTCCTCATGTCTGACTGTATCCTTACCTCTCTTTTACCGCACCTCTGCTCTGCTGCCTTCACTCCTATTTAGAAAGACCCCAAGAAAACGGACCACTCGTCCAGTTTTATTTTAGGCTGAGCACTGTGGAGTTACAAAATACAAAATCTTGGTAAAGTGGAAAGAAGACATTACAATACTGCTTAGGCATCTCACATAACCACGACATCCCAAATGTTAGTCACATGGAGATTGAGAAAAATATATTAGAGAGTTTCTGTGAGTCCTTGGATGGTTGGGCTGTGCCTGACTTTGTCTTGCTGTCTGTACCTCGATCTTTTAGGAAATGTGAGCCACGGTAACTTGGTGAGGGGTTCACCAGTGCATCCCCAACTTTCACTGAGGAACTGTGTTGCCCCGCGTTCTGGGTGAGCTCACAGATCACTGAATATGCAAGGCTGCTACTCTGGCCTTTTCTATCAAAAAGCGGATTTGTAAAATGCAGGTAGACGTACGAAAAGGGAGTTGTCTTAAGCCCACGAGGAGCCCCTTTAGAAACAACTGTGAAGCTGCTGACAAATACAGAAAAACGTACCATCAGCTGAAGTTATGACAGTTGAAAACAGTTTCCCCTCTTCCCTTTCTGTTGGCTGCCGTGTTTTCGAAGGATGATTCAGTAACCCTTTCAACCTGTGACTGTGCTGTGGTTCAGAAGAGAAGCTGTTGCTGAGCAAGGCGGGTGGGACCCACTTCCTTTTTTCTAACCCTCTGCTCACGCTGCTGTTGCTGAGCTGTGGGGCGGGTAAGGGTGAGCAACAGCAGCTTTCTCAGCAAAACTCGTGGGGCAGAGGCTGCTTGGGAGGTGAAGTGGAGGGAAAGTGTTGCATCAGTATTGGTAGATGCCTGTAAATTGTGACAGTAAAACTAAGTGCTTCTTAACGGCTCATCTTATTAAAATGCCCACAAATGCACTTATAATGGGCTTTATCCCCCACCACTCCATCAAAACTGCTCAGCTGTAGGGCTGAATAGCACAGCTGCAAATCTAGTTAAATCTAGTTCCTTCTAGTAATTGTTATTCAAATATGTCATCTGCAGGGTGGGTTTTTTTCTATGTGAAGGGAAACAACATCGCACAGCTTAAATACCCGTCTGGTTGTTCATCATCAAGTGTTAAATCGCTGCGTTCAGTCATTGGGCTGTAACTGTCCTGGAGGGATGCAGTGTTCGTAACCCTGCCATCTCTGTAACATCTATCCTGAAGATGAGCAATGGTGGTGCATGTGAGGAAGGCTTTTCCAGGTCCTCCTTTACAAAAGTGTTCATTCTCCCTTTGCTATTGACTGAGCTCTCTCATTCCCTTCTGTGGCATCTTTTTGCTGTGTTAACATAAACTGTGTTTGCACTTAGTGCTGCTTTTGAATTTGGATTTCATTTTACTGAGAATTTATATGAGGGGAAGAGAAAAATTCAGAAATATGAGGGGAAATGCTTAAAAAAACCAAAACAGTTTTGTAAAAGATGGTTGTTTCCTGCCAGCCTTAAGCAAATCACCCTTCAGCAGTTATTCCTTTATTGTGTTCATGTCCAGTTGATCTTTATTTCTTTTTACTGAGGAATCAGGAAAGGGAAACTTCAGAAAACTTCAAAACATCCAAGGCTCAGAAAATACACAGAATGGCTCATAGGCAAGAGGAGGATTTTGGACAGCTGGAGCTCTTCCCATTCAGCAGCCACTCTCTAAAGGAAAACTGGACACTTGCCCAGCTCAACTGTGGTTTCTTGCTAGTTACCACAGCATCCTGCTGGGAAATCTTGGCTTTGTGTTACTTTAATTGAATTGCTATGGGATGGTGCTGTTAATCATTTTCCCTTTTTTTTTTTTCTTCAGATTCTTATGATACTCTGGGGCATATGGTCTGTTCATTTTTTTTGTTAGTTTTTTTATGTCAAAAGCAAAACAAAAATCACTAAAAAAGAGTGAGAGAAACAGTTGCTTAGCTTTCTGTGAAAATATGACAAGTAAACATGAAGAGTTGGCTGTGCCTGTCCTCTTCTGCTGCTAATAGTTTCAGCATCACCTCACAATCTTCTCCTTCTCATATTTATGCCTCCCCTGTCTGTAGCTTTGCTTGTCAGGCCTGAAAGGCAATAGGAGGCTGACGAGAAGAGAATATGCCAATTTAAGCCCCTTCTGTAATAATGTGCAGGGCATATTACCTGGCTGTGGGCTCCATCTTCAGCTTTTCTGTAAAGCTCTCAATTTTTGTTCCTTCTTCTCCTGTTTATCTGCTTGTCTGTTGCATGCAGACTGACACATCTCTGTTCTGTCAATGCTTCTTATGTGCTTCTGGCGCTGTGTGGGCAACCAGAAATAATCATGCTGTAGTTTTATTTCTACTGTTTCATCTAAATATGTGCTTTTTCAGTGTAGTGGTTTAAGCCCAGCTGGCAGCTAAGCACCATGCAGCCACTCACTCCTCTACCAGTGGGACTGGGGAGAGAATTGAAATGGTAAAAGTGTGTGTTGATATAAAGACTATTTAATAAGTAAAGCAAAAGGTGCACACACACAAACAAAGAAAAACAAGGAATTCTTTCATTACTTCCAGTGGGCTGGGAAATGTTCAGCCACCTTCAGGACAGCAGGACTCCATCATTCTTAGTAATGACTTGGGAAGACAAATGCCATCACTCCAAACATTCCTGCCCCCCCTTCTCCTTCTTCTCCTGGCTTGATATGCTGAGCACGATGCCAAATGGTATGGAATATCCCTTTGGCTCGTTGGGGTCATCTGTTCTGGCTGTGTCATTCCTTTAGTCCATGGACCACCCCTGCAAAATCTCCACAAAATGTCCATTTAGTCCATGATATTGGGCCCCATCTGATTTGGATGGGACAGGAGAGGTGGTGTGTTGGAGGACTTACTGGGCACCAAATCCAGCTCAGGTCGGGTCACTGCTGCACTTGCACTGCTTCTTTAAGGCTTGTCCTCCTTAGGTTCAGGTGGTTCCTATTACAGTAATCCCTATAACATGCAATTCAAGTAATGAGTTACAGCAGTTTAAAGGTATTTCCCTTACAGTCTCCACTTCTGGTCCTTTTGGGCCAAGTTGTGTGGTTTAACATGGCAATGAAATGCTCCCCTTTTCCCAGCATAGCTGCAACAAGGGATTCCTGCTATAATCCACCATGGGCTGCAGGGGAACAGCCTGCTTCAACATGGGATGCAGAGGGATCTCACACACTCCCTGCTCCAGTGTGGGATCCCACCCATGGGAGACAGTCCTCTGTTAAATTCTCTGATGTGGGTCCTTCCCACAGGCAGCAATCTGCAAACTGCTCTAGCATGGGACCCTTCCACAGGGTGCAGTCCTTTGGGAACCAGCAGTTCCAGCATGGGTGCCTCCCAGGTCACAAGTCCTGCAAGCAAACCTGCTCCACAGGTCCTGCCAGGAGCACAGGCTTCCCACAGGGCCATGGTTGCCTTTGGGCATCCACCCCCTCCAGCATGGGATCCCTCCAGGTGCTGCAGGTGGATCTCTGCTCCACCATGGGACTTATCCACAGGTCACGGCCCTGCTGACTCTGGTTCACACTGGAGTTCCAGCCTGTCCAGTACAGCAGTGATGCCCTGACCATTTGCCAGCCCAGACACTCGGCCACTGCTCTTATCAGAACATTCTCAGGCACAGCAGAGTGAGGGGATGAACAGCAGAACAGGGATAACAAAAACCAGCCACTAAAGAGCACTAGATTCTCATCTACAGTCAGGAGAGTGAGCCCCCATGGCAAGTACAGGAGCCTGCCAATTAATAGCTAAACAGCAATAACAGACATAAATTTGTTCTAGCACGTTCCAGTGAAATCTGTTGTTATCTCAAACCCTCTGAGCCTCCTGTTGGGTGCCAAAAAGGACTGTTGTGGTTTAACTCTAACCAGGAACTATGCACCACAGATCTGCTTGCTCACTTCCCTACCAGTGGGATGGGGGAGAGAATCGAAAGGGTAAAAGTGAGAAAAATTGTGATTCAAAATAAAGACAGTTTAGCAAGTAAAGCAAAAGCCTTGCACGTGAGCAAAGGAAAACAAAAGAATTGCATTTAACCACTTCAAATGGGCTGGCAGGTGTTCAGCCATGTCCAGGACAGCAGGGCTTCATCACACATAGCACTGACCGTCACTTCAAATGTCCATCCCTTCCACCTTCTTTCCCTAGCTTTATGTCCTGAGCATGGTGCCATACAGTGTGGACAATCTTGGGGTCAGCAATCCCAGCTATGTCTATTGCCAGCTTGTGCGTCTCCAGCCTCCTCACTGGCAGGGCAATTACAGAAGCAGAAAAGGCCTGTGCTAGCACTGTTCAGCAATAACAATAACATCTCTGTACTATCAGTATTGTTTCCTGCACAAAATCAAAACATAGCCCCATACCAGCTACTCTGAAGAAAATTAACTCCATGCCAGTCAAGACCAGCATGGTCAAGTAGGGAAACTTAAGTTAAATAATTTTCTTGTCCATGATTTTGTTAATGCACTCTGAATGAGCCAGTGCATCAAATAAGGTTTTGGGTTGGTTCAACCTTTACAAGGGACACCCAGCAAGTATTCCCCCTGGTGCTGAGGAGGCAGCTAGTACAAATACGGAAGTAGTTGACTTATTTTCCTGCAAAACCCACTTTTTTCTTTAATTCCTTCCTGGCTTGTGAATGTCATTCTCTGGAGTTACACTTTTTGATATAAAAGTGTGTCTTCAGCTGCAGACCAGTCCAGTTCAGGATACAAATATCCTGGGCAGGATACAAAAAGGATATGAGGATTGTCATGGTCATTCCTTGCCAGGTATCCTTTGGACTCATTATACCTCTGCCTGAATTGTGGCTTTATCTTCACTCCTCTTTCTTACTTATGCCTATATTGAGGACTTCCGGACTGGATGAATTGTTCTTCTGGGTATTTGCAGCTGTTGGGTGATCCCTGTAGTGCTTTGGGGACTGGGAAGGGAGTGGACCATCAAATGAGTTGGTGCAGGCTGCCATGGGGTGGGAGAATCCTTCCCCTCTTCTTGTGATAAACCTAAATTCTTGACTTAACTGATGGCACCTTAAAACACTTCAGTATAGTCAGCCACACATTAAAAAAGTCAGTGGTACAGCAGGTAAACAGTCTAGTGTAGGGTAGGTATCCTCTTGAAAATCCTGAGTGGGTTTGGGGAACAGTGGTGCCCCAGGAAAACTACTGTTGTTTTGCCCCATAGAAACCAGTGTTACAAAAGTAAGAGAAATTTTCATTGTCAAGTTTTGGTTCTGAATCCTCATCAACAGACTGATGGCTCCTTGTTAAGCTCTTGGGTTTTTAATGAATGTCAGAAAGGGCACAACCTCATCAACCCTGGGAATATTGCAAACACTTCACCTGGGACAATAGGACCTGGAGGAAGAGAGAATCCAATTATGTGCCATGCTTATTCAATATTCATATTGGTCATAAAAAAGGAGAAATACAGCATTTCCTCATTTAACCATGTCTTATCTGCTAAGAAGCAGAAACAGCAGCACTCAAAGCAGATGTTGCTGCTGCTCAGATTAATAATACCTTAGAATTTATAGAAGGGGTTTATTCTGATGCAATTTACAATAATTACTGGTAACTGCAACAGGGAAGTGTGGTCTGTGAGGTACCAAGTTTCTATTAACTGTGCTCGTAACCAGTTTTTATGTAGTTCAACAGGATCTAAATACTCATTGGAGGATTTATCTGTACATTTGTCTGCAATAATTAGATGCAGTATAATTGTGAAAATACAGTTCAGACTAAATTGCTATTTATATTCAAATTGATCAAGTTGATTCCCCTCACTGTGGCTGATTTGACCTTTAGAGCACAACAAAATAAGTGAAAAGTACCTATTACTTCTCCTTATATTGGCACTAAGCTCAGATTTATTTTGTTCTCGGTTATGATAGAGCTACTCTGCCCCAGACAGGGCAGTGCTGCACAGCTTATCCTGGGACTCCCATCTAGCAAAACCCTGTTTGGGCATTTCCAGAGTTGTTAGTGCCACAACCTGGCAGTAAGGATAGGAACCCAACAGTGAGTTGAGAACTTACAGAAGATCCAAAGCTAAGGGGGAAGGCAGACAGTTTCTGCAGGTAAGCTGCTAACACCTGAGGGCCTGGGTAGAAAGGAAGGGAACAGAATGGGAGGAGGGCAAGGAAAAGTTGTGTGTCACTCTTTATCTCTCTTCCCTCATTTATAAAAGAAAGATTAACAGTGAGAAGCAATCAGAATATTTGTTCTGACTGTGGGGTGTTGCCTTAATCCTAACTTAGTGTACTAAAGATGATCTGATTTTGAAAGCTAGACCGTTGCTAGCTGGCTGGTAGGAGAACCATTCTTCACCAAAATTCAGTTCTCAGGCAGAGTGCCCTATGGATTTGTGTATGCTTGGAAGTTCAGGGTGGCTCATAAGGCAGATTCCATCCTTTGAGCTGAATTGTTTCCCCTAAATTATAATAAAGTTGATATTGCACAGCTTGGATGTTGCACTGAATCTCTTTCCATATACCTATATCTTGAGTGCATTTGTGGCACAGCTTATTGGAGTGTGGATGTGTTTCTTGTGAAGGGTACCCGAAGGCTGAATTTCTACTTCTGTATTGTTTTGACTTGTGTAACAAAAGCCTGGAAGGGTTTTCAGGTTTTATTTTTTTATATAAGCATGAGGAGCTTAATGGCAAATCTTCCTGTTTTCGCTCAAGGTTTGTAGGAACACAGGTACATTAACTGAAATGTGAGCATTAATCTTGAAGTATTTTTTCATAGTCAATAGAACTCTGCTTATGGTTGAAATTGGTTTCTCAGCGCAGCTTGTATGATATTTGATTTCATCCCTTGCTTATACTTTTTATTTCCTTCAAAAGCCCCAAATACACTTGGAGTTAACAAGTTTCAGAGAGGTGAAAAATCTGTCTGCCTTGCCTCCTTCACAGGAATGATTTATACGATGGCAGTGGTAGGACAATGATTTCCACCTTTATGTGTCAAGACATAGAAAATGAGTGGGGAGGAAACCTGGTCCTCATCTTGATTTATTATGTCAGTGAAAACTTCAGGCTTCCTTATCTCTAGAATTCTGTGTCACAGTAACCAAGCAAGCTGACATGCTCTTTCCTGGTGGCTGTGGTGTCTTCCAGTATAAACAAAATGTAGCTGGGGGAAACCAGGCAGAGCCCACATAACTTCTGGTTTAATTGTTTCATTATGATCAGGACATCTTTATCCTTAGTATGAAGGAGTCCTCAATGGGTTGTTCTCTCAAAAATAGAAATTAAAATAACCCTCAAGCCTAGATGAAGAAAGCTCCTGCTTCCAGGCAGATGGGCTTAGACCTCGCAGGTCATCCAGCAAGAATCACTGCTGGGTAGCATTAACTCAAAGAAATGGCATTTAAAAAGCCCACCTACCTACTTCAAGCAGTCTTCCATGTCACGTTGGTTTCTATTTTCATAGTCCTGAACGTTGTAAGGGTTTTTACTATCATAATCTTGGCCTCTCTTCAAATTCTTTCCATTATGTCTACTACTGCTGTCACATAAGCAGTTCAGGTGTGCACAGGTTTCATGCCCTGTTCCCCTTGGTGTTCTGACTGACCACTTTGTGCAGTGTTTCCATGATGGTTAATTCTTCAGTTTCTGTGCGTCACTGAATTCATTGAATTGGTTCTTTTACTGCCCTTCTCCTGCCACCAGGCAGAAGCAAATTACTGTCAATCCAGTTTCTATTCTGAGAGTAATATTCTTGTTTCTTTCCCCCTACAGGATTTAAACTGTCTCGTAAGAAATAGTAAGTAATTTTTCTCTTCATTGCCGTTTTCTCATCAGATCACGCTTTTTTGCTTTTCTTTTTTTAACTGGGTTCATACAGCTTGTTTTTTCCTGCTAAATCAGAGAGCTATAAAGTGAAGCACTGCTATCATGCATTGCTTTGGGAGCTTCTGGTTTGATCCATTATAAGCTCTGGCTAGAAGAGGAATGGAAAGTTATGTCTTTTTTGGGATAGAGTTTTGGCATTGGTAGAACCCAATCCGGCTTGTTTAGTTTCTATTTAAAGCTGGGATCATCAGTTTTTAAAGAAATGGGAATTTTAGGACAAGTTTTCCGGTAAATGTTCATTACAAGTCATTATAGCTATGATAGTACTTGATGAAAAATTAATGTATGAACTAGAATTAAAAAGGGCTTAGAGGTGTGCAGTTCACAGCAATTAATGTAAATTATTAGGCATAAGAGGTCAAGTCTTAGCAATGGCGTGCATCTGAAGCACTTTAATGTAATTATGGGCATTGTTCTTAAAAAAAGGAGAATGTTCTGTAGTTGTCCACTTGGTACCCAGAGGTGACTGGACAGTGCTTGCAGAACTCCTTGGCCTTTCCTTGCAGTCCTTGTTCTGAGCAGGCTCATTCCTGCCTCAGTGCCCAACCCTGTCTCATACTGGCACAAGTATTTTTGTAACCTGTAGTACTTTTTGTAGTATTATTGCTTGGCTTGCCAGGTCAGGGAGATGATTATGCTGAAAATAACCAGATTTTAAACTTTTTTGGCAGGAGAGGGTTTGGGTGGGCTCAGACTGGATCATATTTCCCACTGGCAAGACAGCCTTTGGAATACAATTTGACAACAGGGCAAAGCCAAACAGCAACACCATTCAAATGCTGCCTTATTTGAATATTTGGTTTAAATTCTGCCTTATGGCTCTTTTATTGTTTTTCTGATCTAGGGGAAATACATTTTTTTAGTGCCTAGCACACTTTTCTGGAAGGTACTTTGTTCTTGTCAAGCTTTTTATAGATTTTTTTGGTAGAATGATCATTTGAGTATTGTCTAATTACCTTCTAAGCCTAAAACCATGCTGTTGCATGAAGGGATAGTGCCCACTGTTCCAGCAAAATAGACTGAAAGTGCACTTTGGGGGGCTTGACTCTGCTATTTTCAACATGCTCTGATAAGTCAAATGTCTTACAAAAGTCTTAAGTAGATCATGTCTGTCTAATGCTTGTCATACCTGATTTTGCTTTCTGATGAGATTACAGCACTGGTTTTCTTTACACTGTCTTGACTAGCATAGTCAATTTTTCTGTTCAGAGAGCTCATTAATTTAGGTAAGGCATAACAGGCAGTTGCTGGAAGCTAAATTCAGAGGTATGTTCAAATTTGAGGTAAAGCAGTTTTTAGACACAAAGTAATTAACTATAGGAACAATTCCCATTGGTATCTGACAGTTTTCTTGTAATTGGAAGGCCGGAAATTAATATTAACAGGTCTGTTTCAGCAGGAAGGTATGGATTTGCTACGGGAGGTACTGAGTAAACTTACTTGGCCTGTTTAGCCTGACTACATTGATTGTGGTAGTTATTAATGGGTTTTAAGGAAAAGAGGAAGTATAAGCAACTAGGACAAGTTCAGAATATTACAGGCAATTTATAAAGTATTTCCATGATGAAAACTGCCTTTCTGAAGTCTGTCACCCAGTTTTGCCTTCAGAATACCTCTGACCCAAAGGGCAGACCATAACTGCAGTTCAGCAGAGCTTCCTCAGCCCCCCTCTGAGTGGTGGTTTTCATTTGCTGCACAGGTACCTGCATGGAGTCGAGCTGGCTGAAGGCTTCTGCATGGACTCCTTCTGCCCCAAGCAGTCTTAACGTCTCTTCTCGTGTGTTCCGCCAGACGGATGGAAAACTGCTCCCTGTGCTTCAGATAGAATGGAAAGTGGCCACTGATGGTAAGTGGTGGTGGTTGAATTTGAACATGAAGCAGAGGAAATAGGTGTGGTCTAGTAAGGAGAATTATGACTTCAAGTCTTTGACTGTCATTTAGGAGTTTGGCTGCTTAATTTTGTGTGTTTGGGGGTTATAATCTCATACTTTTTAACTGAGGTTTCCTATATGCATGTGTGTCTTCATAAAGGAATAATTGTCTCATTGCTGCAGCATAAATTGCTACCAGTAAGTCAAGTTCTCTCACTCTCCAAGTGCCTTTGCTTGTTTGTAAATGATGCTTCCCCTGCATGCTCTTGTCCAAAGTTTTGCACTGATTTCAGACAGAATGAAGCACATTAATTTCTTTGTTCTGCAGAGCCAGTGTCTGAGGGCTATACAGAGTTATGATCTATAGCTATAGTATTGTAGAAGCAGGTGTGACTGGGGTAACCCAGTTGTTTTGTTCAGCTGTGGTTATAAACTTTCTCCTTGGGACTGTGTGCAGTAAAATAAAAGCATATTTGCTTTGGCTCCCAAACTGCATGAAGCAGCTCTGAGGGGCAGAGCTGAACACAGCACTGAATCTGTGGAACTG
This sequence comes from Campylorhamphus procurvoides, assembly GCA_013396655.1. Lineage (NCBI taxonomy): Eukaryota > Metazoa > Chordata > Aves > Passeriformes > Dendrocolaptidae > Campylorhamphus > Campylorhamphus procurvoides. The sequence goes on along the minus strand of WBMV01004156.1, from coordinate 502,352 downwards.
CCAGGGTGTGTGAAAGAATGCAATTGCCTTCTCCTTTGTTCCTTCATTTGCACAGATGTAGCTTTTGCCATGCAGCACAACCTTCAAACTGAAAAGGCTGTTAGTCAGCCCTGCATGCTCACTTTTCATGGCCAGTTATCTTTGTGTTGGCATCCCCAGCACTTCAAAGCACTCAGACTGTGACAGGACTAGGCGCAGGGGTGATCTGTCTCTGTGTGGGTTGCTCCCTCTGCACGTGCAGATGTCAGGAAACAAGCAGCATCTCTCTGTGTCTGTGCCTGCAGCCAGCATCCGCTACCTGAAAGGGGCAGAGCTCGCCGTGATGCAGGTGAACAGCAACCAGCAGCTCTGTGCCCAGTTTGACTTCCAGAACAGCTTGCCTCTTCAGGTCCGTCCCGATGGAGGCCGGGTGAGTGCAAGGGCTCTAAACTGCTTGTTCTAGGCTCTGGGTGTTTCTGCTTTCACTCTTACAACAAGGTTATTATTAAAAAGTACAGACTGGTTAGAAGAGTTGATGAAACACTCGAGATACTGGACTTGAGATCTGCTGCCATTTTCAGTTTCTCTTTCACTATTCCCATCCTTCAGGTTTTAAAAATTGTTGCTCTTGGTTGGTGCCTGGCACATATCATCATTCTGGATGTTGCTTAAAGCAAATAACTTTAGAAGTTTTTGGATTCTGCTTGAGAGCTGTGACATTTTATAGCTTTTTTAACTCAACTCTTCCTTTTACTTCCACTTCTTTGCTGTACTGTCTTGCTGTGGATGAAAGTGCCAGATTTGGAGGTGGTCCTTCAGCTTACACTGTGTCTAGGAGACTCACCAGAAAAATGCTGAGCATCCACAGCTCCCTTTATAAACAATAAGGAATCTGGAGTTCCTTCCTTACCACACAGAATTTGGCCATAGTTAGCTCATCTTCTGGAGCCAGTGCCTTTCCCAGAATTTGCACAGCATTGCTGATGTGGAGAACAGTATAGATTTAAGAAAATATGTATGGAATGGCCAGGTACAGAACTACATATGTATAAGTGCAATTCTAAATGCTTAGTGCTTGCACATCACTGCAAGATTTATACTGTACTAAAATTTTAATCTTGAAACTGTATATATTAGCCTAATCTCCTTTCAGTTTAAAATGTCATTTAGTGGAAACCACACAGTTGTTTGGTATAAAACTGTGGTATCAGTTCAAAGGTCACAAGACATAATTCTTTCCAAACAGAAGAACTGGGACAGACCAAGGGACTGGTACTTTTAATACACTTAAGTTCCATTTTTTTATAGTCAAGCTTCAGTAAAAGGGTTATATGAGATGAGGGAACAACACAGTGGAACAGGGCTAAGTTAGCTGTTAATTTCAGTGCTTTTAGAGAACATCATTCTCCTTTAAGTCCTTGTGGATGTGTTTTGTTTCCAGTGGAATTTCACTTTTGACCGTTTTGAAGTGGAACCTGGCCAGACTTACCAAGTGACTGTGTACCACCTGCCCAAACTGGCTGTAAATGGAGACTACAATTGCAAGTCCACATCTATCACAATGCCTGGTAAGAGATGCTCTAGTTCACTCAGGCCTTTAGTTTAGGACTGTGGTGGTCTGTGGACCTGTGGGTTGGGTGTTTTTCCAGTCCAGACCCAAGAGCTGTGAGCAAGTTTGGCAGTAGGGTTGGCAGTGTTATAGAAAACTGATGTCCTTTTTGAATATTGCTGTTCAGAAAATCCATAGTGCTAGCCTTATCTTCAATACCTTTGTGGTATATATCCAAAATATGTGTATCATTTGTGCTGCAAATCACCATCCTTATTCCTGGGATCCTTCTGTGTCCAGAGGTTTGTCAAATCTCTGCTTGGAATAAGGTGTGTGTGGAGGGACTATTCTGTGAAGGACAAACCCTTTGGTTCCAGTTAACTGTAGTTTCTGCATGGAAGACACTGCTATAAAAATTGTTATATGCTTTCTAGAAAGCTGAACAAAGCCTTGGGCTTGGGCCACTGATTTCTGAGAAATTGCACTTGTAGCTTGTCAAGAATTCTGCTACAGCTAAAGAGAAATTCATAGTTAAACCTGAAAATAAACACAGGTGCCCCTCTGAGGGGCTAATTGAATGTAAGTTACATCTCCTAAATTTTGTTACTGAAGTGTTCCATCAGTTGAGCAAGCACAAAGATATTTCACCTCCATGAATGGGGCTGTGGAGGAATCTGCAAAATATCCCTGCTACTTTTACTGTAATTTAAATCTTTCAAAGTTGTCCCTCTGCTTGTGGAAGCTGGAAGTACAGGCCAGAATTTCCAGACTGGAAGGAGTAAAGTTTGGTGTCTAATATTAAATCTTAGACACATGAAGTTTGATTTCAAAGGCAGAATGAGAAACTTGATCGTGCTGAGTGCCTGACCCTGTCTTGCATATGTGGAAATTTTCCTATTGCTCAATGAATTTTTGTGGGTTTCCTCAAGGATGCTGAGCATCTGCAGTGCCCTCTGGCTGCACTGACTAGTTTTGAAGTATTTGGCACTTGATACAGAGCTTCAGAACCGGTTCTTAACTTTTTTCTTGTCATAGTTGTCAACCTGACTTTGTAGTTATAAAATGGCAAAGTGTGCAGTGCAATATGAGCTGGAAAAGGAGAGAGAGCACTTAATTCTCAGCCCTCTTACCCTTTCTTATTACCTGGTCACACTAAGAAATCCTTGGCTTTTATCCTACATTCTTCTTCAGAAGCCTAATGCATTCTTACACATGAATTACAGGAGCACTGTAAATTGTCCAGCTTTGAAAGTTGTAAATTAATACATGCAGAGTTTTATTTCAACTGTCTAAGCAGGAAATTGTTCCTTTTCCTTTGTCCAAGCCCTGGAGCAGAGGCACAGTTAGGCCAAGACTTGTAAATCCCACAATCCCAAGTTCAATATGTAATTCTGGATTTAACTCTGAAGAAAGTTTCAAAGAGCAGGGACAATCTGCTAAATGAAGCAAGTTGTAAGTGTGGAAGAGTGTTTTGGAATCAAGAAAGATTCCAGCCTCCTAGTTTTCCTGGGTCAGAATGCCTTTGGAGGAATATAGCACTGTGGTGTGATCACAAGGTGTGGAGATCAATATGAAGTTTTAATTCCACTGTTATGACCCTTTCTGCACAAGTCTTACATTAGCAAGGGTTCTCAGGTACTACTGTGCTAATAAGTGTAGTATGTGTTCAGTCTTTTCTTATTAATTATCTCTGTTCTGAAAAGAAAAACAAAACACACCATTATATCAGTGGAGGGAGCAAGTTTATACACTGGAAACCAATACTATTCTACAGAATTTTGCTGCTTCTTTGGAACAAAGGTGTCTACTCATTAAGGAGAGCTTGGTTGGATATCTGGCTTCTGGTAAGAAAATGTGTTGTTTTGCCAAATGAAAGTACAATGATTCTGACAAGTCACTTTTGGTCTTTCTTACAGACTGCAGCAATTCTCTGATGAAAAAAACCATTCCATGTATAAAGACAGGTAAAATTTTTTGAGTTGTGTAGACACGGGTGCTGTGCTGAAATATTTCAGTCAGTTGAGAAACCCAGGAATATCCTCCCTACTTCCAGGCAGCTTGTGGGAACCCAGGATCCAGGGGAAAAGTCTAGATGATACAACTCTGCTCGTGAGCTTCTACCCATGGATGGAGCCAGCCCATTACCAGATTCACGTGGCCAGTTACCTGGATGAAAGGAAGTGTAAAATGATCACACGTGATTTCACTGAGGTAACTGCCAGCCTAAATTATGCCTTCTCAGGTAATTTAGATAAACATCTCAAGCAGTAGCTGAACCAGGACTTGGAGCTGTAATGTAGGAGATGTAGCAAATATTTGAACAACAGTTTTCAAGGGACTCTTTTCACAAATTTTTAATGGCCTTTGGAAAGAAGAATTTTATTTCAGGAATTTGGTGGATAAAAGATCAAAAAAGAGGTTTTACAATTCATGGAGCAGTCTATAAACCTCTGAAAAGTCAAATTTGGTATTTTGCTTTTGCTTCTTTGGATTATTCCATGTTCTCACATCAACTTCTTTTCTTTTTTCCTGCTTTCATTCAATTCTCTTCCTTTCCTTATAACTGATTTCTGCAGGGTGGGCTACAACAGCAAGTGAATCTCACAATCAAAATAGAGAAGAACATAAAAGCTTGCTGCAGCTACAAAATACAGGTAGGATCTCACTCTTGTCCCTGTGTCCTTCCTTCCCAAACAAGGCAATGAACAACTTAGGAATGTTATGGGTTTTTGCACAGTCTTTTGTTCTGAGATTGACTAATCTGTGATTAGCTGTATCAGGGAAATAGTGATTATAGCTGAAAGAACAGGGTCTTTTTTTATATAGTTGGTCTCTGTAGTCCGTGGCTTTTCCTTAGTATGGGGCTGCTAGATCAGAGACTGTGGAGTGGGAATGGCAAGTGTGCAACCTCAGGAGCTCACAGCCTTCTTAATGTATAGTGTCAGAATTCTTGATTAATCTTGTTTGCTGAAGAGAGATGGCAGTTCTGTGACCCAGTGCTAAAATGTTGAAGCAGGGGGGAAGCAAAGAGGGAAACAAAATTGCTTTTAGGAATAACTTCTGTTTTCTGAATTTATTTCAACTGCAGATTCAGCCCTTCTTTGCAAAATGTGGCACAGACTGTCTGAGGCACTCTGCTTTCATCCCATGTGCACCAGCTCCAAGTGAGAACCACTTTTCTGTAATCTAGATTCCCACTGTCTTACAGAGGAGAACTGAATTTTTAATGTAACTCTTCTCTTTTGCAGGTACAGACCCAGCAGGTAAGAAGTTCTTCCAATACCATGAAACATTTTTGCTGTTCTTTTCCTATTGTATAGAATAAGAAATGATCCTACCTGGGAGTGACACAATGAAATGTTCCTGTTGCAAATTTCATATTAATTGAAGGTAGCTAATTGCTTTGTTTGACACAAGTAGCTAGAATTGTTGGGCTGCAAGTTGGACTTTATCTGAATTATATGACTGTGTTGTGTAAGTTAGAGACGAATCATAGTGAAACCTGAAGCTAACAATCTGAACATTAATAACAAAATAGACTTTTAAGCTTTTAGACTTTTAATTTAAGCTGTAGCTTAAATATTACTTAAAAAGAATAGCTGGAGTAGACAGCCCATAGGTCATGGTATGTGAACTGTAGCAAACATATTGTAACCTGGGCTGCAAAGCCCCCACTGGAACCAACCTCAGAGGATGTGAAGGCAACCACTTAGCAACAAAACATCAAACCGTTGAAGGGTGAGGATACCCCAGACCCCAGTAATGCTGTTGGTCCAGACTGTCACCTGTGGGATGGGGAATTTAGATCATAAGGTTAAAATTGCCATAATATATAATGGGCTTTCTTTGTTCAGGGTCCCTCTTTTGAGGTACCAAGCTCAAACTACCAGATATCATAACTGATCTGTGCCAGTAGATCTGTCTGGTGGAGATGAGAGCCTTGTGTCAAAAATTTCTCTTAACAGTCCTCCTGTAACACTGAGTTCAGAATTAATTGTGCTAAGAATTACTTCAGCATGATTTAATGAGGCAAGTATTTGTATGCAGTGTGAACCTTAAGGAGCAACTTTTTTAGATGCACTTCACTTGCATAGGATTCTTTGAGAAGCAGTTTTGACAAGAAGAGTCTTAATATAAAATACTTTCTGTCACTTTGCTCAGTGTTAAAAATTTGCATAATATAAAGGAGCTTTTGGAGAGAATAGCTTGCATATATTCATTTTTCTGAATGTCAAGATAACTTGTGCATAATGATTTGACATCTTTTTTTTGGTTGCAACACCTGTAAGGAGCTGGTTTGCCTGAGATTTAAAAAAAAAAAAAATCACCTATAGACTGAAAAAAATAAATGACCCAAAATGGTGATTTTATTTTTTTTAAATTTTTTTTTTAAGATGGATTACATGAACAGGCAGGCCATGGGCGGCATGCCTGTCAAAGCTGGGTAAACATTGCTATTTAGAGGAAGGTTACTGAGCTGTGTTTTTAGTGTGCTGCACATATGGTTCTTTGTGTGGAGCAAGTGGATGGTGCAGAGCATCATCCTGAAAGCAGGAATTCATTTTGAGAAGTGACTGTATATTGTAAGGGGAAAGTGCTGGTCTGCCCATGGTTTTGGGCACAACCAGAGTGCTTGTCCCTTGGCCTCCTCTGCTGAGGACCTTCTGCTCTTTGGTGAAACTCTGTGTAAGTCAATATCTGAGGAGTATTTTTGTACTGCAGGTGATATGATTATATGGCTCTACTGGTGTATCACTGGGATCTGTGTTGTTCTGGTGGGATCAGTCATAGCAGGTGTGATGTGTATGACTAAAAAACGAGCAGGTAAGACTCATACCAGCTAGGAATTAAAAATTCAGTACTAAAGCTATATTTTTCCTACTTCTATACCTATTCCTCTTGCTCTTTTGTTCCCTGCTGTTCTGATGCCTTGCTGCAGAGATAATGCCTATGTAAACACCTTCTGGTTTGTCTCGTAGGACTTGCAATGTCCTAATACCATCCACTAGATAAGGAAAGTCTTCATGGGTTATTCTGGCTGGTACTCCATGTTCTTCAGACACAAGTTCATAGTACTTCAGAGCTCATGAAAGGAAAAGAAGCTTTGTAGTTCAGCCCTCATGCTGCAGATATCTTTTTTATTTATTTTTCTCCTGCATTGCATAAGAGTTTTCCAGAACAGAAGCTTCCTGTTTGTCCACACTGTAGTCTTTTCCCGATCCCCAAAGTACCTACAAAATTAATTTTTGCACTACTTTGAGCTTAAATAATGTTTTTCAAGTAAAGTGGAAGGGGAAAAAAGAACAGGACACAGAGGCTGACATCAAGAAAGCTGGAAAATTGGGCCCTTAAGGGCTAATTCCTAGTGTTTTGTGCTGCAGCTCTGAGGTGTTACCACAGAGAAGGTGTGTAACTCACAGCTTAGGTTTGTCTTTTTTATCTGAGAGGAACAACTGGTCATCTTTTGGAAAATTTCTTAACACATCCAACTTAGAGATAAGATGTAGCTAGGGACATTTTGGTCACTTCTTCAGAGAAGCCTCTTAAGAAAAAGCCATCTCTAAAAATGCCCTTTCTCCTTAAAGAGAGGTAGCAGAACAATTGCAGGTTCTGTACTTCTTGAGACTCTTTGGATCTGAGGAAGATTCAGAAAGTTTGTTTGGGGTGCATTCTGTCTCCTCTCAAAAATATAGCAAAGGACATAGCAAAACTGGCTGTAGAAGAGTCTTTATTCGTTCAATGTATTTTTCGTTAGTATTTGCTCTCCCTGTCATTTTATCTCCCTGCACAGTTAAGGATTACTTATTTAACCTAATCTGTGGAAGGTGTTGTGATTTTAAGCATTTAATCTTATTTCATGTTTTCAGAGCTGACTGTGACTTTTTCTCTCTTCCAGGACGCCGACGAGGGAAGCGCAACCCCAGTGATTTGCAAACTGGTAAGGTGTCCTGCCTGTGCCTTATCGAGCAAGTGCCATACATTCTGGAAATCTCACACAGTTGTCCAGAAAGGATTTTCAAAGGCTCTACTGCTCTGTAGATGCTTTTGAAAACCAATAGGTAGCCTTAGGACCTTCCTGTTTAGCTAAATGAAGCTTTGTGCATGGGATTTGAAATGCCGCATTTGACAGATGGGAAGTAACTGCTTTGTAAAGTGGTGAGACTTTTGACCCAGCTGAGGCTGCACTGGCAAAAGAACCTTTGCTAATCTAGGCAAACCTAGGCCATGGCAACAGGAGATTGCTTTGGGGTGGGTGCACTCAGCTCTCCACCAGAGAATATAGCTGCATTTGCAAACCTTTTGAAGCTGATGTATTATTTTTGTGTGGTGAAATTCAGTGAATCCTCTGGGCATTGTTATAAGTCACAGCTCCCGTGTCCATACTTCCATATTAAATTTATACAATGAGATGTCCACATACATTGCAAGATTGCATTAAGGCTGATAGTCACTAGAACCTTTTGTTAATATCTGTGTTGATTACTGCTGACTTGCACCACTACAATTTTGGGAATGTGGCTGCAATTAATATTTTTCTGTCTTTCTTCAGCACCATATACTGACCTGTCCCTGCCACCCCTGAAGCCCCGAAAGGTTTGGATTGTGTACTCTGCTGATCACCTGCTGTACGTGGATGTGGTGCTGAAGTTTGCTGAGTTTCTGATGACAGTCTGTGGCACTGCTGTAGCCTTAGATCTGCTGGAGGATCATCAGATCTCAGAGCTGGGGCCATTGCCCTGGCTTACTCGACAGAAGAAGGAAATGGAAGACCTGTCTTCGAAGATCATCATTTTATGTTCTCGGGGCACCCAGGCCAAATGGCAGGCCATGCTTGGGAGTGAGCCTGTGTGTCTCAAGCAAGATCAGCAAAAGCCAATGGGAGACCTGTTCACCCCAGCCTTGAATTTGATCCTGCCAGATTTCAAGAAGCCAGCCTGTTTTGGAATGTACATAGTCTGCTACTTTGAGGGAATAAGTAGTGAAAAAGATATACCTGATCTGTTCAATGTCACATCGAGGTACCAACTGATGGACAAGTTTGAGGATATTTATTTTCGGATTCAGGATTTGGAGAAGTTTGAGCCTGGGCGGATCCACCGAATCCAGGAAATCACAGCTGAAAATTACATCGATACCCCTAGTGGGAGGAAGCTGAAAGAGGCCTTAGAGAAGTTCAAGAACTGGCAGACTGAGCACCCAGACTGGTTTGAGCGTGAAACTGTCTGCTTGGATAATGATGAAGAGTTGCATTCCCTAAACAGAGAGAGCCAGGGGGATTCATTGCTGAGTGAGTCAGGTGGGATTGTGAAACAGCAGCTGCACCTCCGTGAGCCTGACCCCAACTGCTGTTATGTCATCAACCTCCACATGCACGAAGGGGAAAGTACAGGCTGTAAACTGCAGCCTCAGCTTAATCCACACGGGGATCCAGCTTCTCAGACTACAGTCCTTCCTGTGGATGAGGCTCCCCTAGTTCACATGGTGGAGCCAGTCTCTTCTGTGGAAGATGGAAATATACTTAGTCATCATGTGCTGAGTAATGAGGACTGTATGGAAGGAGTTCCTCTCCTGCAGACAAGCTTTCCAATGAGGAATGACATCATCCTCCACAATGACTCTGGATTTTCAGCAGTAGCAGACCACAGTCCTGCGAGCCTCTCAGGTGAACTGAGAGACCATCTCAATGGACTTATGTACCCTCTTTATCAACAGAGTGTCATTCCTTCAGAGCCATATCTGTGCCAAGAGGAGGCTGACAGGCAGCACCAGTTGGTCTTTGATGACCAATGCAAAGACCAAAGACAGTCAGTGCAGTCAGACCAGGGCTACATCTCTAGATGTTCTCCTCTGCCTCCTGATGACCTTGTAGAGGAGGAGGAGGAAGAGGAGGAGGAGGATCAGGAAAAACAGGCGGTCTTCCATGAACTCTCTCCAGAGGTCTTGAACAGTCTAAAGAGCCTCCAGAAGCAGCTGTTTTTCCAGGACATTCAGAGGAGCTCTAACTGGAGCTATCCAGCTGAGGTGATGAACACTGACCAACCCGTGGAGGACTGTTAGGTTCTACCTGGGACCCGCTCCTTTTGAAACACAGGGATGCAAGGTGGTCCCACGCAGAGTACCAAAACTGCATTTCCAACACCATACTTGTCCTTGTATTGTAAATGACTCAGTGGTGGGATCTTCCTGTCTGCTCCTGGGGTGCAGGGTTGCCCAGCAGACTGGGAATGTTGCCTCCAGTCTCTGAGGAGACAAGCAACAAACACTGGCCAGCACTATAAAAGGACAGGCAGTAGCCATGTTCCTTGGGGAAGGGCATTACATTGAATCCTCACTGATGGGTGGCAGAAAAATTGCTGTGGCTCATCCACTTGTGCCTTCAAAATGCCATCCAGCTGTACTGATTCTGTTGCACTGGTTAGAAGTCATGGCCAGGGTTTGGAAAATAGATTTAGATAACGTGGCAAAATTCATGTTGCCATTTTCATACACATTGTAAATGTTTTGTTATAAATACTGTATTAAAGATGTGTGCCTTAAATTTCAACTAGGTTAATGCTGTCTCTACCTGGTTGATATGTGTGTCTGGAGATTTTTTTTTCTTTTGCCACTCATTCATTCATTTGCAGCTGCATTTCCACAGTCATTCAGAAATCAAGTGGAATAACTGAGCAGCAAGCGGGATAAACTTTTAAATTGTGAGTCTCCTTAATGTCCCTGCCTCCCTACTGGGAGGGATGTGCTTGAAAACTGGCAATAGCTAAAAGGGGGAAAAGGGAGTTAATGGACCAGAAAGTGGAATTTGGGGTTGTTATGCAGTTTTAAGAAAAATCTGAGGCTGAATACAGAATCAGGAGAATCCGGTGTATTCGGTAACACACTGCTGCAGTGCTGTTTGCTCTTGGATACCTTGGCACCAGGGAAATGGGAACTGAAGATGTAGATAGTGACACACAGTGAAGAAAGTGAAAGACTATTTTGGAAAAATGAAAAGCACAGCTTCAGCAGGTTCTGTTTTAGAGTGGAGATTATATCTGAGTTAGGGAGGTTGAGTGAGAATGACTGTAACATGTACCTGTGTGGGTATAAACTCAAGCACAGCTAGTTCAGGTTAACCACAGTGAAATACTGAGTAGGCTCAGGGGTTCATCCTCCAGGAACAGGGATGGTAACTGTCAATTCCAGTGTTTTTTAAAAATTAGGCTGGATACACAAGAAAAAATTGTTCCCTGTGAGTGATAGCATGTTGGCCCTTGTAGCACTGGCTGGGTAGCAGACCAGCTAAGGCTGGCGTTTACCCTGTTTCTTATCCCTGTTTCTGCAGCCCACTGGATAACAGCCTGTGAAATGTAAATATACCAGGTCTTTCTCTGTTGCCTTTGGACGAGCTTGTTATCTCCTGTTCTTCAAAGTTTACTTGTCAAAAAAATCTTAAGATAATTTTATTTCAGCTTTTTAAAAATCTGATGTCTCAGAAAATAATCTGTTCTTTCAACTTGCAACAAACACTGTATTATGTATATTTTATAATTTTATAAATTGTGGGTTTTTTCCTTAAATTAAAAACCAAGGTTACCTTTTGAATGTATTTACTTAAACAGTTCTGTGTCCTTAATTCTGTCTAACTCCTTATGCTAGTATTTGTTACAGAAATCTGAGGCAAAACAGCCAGAACTGAACTGGCTCACAAATGCCAAAATATTCCTGCAAAGTGTGGCAGCTGTATTGAGTCAAGCTGGATACAACTGAGGGCCCTCACCTGTGGGAAGTGCACATCCCTTCAAAACCAGTGTTAAAGGAATTGTTTGTAATTTCCGTGCTCCAGGACAGCTTGCTTTCCCTGCAGCCAGATAACAAAGGGGCAGTCCCTGCAGAGATCCAAACTTAGGACTGGGAGCCTTCCTCCCTATACAGCATCTAACCAACAGGAGCTAAGCAAGAGGCAGCTGTGATCTCAATGCTTCTCCAGTGAGAACCCATTTCCTAGATTATGTGAGTAATTGCCATCTTGATGATCCCCCTTCTAAAAGTTTCTTTTATCTTATGGCAATTAACATGTAAATCTGATTTTTTTCCCATGAGTCTCTTTCAAGTGGTATGAATTCCTATAAATCACTTAAATAGGAAGCTCAGAAGTGTCATCTGGATTTTCTTGCCTTAGTCATTCCCTTCTCAAATAACTCCCTTGGTGTTACAGCTCTTAGAATTGGCTTTCACTTACAAAAAGTTTGTTTGAAGGGAAAATCCAGATGCTATTATAGCAATCCAGTGTGAGGAAAAGAAGTAACTTCAGTGCATCTGTTGGTCCCTGAATACAAAATTGAATAGCCCAGCAAGACTCAAAGGAGGGAAAAAAAAGGAGCAAAATCAGTCACAAGTTTCTAACTTTATTTTAACAATCTTGCTTTTTAAAAAATACAACTTCTAATTAATGCCAGGGGGATGCCAAGTGTCCATTGGCCGCAGGCCTTATCTCTCACTTCAATTTCCCCTCCTGGGAGTAGTCATCTCTTTTGTCAGGAGAGCAAACAAAGAGCAGTAAAACGCTAAATAACTGAGTTGGGTTACAAGGCTTGTGACAGAATCCCAAGGGACCTATGTCTTAGTATGGCACGATTTCATTTAGCAAAGTGTTACTGACCTGGACCAGTAATTTAATGTTGGCAGAATACAGAGTAGGGTGTGCAAGGTGCGCCAAGAGAGGTATTGTTTGCATTTTAATGGTACCACTATCTCCCTCTTCTGCAAGCAGATCTGTTACGTGGCAGAAGGGTTTAAATGGAAGCAAGAGCTCAATTACCAAAGAGAAGAGAATTCAAAAGGTGGAGGAGGCTTATAAACAAGACATTGAAGAGCTTTAAATGCCTTTCTGTGGTAATTGCAGTAGCAGCAGAGGTGCCCTTTTAGTTGCAAGGGGGCTTCTGTATAGCCAACTACTACAAGAGCTTTATACTCTCTGAAGAGCACGTTTACTAACAGCCTAGAAACCATGGCACCACAAAGAACAACTTTTTCTACAAAGGAATTCTATACAACAGAAGCATCATTTTGCAGGGTCGTCTGTCCCAAGGCAACCTTTTCATCCATGGATGTATTTGAACTGTGATTTCACTGCCAATGGTTTAAATATGCCATGGCTACATAGATTTCAAATATGCCATTTTTCTCAATAATGTCCTAACTGGAAAAAGGCACTCACTGTTGAAACAGCAACTTTATGTGCTATGAAGGGGTACTGAAGTAAGACTTGTTAATAATTCTGCTGTGATCCTTCCAGTGTCTCAACTATGTTTACGCTTCAGTGTATTAGGGATTAGCACTTTGGTGCTATTGTGGAGTTGGCCATAGGAGCAGTAAAACATAGTTGGTGAATAGCTTTTTTTCCTTCACCTTGTTTTTGGCAATATTGTTCCCTGTATGTACTCCCTGTTCCACTGAAGCAGGGAGTAGTCCTAGGTCCAGGTATCACCTCATTCTCTGTTGAGTAATTATTTCTGATATTTTACTATCTATTTAATGCTGAAAAAGGAAGGTGCAAGGAACCAAACATCTGTACAAGCATAATACACCTGTAATTACACCTCCTTTGGCCAGGAACTTAGCATCCCCTCGACACATTTCACATCACATAGGAAAAGTTCACAGTACCAAGTTTTACAATCACAGTCACTCACAGCACCAAGATTGTCCAGACAAGAAGAAGTTACCGAAGAGAAAGGCCACTGGCCAAAATTCATACAATTGCCCCTGTAAGGGCTCAGGTAATAAAGCACTGGTGGGAAAGTTAAGCCTAGCCTTTGCCAGCTCTCCATTTGGCGTGAGGAGAGCAGCAAGTCCCCCATCCTAGCTGCACTTCTGAACAGAACAGCACTATTGACCCTTCTTTTCCAGGGGCTTTTCTAGCCCCTCAAAACCCATCAGCCACCAAGAGGTGGGGGAGAAGAGCCCTGTGGCATCCCCGCTCTGCCTCTGGGAGCTGGAAGTTACCAGACTGTAAACATTTTGTTGTAGCAGTCCACTGGAGCAGGCAGTTAATCCCACTCTGTGAAAAGGAAGGTGGGACAGAGGCTCAGTCCCACTGAAGCCCAAGCCCTGAAGGAGAGAATGAATGTGTGTGCGGAAGAAGTCTGGGCTGTGCCTGCAGTCCTGCTCTGGGTAGCAGTTGGTTGTGCTTTATTTCCCCACAGCTTGCAAAAAAAAATTTGGGACAGGAAACTGTATTTTTTCCACAATTATTGCAGCTTTGCCCAGACAACAAAATATAAGCTTGGGGGGGGCAAAGTCCTTCCTTCGAACGTGGCCTCTGTGCTCCTGCTCCCATGTGGCTGGTGTCAGGAGCAGCTGCAGCCAGGCAGAAGAGCAGGCCTTAACCCCACCAAACATTCATGGAGCTTAAAACCAAAGAAAACTGAACTGTGTTTCTGTGAGAAGTTACTAACAATTAACTTTTTCCCCCATCTACCCTAAATCACATGCACAAGGAGGACAGGATGCTGATATGTGGGCTTCCACCAAAGCTCGGGAGCCCCCCTGCCCCGAGGGCTCCTGCAGCACTTTGCTGTCAGTGCTGAAAAGTGAGGTTAACTGAGTGTGCCACCCCACCCCAAGCAGCGCCAAGGTCCTCTGCTCTGCTGTTTGAGAGGGGGCAGCCTGCAGGCTTAGCCCCAGCTCTGCTCCCTCAAGCAGGCGTGGAAGGGGGACAGAGGAAATCTTTCCAGCTTTTCTGGCTGGGTAAAGGAAGACCCTACACTCTGTGTAAAAGAAAACCAACGCTGATCCCATAAACATGCATATTCACAGAGAAATGAGAGCCCCAGCACCTGGGGATGCAAGCAGTAGGCTGCTGTAAACCCTGTTCTCACCAGAAATAAATGTATTGGTGGCTATGAAAGGGGGCTTAAGCCCTGGTTTATGTCCATGCTGGATTCGTGTTTCTTCAGCATATGAAGTCAATGTAAGATGCAAAAGGTTGAAGCACAGAGGTAGACATTTTTGGCTAGAAGAATGTGGCTCATGGGCTTGAAGTGACCAGTCAGCCGGCGTGCTTCCAGAGGTTCCCCAGCTGGTGTGCAAAGGCCTGGGAAGCAGAGATGGCAGCTTTGCAAGACCTGGGGAAACTGAAGCGTGCTTCTTTGTGTCCTTCCTACACCCCAGAGGAACGTCTCTGCCGGTCAGGCCCCTCTCGTATCTCATTGCTGTGGTCAGCAGTTCTTAAAAGAGGGAGCAAAATGCACTGGTCCCTGCTGTTCAAGAGGAAAAGGAGAAACCAAACCTTTGTGGTCACAATACAACACAATGTCCTGGCGGGGGGTGGGAGGGGAAGAGTGGGACCCTCCAGACAGTGGAGAGACAGGAGCACTCGAAGGAGTCTTGTCGTGAAGGGCAGGTGCGTTTTCCGGGAACAAGTGTCATCCGTAGGCTCCTGCAGGTAGTCGGGTTTGTGCGGAGCTTCCGCTGCTGGATTCGTCCATGAGAGCGGGCGGAGGGGAGCGGGAGGCTGCCAGGGAAGCCCACGTCCCCTTCCCCTGCTCGGCCACGGCGGCAGGAACCTGAGCAGAAAGGCAGAGAGATTCTGCCGGGAGCGGCCCCGGGGGCGGCGGCCGGGGGGGCTCAGCCCTGGGCCGTGACGGCCAAGGCGTTCACGTACCCGTGGGGTCCCACGTCCACGTCGGAGAGCCCGTGGGCCAGCGGGGCGGCGGCGGGCGCGGCGGCGGGGCCGTACTTGGCGGGCGGCGGGGCGGCGGCGGGGCGCAGCAGGCAGCAGGTCTCCAGCGCCTCCAGCCCGCGGCAGGTGAGGAAGAAGAGGTTCTTCAGCATGAAGAGGGAGAGCGGCTGCTGGTAGCGCAGGAGCAGCAGGCAGCGCAGCGCCAGGAGCGGCGCGTCCAGCAGCCCCGCGGGCAGCAGCAGGTGCAGGGCGAGGCGGGGGGGCCCCGGCGGGGGGGCGGGGCGCCCCGCCCACG